>JAZKJV010005251.1:0-426484 GCA_037367405.1 Ottelia alismoides | reverse complement strand
TATTTTCATAGGATGACATCTTACTATTTGATTTTCTATCAAACAACGACCTATTGGGATTGTGAAATTGGTTGTCTATGTTAATGATATGTGGTGACTGGTGATGACAAAGCAGGTATTGTAGAAACCAAGACATTCCTTCAAAAAGTGTTTACAACCAAGGACCTTGGTCAGATTCGAGAGACGATCCAGATTACAGAGGGGCGACATTTATCACAACAAAACCGATCATGTTTTTGAGGACCCTACTTGATATAAAAGCATGATAGGTAAACTAATTTACCTTATTTTTCACCACCTTGATATATCATATGTTGCCAGTAGGACAAGTCGGTACATGGAGAGACCATGTTACAGCCAATGGCTGGAGGTTCTACTAATACTCTGTTATCTGAAGGATCTCCATGTGTGGTCTTTTCTACGAGGTCAACAAACCCAATAACATTATTGCTTGTGCTAACGCAGATTATGTCATTTCTCCTAAAGGCGAACGATCTACCATCAGCTACGCAATGCTCGTCAGAGTGAACCTTGTTACCTAACGTTACGAAAAGCATATCATTGTGTCTAGGTTCAAGTGCATCAACAGAATATAGGCAACGACCTAGGCCACATGAGAAATTACTTGATTGGTCTCTTTCTAGAGAGAAATTAGTGTCCATATGGCTACTCATGCCCTATTGTATTGTGACAACAAATATGCCACATATATCACCATCAATCCAATCTTTCACGAACGAAACAAGCATATCAGAGTTGACTACCAGTTTATCAGCGACGTCGTACAAGAAGGGAAAATCTGCAATCCACATATATCTAACGATCTTCAGCTTGCAGATATACTCACAAAGGCACTACCTAAGATACATGTATCTTGACTTATCTCCAAGTTGGCATGATCGATTGATATGCTCCAACTTGAGGGGGGTGATAGAGTTATTATTTGAACTATGTAACCCTTCAGAGGTATCTATATAATTATCTTTTGTTTTACTCTCTAGAAAACGTAAAACTACGGAATAAACAAATTATTCACTCTCAACATTCTTCTCCACACACATATATAACAAAAAAAGGTTCCACATCTTGCTAACCCTTCAAAAAGAGGTTACTTTATCCAGATCCAACCTTGTTGGTAAATGGCTAATCATAACCAAAAAAACATGTCGAAATCTTCACACACAAGCCATTTCAAAAACTGCAATGTGACCTTTTAAAGTTTAAGAAGAAGCACCTCATGGTCGATCATCACCATCAAGCGATAGACCGATGATAGCATCATCCGCCCATCATTTGAATGCCTAAGAAAATCATATACAACAATTGTGTCCTTTGAGTATATAGCGATTTTTTTATCAAAATCGGACACATGTATCTTTCCTTCTTATTTATGGGAATACTACTTCGAGAAATGATGCTAAAGAAGAAAGTCGAGATTTTTACGAGAGAAACTCCGAGCGTGTCACTATAGGGCTCGAGTCTAGTACCAATGTTTGGTTGATGCTGGTTTGGATTTGTCACCCAATCTTTTTCTTTTCACCGATCTTCTGTGGGGAATAAGTAGAAGTTGTGACGAAGACAGTGAACGTACGCGGAAAAGTGGGGGTTTTCTAGGGGTTTTTTTGGGGGGGGGGGGGGGGGGAGGGGGGAGGAAGGGGTGTAAACAACAATTGTGTCCTTTGGAGTATATAGCCTCCTTTTCAAGATGATCCCCATTCCAACCTAAAAGAATGATGCATAACCACATGATTGCATTGAGAATTTCAAACTCTATAAGCTTGAACCAAACCCCAACTTTTCCATTTCACTAGATCACAAATCTTTAGTTCGGCTTCTTTTTAATGCATCATCCCCCTCACAATCTGTCAAATGATTCACTACCACCCTTTTTTCCCAACCTCAAAGACCGCATATATTCTTCAATAGTACTTTTTTTGAAGCTCAAAACAGGGGGAGACACTCAACGGTGTTCGCCCCATTATATTAAAAAACTAAAAGAAGAATAAGACAGAGAAAGAGAAAAAAGTACAGGACAGCACAAGACAGAAAAAGCGAATATACAAAAGTATACCACCACCCTGAAAAACAAATTGCGGCCTACACCGCACACCAGTCATCTAGAAGACGCGAACAATGGATAAGAACGTTATCCCTGTAAAAGCGTTGGTCGGAGAAGAGGACCCTCATTCCTTCCCAACCAAATGCACCACAGCCTTGCAATCGGGGCCAAGATGTCCCTCCTAGCCCTGTTCATGTTGCACACCAATAATTCGCAGAAAGCATAGAGGTCATCCAATCTCACCCAATCCAGATCATCCCAAATCTCTCGGACCATGTGGCAGTCGAAGAATAAGTGATCAATCGTTTCCACAGCCGAATCACAAAGGACACAGTTAGTAACGACGTTATCCATGAATCTAGCGCAGCGATCACGCGTTAACAACCTCTTTCTACGCAGAAGCCAAAGGAAAAAGCCAATGCGCTCAGGAAAGCCTCAGACTCCAAAAAAAAGCAAGAATCGCGCACGAGGAGATCGGCCCCGATCGGTGGGGGCGGAGCCAACACCCTGTACGCTTTCCTCGTGGAAAATGTGACGTCCTTCCTAGCCCAGTGATCCTGCACATTACTAGGCCGGTCAGTGTCAGAGATGGCGTCCAGAAGTGAATAAAATCATTAAGTCGTTGGTCCGAGAAATTCGCAAGAAAACGCGGACACCAGCTGTCATCCAGCCAGCATGAAGCAACCGAAGCATCTTTGTCACACGCCAAAGCCAAACAACCGGGGGAAGCGCTCCTTCAATGATCCCCTTCCCGACCAATCGTCAACCCAAAATTTAAAGAGTCCCCCTTCCCCAGCACCGGCCTAAAGAGCGAAACATTCCTAGCAAAGACATCCAGCACACTACGCCAAAACAGAGAATGGACACTGACCTCACCCCCCCGCACCATCCCCAGCCTAGCTTCCACCCAGGAACTCCCTCAGAACTTTAATAAGAAGTTATCACCCTGACCCCAAATTCTGCTCGCCCACTTCAGAAGAAGAGCATCATTAACAACCTCCAGCCTCCGCACACCCAGGCCACCTTCCCGCTTGCCCCTAGTAACCTCATCCCAGGCCACAAGATGCACCCCCTTCCCCCCCCCCTCTTGCCCCACAAGAAGCGGCGCATAGAACGCTTAAGACGCAGACGAATCCCCATCGGCATGCGACGAATCGAAAGAAAGAAAATCGGAATCGAAGAAAGCACCACCTTGAGTAGAACAAGGCGACTCCCTCTAGAAAGCAACGCCACGCGCCAGCCAGCAAGGCGCAATTCCACTCTCTCCACAACCAGGCGCCAATCCTGAAGCCTGATCCGGCCCACCACCAGCGGCAAGCCAAGGTACTCAATAGGAAGCTCACCCGAAGGAGATCCTAGCAACCGGCCGCACTCCACCGCCTCCGTCTGCGACATCCCAAAGGGGATCACCTTGGATTTCCTGCCATTCATCAACAGCCCCGACAATTCGCTGAACAGTTCAATAGTGACCGCCATACCGGAGACCTCGGAAGGGCCGCCCTCGACGAAGCAAATAGTATCGTCCGCAAATTGGATCAAGGCACGCGCAGGGCGTCCTTAGAGAAGCCTTTCGAAAGCCCAGCCTCGATCACACGGTCCGACATACGCGCCAAGACATCCGAAGCCAACACAAAGAGGAGGGGAGCGAGGGGACACCCCTGGCGCACCCCCTTCTCGGCTGGAAAAAGCCCCCAACCGCCCGACCATTAAGCAAAACAGAGAGGGATACGGTGGTCACACACCGACGCATCCACGAAATCCAAACCTCAGGGAACCCCCGCCTTCTCAAACCCGACCACAAGAACCGCCACTCCAGGCAGTCATACGCCTTCGCAAAGTCGATCTTCCATAGCACCCCCTTCTTATCAAAATTCTTCCAATCAGCGACCAGCTCAGATGCCACCGCGATGCAATCCGAAATCTGTCTGCCCCGAATGAAGGCAGCCTGGGCCGGAGAAACAATTGAGTCCAGGACACGAGCAAGCCGTCTGGCTAAGACCTTAGCAACGATAAGATAAATGTCGTTAGAGATCGAGATAGGACGGAAATCCTCAATACGTTGCGCCGCGGTGGATTTAGGGATCAAGACAATGATGGCCCTATTAATCCGATCAAAACCAGAACCGATCAATCCTAGAACGTGTAGAATTGTTCCTCCAAGTGTAGGATATATCATCAGGCACCAAACCCTCCAGAGCTAGCTCATCCAAAATCTCAGCAAAATCCAGGGACCCCGGGTCCTGGCCTCCCCTGCCCCGGGGGCGATCCGCAGAGTGAAGCGTAACATTGAAATCTCCCCCCAAGAGCCAGGGAAACACCATAAAAGCAGTATCCTCAGTGCGAAGATCCTCCCACACCTCCTTCCTCAAAATGTGGCAACAGGGGGCATAAATACAGGAGAAAGCAATCGACAAGGCTGAATCACCCTGGGTTAGCACCACAGATAGCATATGTCTTCCCGCCAAAACAGAGCTGAAGGAGAACGCTGCAGAATGCCATGCAATTACGAATCCCCCCGTCGTCCCAACCGCATCCACAGCCCGGAAATCATCCAGAGGACCCGCACCAAATGAGCGCCAAAGAGTATCGTCACCTCCCTCAATTTCGTTTCTTGAATAAAAGCAATATCACAACCCCAATCGGAAAATCTCGAGCCCAAAGAACGTCTCTTATCGGCCTCCCCAAGGCCCCTAACGTTACAGGAGAGAACCTTCATTAAGGCACATCAGAGCGACCCCTAAGGAGGTTGAGACCAGCCGCCTCCGCCACGGATTCCCGCAAAGTCGCACAAGAATGCTTCACCAAGGATCCCGGCTGTGATCGATTACGCCTCCGATATCTTTTCCCCGACCGCTTGTCGAGGAGGCTCCCCACATCACTATCAGCAGCCACGTCTGCAAAAACTCCCGAGGGGCAAACAGAAGGGACCATCACCGACGAAACCCCTGGTCTACGAGAGTGGGGGGGAAGGGGGATCGGTCAGCTGACGTAACAAGTGGGCTCAAGCAATGCACCTCCATATCCGAGTGCGACCCCAATTCCTCAATCAGAATCCCGCGGGCCATACCCGAATGCGACACAGGCAGCGTAATCGGATCACTGGACATCCACGTCGTCGACCAGGGTCCGAAATGAAAAGACCCGCCAAAGCCCAGCGCCCCCTGGCCCAAACCCGGACTCGAGAAGCGAAAATGTAAAGCACTAGCCGACATCCACGGTCGAGGATCAGGCAACGAATCATCCTCGGACGCCCCCAAATCAAAGAAACCGTCTCTTTCTGATGAGAAGCACGACACCCGATGTTGCACCCCGAAGGGACATGAAGAGTCGATCACAGAGGGCGACGCTTCGGAAGATCCCCCAAAATGCGCCACCTGGCAACCAGAAGACGAGGCGACATCCCCAACCCCCGAGCCAACTGAACCGGTCACAGTGGCCGCCCGATCAAGAGCGCCCACCGACGGAGGCGACGGCGCGACAATAGAAAGCTCCACCTTAAAGCGCCATCGGCCAATTTTCAAGGACCCGAAGAAGAGCTTGCCAACCGCATCGTGAAGGAATCCCTTGCTGCACTCCATGAGAACACGTGTGACCCTCCAGTCCGCACCCGGTGAAAGACCGTCATCCACAATCGCCAGAACTTCCCCCCACCGTCGGAAGGTCTTGCAAAGGCAGGGGACAATCCTAGAGAGAAAGGGAACACCTCGAAGCTCCGCAACACAGACCTTTGTATTGGAGAAGGCACCATCCGCAACGCGAACCATCCTCCAAATAATATCTTCGGTAGCACCATTCCGAATAAGCCTTTCTCGTTGCTCCGGGGAAAGGCCACGAACACAGCATCGAGAAGAATCTAAAACTTGAACATCCCCACCGAAGAGGGGTCCCAGAAAGCCAGGAAGATGAGATCTGACACCAACCCAATCAACTCCGCTCCAACGGGCAAGCCCCACAGCCGCAACGCACCTGTCCTCGCCATGCACACCCTTCCCATGCACACCAACAACCAATGACGGTTCTTCCCCCACCACCTCCACACCCACCGAGGCAGCATCGCCATCCACACCGACACCCGCGCCACATAGACCGCCGCCAGACGAAGGATACATGACGCGAGACCCCTCCACCACCTGAGCAAAGGAACGCACCCCCCTCCCAGTGACAGGTGCAGAGCAAGCCGACCTCGAGGCCTGCATACGCCCACGATTCCCTGAGAGGGTTTCCATCCCACGAAGAAGTGCCACGACCAAGACCGAACCAGCACGAATCTTTCCAGTGACCAGCCTTCCCACAACCAAAACATCGAGCGGGAAGCCGACAAAACGAAGCAACATGACCATGCTCACCGCACCTAAAGCATCGCTTCCCAGGCTTCTTGTGAGAGACCTGCACCCACTCATCAACCACCTCCCTCCGCTCCTCGCAGCCTTCTCCACGCAGCGGAGACCCAGCTACGATCCCGGTAGCCACCCCCTTCCCCTTCTCATCACCCCGACCAGAGAGAGCACCACCAGCTGCACTTGTCGATGTAGCCATCTTGTTTCCCAAGCTTTCAGACGTCCCACCTCCTTTCGCCTTCGCTCTCCACCTATTGACCCCGCTATTAAGTTATTAGATCAAATAAGAGTTGTTACCTCTATCTTCTTTCTTTGCTTTGACATAACAATCGGGTTTTTAATTAACATGGCATTCCTATTTTCACCTCTACAAACATTCTCCCGCTAACCAACAAATCCTCATCTTAGAAAGATTCATCTTTGTGTTCGACCACCTTAAGGTTTGTCATCTCATGTATGTCACAATCAAAATGGAGGAGGAGCTCTTCGTTCTTCAAACTGAAGCTCTAATAAAGTTCTTTAAATGATACAAAAGTGGTCGAACGTGCATATTCCCTTGAGTATTTGAGTCCAGATAAAGCAAACAATCCCTTGAAATGCACATGCAGTTAAAGCATGGTGGGGTCACGCTGCATCAGTACACGATGGATGTGGCGCCAAACTTTCAAGAGGGCCTTACATGCCAAACTTTCAAGAGGGCATTATACCATTCAAAATGGCTAAACTAGCAATGCATTTCATTTTCCACCACCCGCCCATCCTAGCACCCTCACGTTTAGAGCATTCAATCTCACGGCCTTTGGGAGAGGCAATTTAAACGTCCAGATGACACCAATCTCGGGAAGGTCAAAAGGTCCTCACTTCTCCCTCCTCTAATACCACCTCTGGAAAATGACAACTTCAAGTCCACATCAACCTTACACCCCTTCTATAAAGATGGGGTAGTTATTGCCACTACTTGCTCAAGGTCGTTCGATGGTCGTTGGTCCAAGATGGCCAAAAACGCAATGCTTTGCCACTAGATCCTCGATGTCAATGTCCACGTTCATCACAGCTCCTAACCTAATTACTTTATTCGCCTCAACGAAGATGAGAAGGTTGACGATCTTCCTCCCAATCAGTAGCTCTGCCAACATCAGGAAGAATGAACAAACCTTCCATTCTAATAGCACCATCACATCAACATTATCGTCGGGAAATAGCCTCGAGAAACAACATGATTTAGTTCTTCGAATAAACCACAATGTCATCTCCATGGTGGTGAACACTTGCTATATCCGACCGTGAGGTCAACTAATCGAACCAACAATGTGTTTCAAAGGGGAGACCGAATACAATGCCACTGTTCGATTAATAGCCGCCCCAACCATAGAAGCAATTTCTTGCATTTATATAACTTAAAAGCATAAAACAAAATTCCTCGAAACTTTGCTCTCGATGATAAGTTCCCCCTAAGGAAAAGTCAATATTCGTGAACATCTCTTGTTTATTTGTTAAATGTATTATTCAATCTAGAATTTCAACATATAAAGTGGATGTGTAAAATGGATCCATGGACTAACTTATAGTAGTATTTTTAAAACCTTCCTTGAAATTTTGGTACGGTAAAAGATTATATCATCATTTTGTCTTTGTAGATTCATTATGACAACTATTTTATATTTTATAGGATTACGGTCGAAGAATGAGAAATTTCTAGCTATTTAAGCAATTTTAGACTTCATTTGTAAATTCATTTATTTATTAAAAAATTTAAGAACAATCCCACCTCCAAATTTGCTTAGGTTAAACCTTAACCTATCAAGTAATATACATACGTATTTTGTTACAGCCTTTACTGACATAAGTACATAGAATTACTTAAAATTTAGCCAAGTAACCCTTTATGTTAGAGATGCAATTGCATTATCTATTATAAATGCAGCCGGCTCTATAAGTCCTTTGTTGCATTGACCATTATGAGGAACAATATAATAGAATAATTCCGTCTGCATATATTCTGTATATCGAAGCATGCAAAAGAAAGCTACTAGTTGTGTTAAGTTTTTCAAGGTATTTGTTCTAAGGGTATTTTTAAGAGATGGAGATGAATTGCCATCTATTTCATTTGCATATACTCATAGTTGGTAATAAATGCATTGCATTTTTAATATTAGTGAATTGCAATTTAATACATTTTTGTTGTATTTGTTAGATGGTGTTATATTTATGGGTTTCTTATTATACTAATGTCTTACTTGTTCGATTGTTAGAATAACATTGCATTTCGGTTGCATTTATCTGATTACTGTTGCATTTTAGTGTATCTATTAAGATTTTTTTCTAAAAAATGATGCGTATGTATATTGATTTAAAATTACAAAATTGAATATTTTCAAAAAGATAAGTATCATGATATATCGACGGTAATTGCCGATATATCGGTATCGCCAAGCGAACGATATCAGTATCGATATGGCGATAGGCGCCTTCTTCGATCATTCACAAATGGGCATCGATATAGGCGGTATATCACAGAAATATCATATTTATATGGGACTGATATGGATGCTGATATTGATATTTAAACGTGTGTTTCGTAATAATCATCCGATTAAAATTTATTCTCTATACTTTCTACTCATAAACCCAATATTATACGGCTCGAGATACTACTTTTATAGCTTTCATAAGATGTATACATGAAACTCACATAGAAGAGGCACTTCGCCATTACACTACATGACTATGAACTAAGAAAAATTGAACCATGTATGAAAAATATGGCGTACGTGTCAATGTGAAAAAGAGTGAATACTAAAAATCCTCATCACTAATTGAGATCTAACTCCTTTGGATCAGGCAATAGATTTTTATCACCCATGGACTATGCTAATTATAATTAAGGCAAGGGAATCCCATCCAAGTAGCTACTTATGTAGTCCTCAAGTTTTGGCAAAAATAGGAAGACTGCGGACATCCACTCATGCATGCAATTGAAGTCTCCAAATGCATATTGAGAAAATGCTTCTCATTCTCCAATCAATTCAAAATGTGCCTTGAATCCAAAATACCCGGTAAAATTTTCCCTAATTATACTGATCTATTAATGCAAATGCAAATGCAAGGGGTGTAAATGCTGTGCAAACTAACATAGACCTCTAAATATAATAAAAGTGAGAAAAAAAAAAAGAAAGTTTAAATCTTGCATGATAACTATAGAAAATTTAAAATTTTTAACAAATACTCATTGATCTCGACTTAGGTTCCCAACACAATTGAGCAACCTTTCTATGACCTAGTCTATAAAAGGCAAAGGGAAGTGATCCTTCTTCGTTGCGGCGTTCAGTTTCCTATAATAAACGCACACCCGCCACGACGTGGTTACTCTCATTGGAATCTCCTCTCCACTCTCATTCTTAATCATCTGAATTCCCGACTTCTTCGGGACAACATGTAATGGGCTAACCCATTCAGAGTTGGAGATAGGATAAATGAACCCTACGTCACATCATTTCGTTCTCTTTCTTGACAACCTCTTGTAAAATCGGATTCAGCCTATGCTGAAATTCTTTGGAAGGTTTACTGTCATGATCGAGATATATATGATGAGAACACAAAGCAGGATTAATCCCGCGGAGATCGGATACAGTCCACCCAATATCCTTGCGGTTTCTTTCAAGAACCTCCATCCTAACAATAATGGAGACCCGAGTGGAGCAGTCATAGTTTATGAAATCTGAACTGATCTGAACTTCACTATGAAGTCCGAACTTCACCATGACATCTTTTGAGTTTTTTGAGTAGTCATAGTTTATGCTTTATTCTTAGTTGAACGTAATTGTAGCTCTAGCTTAAGTTTAAGTTGTTGAAGTTTTAAGTTTAGTTTGTGTAAGCAATAGCTCATTGAATTTGTCTTATAGTTGCTGCAGTGACTAAGTAGTTGCAGTTTATGTTCAGCTTGTTGTAGATAAAAAAAGTTTCATCCCTATTCTGTTGTTGTCATTTTTGTCTTGAATGGTAGGCTAGTGTGCACTTTTTGTACTGTTTTAAGTACTACAAGTACTGCAGTGTATTTCAACTTTAATAATTGTCGGAGCAGTTATCACGCATGTTCAATTCAATCAAGTGGATTTGTTTTTAGTGAAGTGTTTGTCTAAAGGTTGGACGGCTAAACAAAGGTTGAATCAAGATTTAGGTGCCAGGAAATTGCTTTTGCAAATACTTCTTGATGATGATTGCAGGCATACTTCTTTGTACATGAGCAGAGAGTTGAAACTATTGAGTAGTATATGCCTTTGATTCCACATCTGATCAGTATAGTTAAGTGTTGACCATTGAACATGGTCTGCTGATGTGTTTAGAAGCAAGAATAGTTGGTCTTTCTGGAGTACTAATTAATAGAGATCACCCTTTTGAGCTAATCAGAACTTATTAATTAAACAAGAGGTTCGGTCGAAGAGCCCCTTGGCATTGAGGAATTAAGGGCTAATCAGAAAGCTTTTGTTTAATGTGTGCTTAGTTCGCTTCAATCTGGGATGTAACTTCATCTTTGCATGAGAACTGCTTGCTTCACAAACTGTGAGCAAGTGTCATTTTGTTTAAAAGCCCAAAAGAACCATTGCTGATAAGAGGGCCTAGGATTTGAAGATGTTTATTGTATTCACTACGTATCTATTTGGCTGAGTAGTTTTCATAGCCTTTCTTTTTGTAAAACTGAGATTTGGGATAGAAAGGCGAGACTTGATTAAACCTATTTGGCTTTACTCTTTCCCTCTATTCTGATGAGCAATTAAAATAAGAGATGAATGCATGTAAAGATTATTCTAATTTTGGCATGAGAAACTAGCTCTATTCATGTGTTTGGCATTCCTTAATGATCCTTTGCATGTTCACCCCTACTTACAAAAAAAGTGCAAGATAAGTCTGTTTAGTTGAAATAAATTTATCGTGTGTGTCCCTAAGAATTGACCTAACTTACTAAGTGGGCATTTTTAATATTTTAGTCTGATAATCTGATGTTGCAACGATTCTTCTAATCAACTTAATTTCCTTGATTAAACCATCGATCTATCGACTAATCACCTCTCAACACCATGTAGGTAAGTGGCAAGACCAAAACATCCTACCATCCCTACTAATGGTCAAAATCTATAGAACAATTGATAAGCATGTATCTAGCAACATCCTCCCAAACATACTTACTAGAAGCGCATCCAAGGACGTATCCACCCCTTGCTAGTTCCCATCACAAAAAAAATTGATCATTCCCATGCTTAAATGCATGATCAGATATCTCAAATTAAAAAAAAAATAGATATTTCATTATGCATTTAGAGATACAAATTAAAGAAGTAGATAAACCTGCGAATGGTTTCTAAAGCAGTAACCAAGAATGAGTAGAGGCCATGCATCTAATGATGTCCATTCTAAAGCAACATGTTATATAGACGTGTAAAACTTAAACTTGAGCATTTCTGTGCTAAAAGCAATGTGGAAAAATGTAACAAATAAGAACTAATTATTTGCAGATAGCAAGTAGAAATAAGAGGATTTAAAGCACTAGGAATTGCCATCAATGTTGAAGTACCTGATACCAAGTACCATGTCAATCGAAATCATGTATTGCAAACAATGTTCACAAAAAAACACAAATTGGACACAATTCACGCCAAGGGTGAAGACGCTCCATTTGAGGACAGGCTTGCAACTACTTTGGATAGGTTTTCAACAGAAACATCAGGAAGGGTTCTAAGAAAATCTTTCAATTGTCTAATGGACCAGTCAAAATGTGCTCAAGCACAAGTTTTCGAAAAAAAATAGTACAACATATGTAATAAGAAAGGATGAGGTAACATGTTCTAGCTTTAAAACGACATAAAAAAATGAAATAAGTTAGGGGAAAGCTACAATGAAGGAAGAATTTCTTCCTGGGAGAAAAAATAGAAAAGTCTGATAAATTAAGGCGATGGAAACAAAATGGTCAGAACAGCAATAGTATGATCGTGTTCCCAAAAACATGAATTTCGAGATATATTAACACGATACCTTGCCCATTTCCAAATAAACAGCAGCTCTATTCGTGAGGAAGGATATGTCTTCATCGTCAAGTTCCAAAGCTCGTGTATAATGCTCAACAGCCGTGTCGAAGTCCTTCTTCTTGTATGCAGCATTACCAGCCTCCTTCTCTTTCTGCGCGGCCACTTTGTTCTCCTTGCAACCCTTATCACCGTCTGCAACATCCATGGGCACCGGCTCCGGCTGTGGGGGCGGGCGTGGTTGCCCCGGTTGTGTTCCCTTTTTTTCAGGCTCGGCATCCACGGGGGCATCCTTCTCCGTGTCCCCAGGCGTCCGCATTTTGACATTGAGAAGGACCCCGAGGGCCTGCATTATCCTCTGATCGGAAAGGTACATGTTGATGCTGTTAGGGTTCCGCTGGACCTCCTGCATCATCCTAACGAAGTCGGGCTGCTGAAGGTAACCCCTCGTCTGAGGATCTGCCGTCAGCTTCGCCCACAGCTCGGGACCCTGGAAGACGTTGCCGAATGGGGACGATGAGGAGGACGGAGACGAGCGCTGGGCCTTGGCGGCCTTGGCGTCGGCGAGGCCCAACTTGAGGGCCTCGTTGGAGGGGTCCAGCTGGAGACCCTTGGTGTAGGCGGCGATCGCATCATCGAAACTCCCAAGACCGATTTGAGCGGCGCCCAGCCGACTGTAGGCCTTTGACCAATCGGGTTTCAGATCCACCGTTTTCTTGGCGTCCGCAAGGGCTTCCAAGTATTGGTGCAGCGAGGCGTAAGAGGCTGAGCGGTTCGAGTAGAGCACGTGGTTGGTGGGCGCAAGGTCGATCGCCTCCGAGAAGTGACGGATGGCGTCCTCGAAGCGTCCCGAGGAGAAAGCGGCGTTGCCCTTTGCTTTAGCTTCCTCCGCCATGGCCTGGCTTCCTTCGCGAGGTTTCGTAGGGTTTGCAACTATATACTCTCAGATGTGTGCCGATTAAGGTTTTGTTCTCTCTTTTTAAGCCCGCTCTAGCGGTTGCGAGACTGAAAGCGGGAAGTGGTCTTTGCTACTTCTCGAACTTTCCTGGAGCTTCTGGCTTGGTTGCCGTTACGAATCTCGTGCGAGTGATGGCCTGAGGGCTGATGGTGCAGGATACATCCATTCCAATTTCAATTTATTTTATTGAATTACATTTGGGAATAGTCAAGGTGCATTTAATTCCAATCGCCAAAGTCCACATTTCTCTTTAAAAGGTCATCTATCTTCCACCTTCCTCTCCTCCAGGTAGTCATTGTCTTGTTGTGTGGCAAAAGCTGTCTCTTCTGCATCTTGAATGGGTTTTCCGTAGAGGTACGCATGTTGAGTCCTATTTATTATGGATATGTCAATAAACAGTTTCTCCCATGTGAAATAGGTCCTATTTAAGGGAGAGGAAGGGTCCATCGCAAGTCACTCTCAGCGATCTTGAGCTATTTCTTCCTGATAGGGGTCTCCATATCTCCTCTTTGTGGCTCTTTCGTGTGAGTTAACCTTCTAGTATTGCTCTTGCTTGTGCCATTCGGACTTTGATAACGTGTGTAGTTGGGTGTTTTATAAGAAGGTGGTTGATGCGCTGTGATTTCGTTATGAGTCCTCACGATCAATCCTTTTTCTGTGTATGATTCATTGGGTTTTCGTATATATGTATGGCATTTGTCTGGTGCACTGTGTTTTTCATTATTGTGATTCCTATTTCGTCATGTTGATATTGATTTTACATTTGTTCTTCTTGTGTGTTGATGTTGAGAAGACTTGTATACCTCTTATATACAATTATTTGTTATACATTGTACTTGTTTTTGTTGTTATAATATGCTCGTCTGAAAAGCAATTGAATTACAATTAGATCTTCTTCTCGCTATACTTGAGGGTTGTATGTTGTTGATTGTCCTTTGCCGTCTATTGCAAGTTCAATTTGGAATTGAACTAATAAAAGTTGCTTAACTTGGTTGCTTCAACTAGTATTGCGCAAACTAATCTGGAGGTGTTGTGGATCTTATTGTCGAAGTGCTCTAAGATTGTATTGTTTTCTAATATAATTCACTGTTGAGATTTTTCATGAAAACTTAGTAATAATAAATTTTCTACAAATAAGATTCTTATATAGATTTATGCATGTAGGCGCTTACGATTTACTTTACTCAGAATGTTTCTGTATACGATTCATTATCTTTTTTTATATATTATATTACTCAATATCCAAGTCACTATAGGTGGAACAATACAATCGCCATGTCCTTATCTCCAAGTATCCGCGGAGAAGCTCATTATCCTTGAAAGAGTTCACGGATAATTTCATTGTTGATATATATATCCAAGCATCGAGAGAATTGATAATTAAATGTGATTTAATTATCATGGATAATATGAATTTGATTCATATTATAAGGAGAGTTATCTGAGATAATTAAATGTGATTTGATTATCCAAGATGTGAATAATGTGAATGTGATTCATATTATTCTGGCACATGAGAATATAGACCCAAGATGATTAAATACGATTTAATTATCACGAATATGAATAATATAGATAGCACTATCCATATTAATTATATATATTATAAATGTGATTTATAATATATTAGAGAGAGCATATTGTGATTTATATTTGTTGATTAATTGTTAATGTGAATTGGATTCACATTGAACGATTAATTGAAAATATAATTACATTTAGTTTTGGGTTGTGAATAAGATTCACATAATTTCAATGGCATGATTGATATTTTCCACAAGATAATTTGGAATTTTTTTTGGTGAAAATATTGTCGACAAGAGATAATGATATATATCATGAGATAATGAGATCTCATGATAGTTAGAAGAGATGGACCAAGTCCACCAAAGAGGAGTGGACGGCTACAACTCTCCATGAGGAGAAGAGTAGTCGTCCCCTCTTATGAGGAGATTGGTTTATTCTCTTCATTATCTTTTCTCTTATCAAAGATGATTTAATTTGAAATTAATTTTATTGATTTATCAATGAAAATTAATTTAAATTAAAATCATTAGTTGTTGTGTTTTTACAACAACATCTTAGCCATTGAAAGAAACGCAAATCAATCTCATCCATTGATTATGTGTTGCCCATGGATTGGGATCCATGGGTTTCCAAAACCCTATATAAGAAGAGGCATCCATTGCTCTTCACATGATATGATTAATTAATTCTCTCTCTCTCTTCTCCACACGCCAATCCTCTCTCTTATAATGGTCTTCCACCATGGAGCCATTGTGAGAGTAGTCATCGACGCAGCATCGTCGTTATGCTGCCGGGTCATCAACTCATGGATCTCCATCTCCTTCGATGCGTCCTTCTCGTGAAGAATGTGTTGGATCTCGTGTGACGAGATCCAGAGATCCGCCGCTCGGATCATCAACATGGATTGCGAGGAGCACGCGATTCATCCCCGCGCTCGCAAGCGTATCCTTTGTCGGATCGGACTTGAGACAGGAGGTCTCTTAGTTTAGAGACTTGATCGCAACCACGCTTCAAGAGGTAATCCTATTACTTGTTTGTGTTTTAAACGAAATAATCCGAGAAGCGTTCTTGGATCATGTGGTTTCGTCACAAGAAAATTTTAATTTCCGTTGCATCGAGCAACTAGTGCGACTAGTCACTCCCGATCGCATTCGATGCAATCATCACGCTTCCATGATGCGCTTGAGGATTTTTCTCATATCCTTCAAGTGGTATCAGAGCCAAGTTGTCGAAGGTTTTGGATGAGATCCATGAACCTACGAAGATTTAGGCTGGTTTGGGTTCATGAAGATTTTAGCATTTCAATTTCCGCAGCCATGTCTTGTGATAAAACTTCGGGCCTGTTTAAAATATTTAAACACGAATTTTTAAATTGGATAATGTTCCCCATTAATTAAGGAAATAATAAGATTTGAGATTGCGTGATTTGTATTCTGATAACTCAAGATATGATATTTTTAATAACCATATATCCACTGTTTCGGGGATGGTGGTTAGTGACGTAATTAAAGAGTTAATTACGGGTCCTAAACACCTGGAAATGTATAATTATAACTTTGGGTTCTGTTTTAAATCAGATTGGAGAACAAAATAAATTTAGTTTGCATTAATTGGATTTAAATTGATCGAGTTATGTTAATTTTAGTGAGTAGGGGTCACTGCTGGAAATTAACAAACTTCATCATGAACCTTGTGATTGTCATTCAAATAAATTAATAAAAATTTAATTGTTAAATTTCTGAAATGATTATTGATAAATTTTTGTGAAATATTTAAAGATGATAATTATTTCTTTGAATGACATTGCATTAACCAAAATGATAAGATAGTTGATCTTGATCACAATTGGTTAATATGAAATTTCCAACAAACATTGTTTTCATGAAAACTCTAGTTTATCCTATAATAGTTGGACAATTTTTACATGCAAAACCCTCTTGCTCGAATAGGTTTGGGGATTTTTTAGCAAATCTCCTTATAATATTATCAAAATAATTTTGATGAATATTATATGGTATATTTTCGGTTGAAAAATCGATGAGCATCTCAAAGTACACAATGATCTATTTGGTATTATCCTCTCCTGAGGTGGATATGGTGTCTAGTCGGGGAGCGTTGGGGTAGCAGGTCGCACCGGTTGCGGTCTGTCCCACTCCCGTCGGTACTGGCCGTGACAGCGGGTAGGGACTTGATAATGCTGGAGAAATCAAGGTGTATTTTTCTAATTTTTAAATTTCGAATAATACGTACTTTGATATTATACCTTCTATTCAAGTAATAATTAAGAATGTTTGTTGAATATTAATTGGATCATTAATTTAATATGATTAGATTAATTGGAATCCAATTAAAATTAAGATACTCTATTATAAATAGATGTGTTATTTCCCTTGAAAGAATTAATCGTAATGAATATGATTCATAATGATTAATTAGAATTTGAATATGATATGGAGGATCACATAAGTGACATCAGTGGTCTACCATCAAGGCGAAGGGTTAAGTCGCCAGATATTGTATGGAGGAGACGCCTGTCCGAAGTGACTGCTCCTGCATACAATCCATCTGAATCGGGTTCTTCGCTTCTCGAAAGAGAAAGGCCGTATATGTAGTGACCCCAATATCGAGTCCTCATATTATTGGGGAGATATTGGATTGCGCATAGCGAGTATTAAGCCTGTTGACGGTTGATTCAACTAATGACGGGTCAACATCACCTTAGGGGTGGTGGGCCCAGATGTTAAAGACCAAATTGGGAGATGCAAGTTGGACTTACAAGGCGGAATGTGTTCCCGCTTCTTTTTATCCGAGTTACAAGTTCTCATATTATTGGGATGTAATAAAGATAAGGAAGGAGATCCTAGATCTTGCTCGAGATATAATGGTAAGTATATCTCTTACATTGAAAGTGATTAAGGGAATGAACTTTCATTGTTGACAAGACAAGACAACTTTGATATAAAAACTCCTAAATCAAAGTAGAATATGTGCATATATATATATAAATATATACACTTATGCAAATTTCTTATTTCAAATAATCCTTCATTAAACCCGCTCAATGTTATACTCAATAATAACCAATAAAATATCATGGATTGGACTCATGATCTAGATATTGTACTTACAGTTGGACACATAATATATGTGGTTGCAATGTGTAAGTTTCCTCATAATAAAGAGGAATGACATTTAAATAGACAATAGATCTACAACCCTAGGGTTTGTATGTCTCTATAGTCTTGATATCATCAAATGTACTTTGGAAGTGACATGGCGATGATGATCGTAATTGTCAATTAATCCTTATAAAAATCTAAGAAGATATTCTGGCATACATATGTGCTCTTGACATTTGTCATGAAGGACATGGTTCACTGCATTATGCAGAATGGTAACTCGAAAGAGATGATGTATTTAAAATGTTTGAATACCTGCCTGAACCAATGTTTTAAGAGTCTAGATGGATGTAGACATGATGAGTATCATCATTCTACTATCTATACTCTAGGCATTCATGAAGCTTCATAATATTCATATTGTATGAATTTAATGAAGAATGTATAAATGTTGAAATGCTCTTGCATTGAATTCTTTTGAATTTAACACAAGAGATCCTTAGTCTTAAGCAATGGTTGTTTATAGATGAAGGAGCGCAGTGGAAGCATGGGTCAGACCCAAGATGAGAAGGATAGTCGAAGAGTTGATTGTACTTCTATGACTTCCATATGACATTCAAAGAGTTGGATGAATGCCAATACTGCAATAAGTTGGTGTGTTGATAGTATGACTATCAAGTCTGTCTAGAATCCTTAGAGAAGGACTCAGATAGAGCACCGGAATAATCTACATAAATCATTGATATTGACTTGCTTATTAAATAAGATGAAGTCTTATAATTGTATCTTAATCTTCTAACAACACTTGCAATAGGTTGCATATGTTTTAGAAGACTGAAAAAAATTGATCTTAAGGTTTATAGTTATCCACATGGATATTGATGCAATTGTTGCAACAATCTCTATTGGATTGATCGACTTCTTAATTTCAGTGGGAGAGCCTTAGTCTCAGAGAATGCCTCTATGACCTAGATATTAGAATACACTCATCGTTTGTTTCTAAATGTTGGAAATAAACATGAATTCTGAGATAGAATTATCATAAAAGGTTATGATGGATATATTTCAGATAGTAATCTAACATCTAGTGGACTCCACAAAATTAGAAAATTAATGAATGGTTCATTAAGATTTCTAAAACTATAAATTAAACCTTTAAAAGATCAATAGGAGGATGAAGATCATTTGACAATGATCTGGCATCAAGTTTTGGACATATGTCTGTTGATGAGATCAATGGACTAGTAAGATATGAAATTTTAGAATGTCTAAAATTTCAAATCTTACATACTTGTGAATATTGTATTCAAAGTAAAATGTCCAATACACCCTTTCTGGGAATGGTGTTAGATGTCGAGGTATTCAAGATCTCATACATATTGATGTATGTGGATCATCTATATGATAGTAAACATTATGGATATGTGATATCTATTGATGAGTATGTATGATATGAGATTTCTTATCTTCACCTAAGAAACCTTTGAAATATTCAAAGATTTCACAATTTTAGTTTAGAACCAAAGTTGAAGAAAGATGAAATGAATTTGATCTAACCTAGGTAGCTTGTACCTATTAGATAAAATTAAAAGAATACCTTATGGAGATATGCATATCATTTCTATCACACTCCTCATAATAAACCTAGACTAAATAGAGTTGTGGGGAGATACAATTGGATCATGCATGACATGATTTGATTAATGATTAATTTTTAGCATAATTACCTGTTAGTTTCCAGGTATATATGTAGTAGAGACTACACTATATATCCTTAATAAGATTCCATGCAAGTAAGCTGGAATTAAGCACTAGAGAGTGCTACTTCATTAGGAAAATAAAGGATGGTATTGGATACCTACTATGTAATCCTGAGATTCTTAAAATATCTCATCTATAAGAATGTGATTCTTAGAGGATGACTCTCTTGAGAATCAAGATGAAAATGAAGTAAAGGAACTCATTTAATCTTGAGATGACAATGAGGCTCCTGAAATCGGAAACTAAAAGGATAACTAAAGATGAAGCACTAATACCTCTTCAAATGAGTTTGAGGATGTATTACATGTGTCAGTTAAGTCTGAAAATGATCGGACTTCTTGTGATGAAGTTCTAGGATCATGACATGGAAAGATGGATTTTAGAAATAAAGTCTAAAGTAGACTTCATATACAAGTGTTGTATATGGACCCTCAAGGATCCACCTATAAGGGTTAGACCCATTAAGGTGTAAATGGATCTTCAAGAGAAAGAGGGAACATGATAATAAGGTAGAGACCTTCAAAGCTCGATTCGTAGCCATGAGCTACACACCGGAAGAGAAGACATTGCTTGCGATGAGACTTGCTCTTCAGTAACCATGCTTAAACCCATTGGATTATTGCTAACTATAGCTACACAACTTGGCTTTGACATCTTCGAGATGGAAGTCAAGATTGCATTCCTCTCTGAATGCCTCTCTGAGGATATTCACATGAAGTAGACCTAGGGCTTCATGATTGGGGAAAGTAAGGTGTGAAAGCTAAAGAAATCCATCTATGGACTCAAATAATCTTCTTGAAGTTGGAACATAAGATTTGATGAAATCGTATATGTTATGATTTCAGATAGAATCTTGATGAGCCATGTGAAGCTTAGTGGGAGTGCCTTTGTGTTCATCGTACTAAATGTAGATGATATCTTAATCATTTAAAATGATATAAGGATAATAATAAGTGTTCTATAATATGGTTGTTCTATAACTTGAGATATGACCTCAATGATGCCCCTTGGATCTTAATTTTGAAGGTGTTCAGAAGCATAGAGAAGAGGGTATTGGGACTGTCCCATTAATAGTACACCTTGAACATATTCCATTTTCTGGAAAATTCCAAGAAAGGCTTCCATCCCTTAAGATATGGTACTGACCTATATGAAGGGATAGCACCTCAAGGAGTAGAGGAAGTGAATGCTAGAACTGCTTGCACTTGTGCATCAGTTACGAGAAGACGGGTTTATGCTAGATATGTACATAAGGCAGATATCTGCCATGCAGTAGGAGTAGTAAAGTGTTGCTAATCCTACTATGGAGATAAAACACTTGATTGAACTAATAACAAAATCTTCATAGATGACAAGACTTTCGAGATAGTGATCTCTAATTCTTATCTTCGTTAGTTTAAGACATTGTAAGATAGTGATCTATAAGGGTCTAAACTTTGGATACCTTTGGAGATAGAGATCTCATGGAATAAGGGTATTCTGACAAGGATTATGGAAATACTTCTTATAATAATTACCGAGCAATAGTGTCAAGGACACTATAATTGCTTTATCAAGATTGGGTATTGGTTGCATAAGATACAACATTCGCATTGGATGCGGGCACTGTTACTGGGGATATGCAAGTAATCTGAAATGAAGAATAAATAATTTGCATAATAGGTCCCTTAGTACAATTAGGGTTATGTACCATGTCCATCTTAATAATCATACAGTTGTTGATTCAATTATTGAACCATAGAGGCTGGTGCTTGGATGAATATCTAAAGAGTTAGATTGAGGATTCATCAAGCACCGTCAAATGATTATTAAGAGATGATCTCCAGCCTAAGCAGGAGATGGCACTCCTTTCTCACATAGGTTGATATCTGACCGACCTCTTGATGCAGGTCCTCTGCATAGGAATAGAGATTCGGAGGTGTCAGATTAGTTAGGTCAAAGAGTTGACTTAACGAGATCGAGATAACCAAAGTCCTATATCGTATGCTGTCACGATATAGGCACACATCCTCTGATCGGAGACAGATGTGTTACTATATGTCTGAGTATGTCCATTTGGCAGACCAATAGGTTGATGACCTAACCAAGGTCTATACACCGACGCGATGGTGTGCATATAAGGGCATATGAGTAATACAATCTCTCAAAGGGATGATACAGGTTCATTACTGAACCGGAAGATATGAGCTCACTCATGAGATATTGGGAAGAATCAAATTTCGTGCACGGTCGTTTCGCTTTGGAAGCTTGACTGAATTTCTAGGTTTGATATATACTTTTGGAAAGTATATGATCAAGACCTAGGTATGATATATACTTTTGGAAATTGTATAATCGATACCGACTCCCAATGATCAAATGATAAACTTACTGATAAAACCCTAAAGTAGACAATGTGAAGTTGATCTAATACTTCAGGTTTATCATGTGTCTTCCAGTATGCATGATGTACAGGTGTTGGGAATACCAGAGGGTCATGTGATCATAAACGATATATAACCATGATGCTTCCATTCCTAGGGAGTGATGAAATGGGTCCGGATATTAGTGACTCCTCTCAATAGAGAAGTAATATGATCTTAGTCCAAATGTTGGACATTGATCTGAATGTGATTCAGATGCAATGAGAAGATTAGATTTACAGTCTTGATTTAATCAAGCATCTATGGGAGGCCTGAGATCTGGATTTGAGATGTGATCTCAATATCCAATCACTATACATGGAACAATACAATCGCCTTGTCCTTATCTCCAAGTATCCGCAGAGAAAGAGAATTATCCTCGAAAGAGTTCATGGATAATTTTATTGTTGATATATGTATCCAAGCATCGAGAAAATTGGTAATTAAATGTGCTTTAATTATCATGGATAATATGAATTTGATTCATATTATAAGGAGAGTTATATGATATAATTAAATGTGATTTAATTATCCAAGATGTGAATAATGTGAATGTGATTCATATTATTCTGGCACATTAGAATAGAGATCCAAGATGATTAAATACGATTTAATTACCATCGATATGAATAATATGGATAGCACTATCCATATTAATTATATATAGTATAAATGTGATTTATAATATATTAGAGAGAGCATATTGTGATTTATATTTGTTGATTAATTTTTAATGCGAATTGGATTCACATTGAACGATTAATTGAAAATATAATTACATGAAGTTTTGGGTTGTGAATAAGATTCACATAATTTCATTGGCATGATTGATATTTTCCATAAGATAATTTGGAATTATTTTTTGATGAAAATATTGTCGACAAGAGATAATGATATATATCATGAGATAATGAGATCTCATGATAGTTAGAAGAGATGGACCAAGTCCACCAAAGAGGAGTGGACGGCTACAACTCTCCATGAGGAGAAGAGTAGTTGTCCCCTCTTATGAGGAGATTGGTTTATTCTCTTCATTATTTTTTCTCTTATCAAAGATGATTCAATTTGAAATTAATTTTATTGATTTATCAATGAAAATTAATTTAAATTAAATCATTAGTTGTTGTGTTTTTACAACAACATCTTAGCCATTGAAAGAAACGCAAATCAATCTCATCCATTGATTATGTGCTGCCCATGGATTGGGATCCATGGGTTCCCAAAACCCTATATAAGAAGAGGCATCATTCCTCTTCACATGAGATGATTAATGAATGCTCTCTCTCTCTCTCTCTCTCTCTCTCTTTTCTCCACACGCCAATCCTCTCTCTTATAATGGCTGTCCACCATGTAGCCATTGTGAGAGTAGTCATCGAAGCAACATCGTCGTTATGCTGCCGGATCATTGATGAATCTGTGATTCATCACTCTAAAAGTTGAAAATAAAGCTTTATTCCCGAGTAATTAGCTGCATATTTTCCCTTAATTGTATAATTAGCATTCATGCATGCATTGATAATATCTGCATTTTAGTATTCATATTGCATTAAATAAGAAGCCAAATTCACTTGTAAATATTAACATGTATATTAGCTAAAAATACCCTATTTGTATATATTTTATACTAACTCCGAATCTAATAAAGCCAATGCTATTGTGTACATATGACTAACACCAATTAAAGAAAAATATCAAAAAAATACTAACTTGCAAAATTGACCAATAAACCCTCAATCCAAGTTTGAAACTAGGAGTCTTAAAATGCACGTATCTCTCTCATACAGTGTCCGAATTAGGTCTACTCACTTTTAAAATAATATACATTCAGAGACCTTCGAAACAAGAACAATTTCATTAAAATCGGATCTCGTATGCAAAACTTGGGTTTTGGGCCCCTTTTGTACATTATAAATAATGACCGTTTTACCCCTGTATTTTATCATTTTATTTTCTTCATTATTAAAAATCCAAAAAAAATAGATTAAGTTGTAAATATTCCTCTCATATGTTTTCTAACTTTATTTTGATTTATCTCTCTTTCTCTCTTTTAAAATTGACAAAAAAATTACAAAAGATAAAATGCGGTATTTTATACCTGTAAGGTACCACCAAAAACACATCTTGTACATATGATCTCATTTGATTTTCGGCTCTTCACAAAAGTTGTAGACCTCATCGAGACGAGCAACTTTTGTGTTGACCACTTTTTAATTTAATCCATTTTGTTATTTCTTTTTAATTTTCTTTACATTTAATTTTTGAATTTTTTGGGAGCGACATGTGGCAGCTCCTGGAGCCGCCACATGTCACCCCAATTTTTTTTATTTTCGGAATTATTTTTTTATTATTTTCGGATTTTATTATTTTAACTATTATTATTTTAATTATTGATATTTTTAGTACCCTACTTATTTTATTTATATTATATTTTTATTTCAATCCCCTTTTACCTCTTCTCCCTTACTTTTCTTCCACTCCAAGTTAATAACCCCCCACTACTCTCCATCTTCTCCACCTATTTTCCAACTCCCTCCTCCTCTTTATAATCACCTCCCCTCGCCATTCTACAAGTGAGAGAGGTTTCAAGTCCCGTTTAATCCGTGAGGTGACAGCTCCCCCTTAGATGTTGAGCGACGACGACCTGCAGGCGAGATCCACGGTTAATCTCCGCGTAGCGAACTTCCCGTCAAGATCGCAAAGCTTCTCCGATTTTTCGTCGAACCGGATCGAAGCCACAACTAGAAGCCGCACGACACAGCTCCACAATTTGACGAACTGTAGGTAAGTATTCTATCTTCATCTTGTCAATTATCTTATTTAACATTTTTTTCTCTGTTATCTCATCCTCATCAAATCACCATTATCACCATTAAACTATTTTCAAACATTTCATCATCACATCACCAAAAAAAACCATCACCAACATCATTTCATTCATTTTTTTACATACATCTTCATTGCATTTCTACACCACAACATCACATAAATCACCATCACCACCATAACCGTATTGCATTTTCTATTTCATGTTTACAAAGAAAAATACAAAAAAATATTACAAAAAAAACAAAGAGCAGGTTGGAGGCTTGCAACTGCCGGCTGCCTCGACCTTCCTTCACCGCCGCCCCGTGCGCTGCTCAGGATTCCGTCGCCACGCCTCCCAGCGCCGCCTCAGCGCAGCAGCGCCTTGCCACGCACGCCACGCCCCGCTCCTGGCCACACGTCCCGCACGGCCGATCCGCAACTGTAGCGCGCCGCCCACGCACAGCAGCGTGCGACCGCGAGCTGCCTTCTGCCCACCATCGCAGCCCCGTAGCCGCTCCAACCCGCGCCGCCCTTGGCTGCCTTCTCCAAGGCCCACCGCCAACGACCTTTGTGCCCTAGCCGCTTGAAGAAGAAGGCCCCCTCTTATTTGTTTATATTGTACAAATTGCATTTACATCCATTAAAGATTTTATAATTCCAAAAGTGCCCTTAGGCATATTTATTGCATTTTCAATTTCAGTTCTATTCTACACGGACACCCCTATATTTGAGTGATAATTTGGACAGTTATTTTGCCATCATTTTTAATCAGAAAAATAGCATGTTGTAAAGCAACTCATTATTTATTTTGTGGCTATTCATTTACATTTTTGTGAGCATCCGATTATTTATTAAAAATCAGAGATTGAAATTGAGTGATATTTTACCCATTTACGCATTGAAATTCGTACATGCCTATTTATTGCTCCAAAAATTGCGAAAAATTTGTGAATGATGCCTCTAAGTATGATTTAATTATATTCCAAATTTCATCCAATTACGAGTTGTCTTGTGCATAAAATAAATTCTAGAATGATTTTTGTAAATAATTATTAATTAATTCCACAATTAATATTTTTGAGAAATTTCAACTCTTCTGCATTCCTTATTGAAATATCTATTTGAGATAAATCAACCTTTGGATGATTTGATTTCGTGGATTTATTAGAAATTAAATACTCGCAGTCGCTCTATTTCCAGTAAAAAATTCATAAAAAATTCACAAAGTGTCAGAAAATTCCAAAAATATTAATATAGCTTCATTTCATAATATTTATCTTTCAATAAATTTTTGATAATTTTTACATATAATTTGCATGAAAAATTGCATAAAAACCCTAAAAAAGTTTGCATTTTTTCCTTTGTGCGTTGTATGTCCAAAAAGTTCCAAAAAATACATTTGCATTCATCATTGGATTAGGTTTACAAGAAAAATATAATTTGGCCAATTTGGACTAATTTCATATTAAAATTAAATTTGGCTAAGTTGTTGATTTTCTTAATAACCTAGTTATTCATATATTGCACTTGGCATTTTTATCGCATAAAAAAATTACAAAAAAAACCCCACTTGGAAAATCGCAATCTAATCCATCTAACTTGATCCCGAGTTGTTCCTTTGCCTCCTTGAGTCGACCCTAGGGCTTGTCCAGGCTAAACAAACATAAAACCGCATATTGATTTCATTAGACGATTAATCGAGTTGTGCGGTTATTTTTGTTCGACGTGGATCTATCCGACTGCAACGCACACGTCTATTACACAACATTAAAAAGGGTGTAGTCCGTGGCCCGTCAAATGGCGCCGTTGTCGGGGAGGCAAACGGCTTAGGATCACTTGTAAAATATCCACCTATAAAATAACACCTCCCTTATAACCTATACACCTTTAGTTAATAATATAAGGAAGAAAGTTAGAGATCTCCTTTGTAAAAGCACCCAATAAAAGCCCTAGAACCTCTAGATCTTAGAAAGCCCATAACTCCTTCATACAACCTCCAACATAGGTCTACTCACTTTCAGATTAATACACATTAAAAGACCTTTAAAATGAGACTAATTTCATCCAATTTGGAGCTCGTAGGAAGAAGTTGGGTTTTTGGGCCTCTATGTATACTATATATGTGTATATTTGTATTCCTATATTTTTTGTATCATATTTGACCTCATCTCCGTCTTTGGTCAACACGAAACTTGTAGATCTCATCAAGATCTACAACTTTCATGTTTTGAGTTTTCCAAATTCGGTCTCCTCTCTCTAATTTCATTTTCTCTCACAACCACTCACATCTAGCCACGTGACGCCCTCTGATTGCGCCACGCGGCCCGCTCCCCCTGCCTTAGCCGCCCGCGCCCACAGTCGTTGGATATTCATTCCGATCCAGCGGTTGCGCTGCCTCCACGTACGTTCTCTTTCTCAACCGTCTGATCATCACCCATCTCCCATCGCAGCCGCCCGCCTCCGCCTGCCTATGCACCTGACACGTGGTGACTCTTTGCGCCACTCGATCGCGCCCAGGTCTTTCCATCACAACCGCTTATTCCGCCTCGCACCTCAGCCCTTCGATCAGCGCCTTCATCACATCCACACCGTTCGCCAAGGCCCACTCCAGAACACAACACGTGGCACATTAACACCCTTTGATGAGGTCGACCCGGATTTAATCCACACCGCCCGCTCGCTCTTCGTCTTTAACGCGACGCGTGGTGCAATCAACACCCTCGATCGCTTCACCTCAGATCTCATCAGAACCGCTATCTAGTGTTTTGATCCGGGCCGTTGGATCGCAAGATCCAACGGCCTAGACTTCGTCTCCTACCTCCGGCGCCCCCTCTCTCCCACGATCTCGATCTACGCGAGGGGCTGCTCCTTTCTATTCTCGGACCCACTCCAGCCACCCTCTCCGACCGCCAACACCACCACGATGGTGCCCACTCTTCCCTCCTCCTTGCCAGCTCCCTCACTCAGCACGACTTCCACCAGAGACGCTCCACAACTTCCACGAACTTCGCCTCTCCTCCATCCCTGCCGCCACCATTTCCCTATAAATAGACCACCTCCGGCCACATTCACGTCCATCCGCCATTACGTGAGGAACCCTAGAGATCAGAGCATTCGATTGGTGACAACAATTGACCGTATCTTCGAGCGAAGACAGGTGTCTTCTCTGGCGAGATCCACGGTCGCCTCCGCCGTGCTGCAGCCTTCCTCCGCGAAGCTGCACGAGCTCAGGCCTCCATTGACCTTCGAGCGATGACACGGAAGCCCCCCCCGGAGCTTCTAATCCCAGGTGGAATCCTCCATCAATCCTCTAATCTTATTCTTCTTTTCTCCATTGATTTCTCCGATTTAATTCACCCTCCGCAATCATCTTCTTGCTCCATCGTCCTCCCTCTGAGCTCTGCGACGAAGCTCCAATCTTCGTGCCACCATTAGCCTCCTCCAATGAGATACCCCACCTTCCACCAACGCCAGCTCCGCCACCTGGGCGGAGCTCGATCACCGACCACCCTCGCTCCGCCATAGGCCTCTCATATCACTCAGCACACCTCCACGAATATTCCGCGTGCTTCGGCTATCCTCTAATCCCCTGCAGGTGATACCCATTTGATTGGCCGGAACTTCACCGGAGCTCCCTTCGAGCTTCTACGTCACCGAGCTCCAGCGCTCCTCCTCTACTCCTGAGGCCACCGGAGGCTTTGCCACTTCGCCCCGCATCTTCCCAGCTACTTCACAGTCCTCCACGAGCTTCATCGATAGCTGAAGGACCGGGCGGAGCAAGCCCAGCTTTGCCGGAGCCCCGCCTTCTCCTCCGCAGGAGGCGGAGGGCCGCCGGGGAAGATGTTCAGCCACCGTTCGGTCATCTTGATCGAACGGTCAGAATCACGCCACGTCGCTTCGCGAAGGAGCCGTAGGATCATCCTTGATCCCACGCTCAGGAGCAAGCCACGTCGACATCAGCCGGAGAAGCAGAGAGCCGTTGGATTTATCACGATCCAGCTGCGATAGACCAGCCACGTCGTCATCCACATCGAGCGTCAACCACCGTTGGATCAGCTTCGATCTGACGGTTATTGATCATCCACGTCTTCATCTGATCGGAGCCAACAACGACTGTCGATCTTCACCAAGATCGTACGGTTCAGATCGCGCCACGTAGCCCGATCTGAGCCTCTTCCCCGACCTCTAGGCTCAGATCCCTGAAGCTTCTCCGAGCCTCCAGCCGAACCTCCAGAGCACCCGAGCCTCGTCCTGAGCCTCCGACATCCACCGAGCCTAGGGTACCCAATGTGAGGAGCACGTGCGGCCTGGGCAAATTGTATCAAGGCCCCGGGAAGTTTCTGAAATTACAAATCAGTCCCTGCGAAGCGCCCCCATGTGAGGAGCACGTGCGCCTGTAGAGAAATTGCATTCAACCCCCCTGCATTCTAGGTAATTGCATAAAGGTCCCTGTCAGCATATTTTATTTTGAGAAATTTTTAATTACTGTATTGCAGTTATACCCCTGTCTTTGCACGCATATTTAGGTGTCCATATTTCATCATTTTTAAATTCCAAAAATTGCATGTTGTAGTTTAACTTGTCCTTTATCTTATGTGACACTTGGCATAATTTTGTGATATCAGTGGAATTTTTATTTGATTAATTGATTTCTGTGATATTTTGCCCAATTTAACCTTTTAATTAATAGTAAATTCTCTGTAACTCCAAAAATTCCCAAAAAATCAAATTAGCTCTAGGATAATTAGATGCACCTTGCATAAAAATTTCATCTCAATTGCATGCATTTCGAGGCTAAATAATTCATTTGGTGAATTCCTTAATTTATTTTTATTAGGTTCATTTCACATTAAAATTAAGGTCTGATAACTTTTCTGGATTCCTCATCTTTAGTCTATCTAGGATAATTTTAGTTCCCAAAAATATTGTGATTTGATATTTATTAAAATTAAATTAGTCAAAATCACCCTGCATTCATTGTTAATTCATAGTTAATTCATTTAATGTCAGAAAAATCCAAAAAAATTAGGGTAGCTTAATTTCATTATAATTCATCATCTGGCCAAGTTTCATCATTTTTGGACTTCATTTGAACATTATCTGAATTTACATTTAAACTGGCCTGATTTTGCATTTGTCTTGCATAAAAAAACCAAAAAAAGACCAAAAATATTCCCTCTAAAAATCGAACATAAGAAATTTGCTAAAAATCTACCTAAGGAGAAAGTTGCCTCCCTGAGTTCGACCTTGGAATTCCACCAAGTAAAAAAAATTTGCCGCTCGAGATTAACTTGCTTTAATTAAAAGTGTTTTTGATTCACTCTCGTTATCCGACTGCAACGTACGTTAGTAATTAATTTGGACATTAATTTGCTAGAATTAACAAGGGTAGTGGGAGACGCTTATCAAAATGTACACACCCCCTATACTTAGCATGTGTTATGTCCTCAGAGCATGAAAAGCGTCGAAAAAGACATAGCTCGTGCCAAGCGTAGGAGAGCTAAAATTACAGAATGTATATAAGTCGCTCCGCCCCCCTATACTTAGGCTCTGGCAGCCTAAGTGTAGAAGAAGATCAAAAATGGGGCAGACGAGGGCAAGAGAGGAAATGGATGAGTATATACATGGCGGGCACCGGTCCCCCCTATACTTAGGCTCTGGTCAGCCTAAGTATAGGTCAGGAGTGAGTATGAGGACCGATGTGATCTGGAGGATGTACAGTGAATGGATGCGGGTCACTTTCCCCCCTATACTTAGGATCTGGTTATCCTAAGTATAGTCACAAAATGAAATTATATGGTACCGGGGCGAGTGATTCGAATCACTGGGGAGGGAGGGAGAAAATATATACAAGAAAGAGCGAGAATATACAAGGATTAAGAAGGTTTGTGATGAACCTTCTTGCGGACGCGAGGAGGTGTATAATATACATATGTGTCGCTGTCGGAATCGTCCTCAGATGAATAATAGTGAGGTGTAGGGATCGTCCAACGAGGGTCGACACACGGCTGCTTGCTTAGATATGGCTTGAGAACAAACGAACTGAGCTCACTCATATAAATCACCTTGTCCGGACCAGATGAGGACTCCTCAGAAAATTCCTTCTCTGGTGTGTTGAAGGAAACTTTCTTAGTCGGTTTTCTAGAACCTAGATCATTGAGAGGGAGATGAGAGCGACGTGCCTTGAGAGGTTCGGGGGAACACCTTGAGGAATCAATTATCGACTTCCTCTCACTAGATGTCCGACTAGAAGAGGGAGCAACCGTGTTTTTATGTGGGGTCAATTTAGTCTTGGTTGTCTCTTTTGAAGGTCCGGGACATGGTGTGGTGCTGATCATGGGTTCCTCATCAGACGAGTCACCATAAAGATTGTAATATTCCTGAAGGGTCAGCACACGGCTTGGGAAGGTACCAGTGGTCTCAGTCGGCTTGGCATTATTGGGCTCTTGTGTCGGATCATCAAAATGGTCAAGGCAATCAACAAATGTCATGTCCGACTTAATGATAGCTTCTGGTCGTGAGTCCTCCTTAGAAGCTGTCACGGTGGTGGTGCAAGCAATTGATGAAGTGGAGGAGTGGGGAGTCTCAGAACCAACGGCCGTCCGGATAGTCGGTCTCTCAGGTGTAGCAGAGAGGTGGGACTCATTTACCTCTTGATGGTCACGACTGTCAACGGATGTGCGGGTCACCTTAGAGTAAAGTGTATCAAAGAATGGGTGAGGTCAGAGTGCTCCCCATGCTGAAAAATAGATCTCCCGAGTCTCGTAATCTTTAGTCGCTTTAGCTGAGGCTAAGAACGGCTTCCCGAGAATAATCGGAGACTGGGTAAACTCTCCTCGGTGCTCGATGTCAATGACCGTGAAGTCCACCTGGAGTAGAGCACCTTGGAAAGTATTGATGACTGAAATGTTTCCTCTCGCCATTTGATAGATCGATCAGTCAGCTGAACGATCTCTCGTGACTTTCTGATTGGCCTGAGTTTGAGCTTGTCAAACACAGAGGTCGGGAGGATATTTATCGTTAAGTCATCAGCGATTCTCGCATGGGTGAAGATGGTGTCTTTGATTTCACATTCAACCCTTGGCAATCGCTTCACTCTGCGGCTCTTGGTCTTTCTCCCCATCACCAAGGAGGTGGCCATAGACACTATGTGTCTTTCAGTCCTTGTCCTCTTATTTCTTGACCTCTTGGGCATCAATTTACTCTTTACAAATCTCTTGAGGTCGGGAAAGTGATCTATGTACTTTATTAAGGTAAGTTTGAAAATCAATTCTTCATCGAGTGCTTCCCTTAGGGTAGGATCCAAATTTTTCAAGTCTTTTTCATTTTCTATTTTTATGAATTTTTCTGATTTTTCATTTTTTTGGTGTTTTTGGTGGATGAATGATCAGACTCTGGATTGGAGGGCAAGTGGTTAGTAGAAGAGGGATATAGAATGGACTCCAGCTGTACATGATGTGTAGGTTCCCTAATGTTTGCTTTGTTTTCAACCTCAAAACTACTCACGTCTTTTCTCACTTTTATACCCAGGCTGGCAGAAATTGAGTGCAATATGTTCATGACATCTCTCAACTCGTTACCAAATTATTCATTTTTAGGGTTAGGGTTTAGGGTGGGGGGTAGCGGAGTGCTGGATGTGCACGCGGGGAGCACGACCACGTGGGGGTCGATGCTGGAATTCGGGCGGTGTGCGCGCCGGCGGAAGGGGCGCGAGGCCGGATCTGGAGGTTGCGATGGCGTCGGGTGCAGTGGCCTGGAGTGGTGGAGGTGAGCGGCCGGAAGGATCGGGAGGAGGCGCGCGCCTGAGGCAGTTGACGGTGGCGCGCGTAGGCTGGAGGCGTGGCCTCTCTGCTGGGCGTCGACGGCCGCGGTGTTCGGCCAAAGGGGGAGGCGACGGGTGTTGCTGCTGCTTCCTCCCTGTTTCTTTTTTTTAAAATTCTTTTTGTATTTTTTGTATTTTTTTAATGTGCAAACAACAAATAAAATGTGAAAGGGAAAATGTGGATTGTGATGATGGTGATGGAAGGTGGTGTTTGTGAAATGTTTTGTGATGGTGTTTGGTGAACTACAAGGAAAAAAATTTGTTAGATAAAAAATTTGACAAGATGAAGATAGGGTACTTACCTGTGATTCGCCGGATTGTGGAGCCACGGTTTGCGGCTTCCGTCGTGGCCTCGAGAAGGATGGCGGAGTCCTTCGAAGCTGAGCAAATCCAATTGGATCTCGCGACGCGACAATGGAGATGCCGCGGATCTTGCCTTGAGGTCATCGTCGCTCGACTCGTCTCCTACAGCTGTCACCTGAAGGTTAAAGGGGATCGACCTCACTTCTCTCGAATCGGCGGATGGTTAGAAATGGAGGAGGAGAGGAGAATATAAAGAGGATGAGGGAGTTGGAAAATAGGTGGAGAAAGTGGGGAAATGGGAAGTTATTTACTTGGAGTGGAATACAAGTTAGGGAGAAGAGGTAAAAGGGGATAAAAATAAAAAAATAAAATAATAATATAATAGGCTACTAAAATAATTAAAATATCAATAGTAAAATAATAATAAATAATAAATCTGAAAGTAATAAGATAAATCCGAAATTAATAAAATAATACAAAAAATGGGGAGACTCGTGGCGGCTCGAGGAGCTGCCACATGTCGCTCCCAGAAAATTCAAAAATTAAATGTAAAAAAAATCAAAAAGAAATGACAAAAGGGATTAAATCAAAAAGAGGTCAACTCAAAAGTTGCTCGTCTCGATGAGATCTACAACTTTCGTGAAGGGCCGAAAATCAAATGAGATCATCTGTACAAAATGATTTTTGGGTGGTACCTTATAGATATAAAATATCACATTTTATCTTTTATATTTTTTTGTCATTTTTAAAAGAGAGAAAAATCAAAATATAGTTAGAAAAATATGAAAAGAATATTTACAACTTAATCTAATTTTTTTGGATTTTATAAAGAAGAAAATAAATGAGGGGTAAAACGATCAATATGTACAATATACAAAAGGGGCCCAAAATCCAAGTTTTGCATACGAGCTCCGATTTTAACGAAATTGGTCTTGTTTCGAAGGTCTCTGAATGTATATTACTTTAAAAGTGAGTAGACCTAATTCGGACACTGTATGAGAGAGATATGCGCATTTTAAGGTTCCTAATTTCAAACTTGGATTGGGGTTTTATTGGTCAATTTTACAAGTTAGTATTTTTTTGATATTTTTCTTTAATTTGTATTAGTAATATATACACTATGGAGTTGATTTTATTGGATTTGGAGTTAGCATAAAGTATACACAAATAAGGTATTTTATCTAATATACATGTGAATATTTACATGTGAAATTGGCTTCTTATTTTATGCGAATATGAATGCTAACATGCAGATATTATGCTTGCATGCATGAATGCTAATTATGCAATATAAGTAGAAATATGCCTCTAATTACTCGGGAACAAAGTTCTATTTTCAACTTTTTGAGTGATGAATCACAGATTCATCAACCCCCTATACTTAAACCTTGCTCGTCCCCGAGCAACTAAAATGAAATGCAAGAGTGAAATGAGATTGGGTTTATCCATTCCAAGGTCATGAACAAAAGTTGAAAATGGAGCTTGACTCGACCTTTGGATTAATTGTGTGGCGGAACCTTATTGGGATCTAAACTTAAGACCTAACAGACTTCAAGTTCCACAAGTCTTCTATTCAAGACGCCTCAACAGTCAGGTCAGAACAAATCCTCAAACGCAAATTTCTGATGATATGATTCTTACTTAAACTGTGTAAGTGAAATGTAACTCTCCACATCAGAAATGGCTCAGAACCAACCTCCTCTAACAAGGTAACTCAATAACCCGGTCCAGTAACTCTTTCCTCTAGAAGCGGGGTATTCCCTTCTAAGTTCAAGTGCGACCAGCTCAAGAGGAGGGGGTAAAGAAAGAATGGACAGTAGCCAGTGTAGCTACCTATCCCGGGATGCCTGACCAGTGTAGCCTAGATCATCCAGCTGCAGACTTCTTGCTAATATTCATACCGACAAGCATTTTTTTCTTTTTATATCTGGCCTCTCTATATTTTTTGGAGTTTTGGAGTTTTTGCATTTTTTCTCTCTTTTTTCTCTTTTTTTGAAATGCCAGGATGATATGCAAGAGTAAATAAGAAGCCTTATTTTCAACACACATTTTTTTGGTATAAGTATACAATAACTTGTATTATTTACAACAAGTTTTTAGTTTACACATTATATACATAGTATACAAGTTGTTTTTTGGTATACGTCCTATTTTGCAACAAATCTTACAAGAGTATTATTTACACAAATTTTACAACTTTTGATACAAGTATTATACATATAGTACAAAAATTATTTTTTTCAATTTTTACCCACCCCGTAATTATTGCATAATATATACAGAAAATACGTGAAAATACGTGAAAGTACGAGCTATGGGTAAAGTATATATGTAATATATACACGCCCCCCTATACTTAGCGTGTGCTATGTCCTCAGAGCACGAAAAGCGACTAAAAAGACATAGCTCGGGCTAAGCGTAGGAGAGCTAAAATTACAAAATGTATAGAAGTCGCTCCGCCCTGTGCGTCGCTCGGGATTCCATCGCCACGCCTCCCAGCGCCGCCTCCGCGAAGCAGTGCCTTGCCACACACGCCACGCCCTGCTCCTGGCCACACGTCCCGCGCGACCGATCCGCAACTGCAGTGCGCCGCCCATGCGCAGCAGCGCGCGGCCGCGAGCCGCCTTCTGCCCGCCATCGTAGCCTCGTAGCCTCGTAGCCGCTCCGACCCGCGCCGCCCTTGGCCGCCTCCTCCAAGGCATGCCACCAACGACCTTTATGCCCTATCCGCTTGAAGAAGAAGGTCCCCTCTTATTTGTTTATATTGTACAAATTGCATTTACATCCTTTAAAGTTTTTATAATTCCAAAAGTGCCCTTAGGCATATTTATTGCATTTTCAATTTTAGTTCTATTCTGCACGAACACCCCTACATTTGAGTGATAATTTGGACAGTTATTTTGCCATCATTTTTAATCAGAAAAATAACATGTTGTAAAGAAACTCATTATTTATTTTGTGGCTATTCATTTACATTTTTGTGAGCATCCGATTATTTTTTAAAAATCAGAGATTGAAATTGAGTGATATTTTACCCATTTACGCAATGAAATTCGTACAGGCCTATTTATTGCTCCAAAATTTGCGAAAGAATTGTAGATGATGCATCTAATTGTGTTTTAATTACTGTCCAAATTTTGTCCAATTAGGAGTTGACTTGTGCATAAAATAAATTATAGAGTGCTTTCTGCAAATGATTTTTAATTAATTCCATGAATAAGATTTTTTGAGAAATTTCAACTCTCCTGGATTCCTTATTGAAATACCTTTTTGAGATAATTCATTCTTTAGATGATTTGATTTCGTGGATTTATTAGAAATTAAATACTCGTAGTCGCTCTATTTTCAGTAAAAAATTCATAAAAAAATCACAAAGTGTCAGAAAATTCCAAAAATATTATTATAGCTTCATTTCATAATATTTATCTTTCAATAAATTTTTCATAATTTTTACATGTCATTTGCACGAAAAATTGCATAAAAACCCTAAAAAAGTTTGTATTTTTCCTTTGTGCATTGTATATCCAAAAAATTCCAAAAAAATACATTTGCATTTATCATTGGATTAGGTTTACAGAAAAAATATAATTTAGCCAATTTGTACTAGTTTCATATTAAAATTAAATTTGGCTAAGTTGTTGATTTTCTTAATAACCTAGTTCATTCATATATTTCACTTGGCATTTTTATCGCATAAAAAAATTACAAAAAAATCCCACTTGAAAAATCGCAATCTAATCCATATAACTTGATCTCGAGTTGTTCCTTTGCCTCCTTGAGTCGACCCTGGGCTTGCCCAGGCTAAACAAACATAAAACCGCATATTGATTTCATTAGACGATTAATCGAGTTGTGCGGTTATTTTTGCTTGACGCGGATCTATCCGACTACAACACACACGTCTATTAAACAACATTAAAAAGGGTAGTCCGCGACCCGTCAATCATCAACTCGTGGATCTCCATCTCCTTTGGTGCGTCCTGCTCGTGAAGAAGATGTTGGATCTCGTGTGATGAGATCAGGAGATCCGCCGCTTGGATCATCAACATGGACTGCAAGGAGCACGCGATTCATCCTCGTGCTCACAAGCGTCTCCTCCGTCAAATCGGACTCGAGACAGGGGGTCTCTTGGTTTAGAGACTTGATCGCAACCACACTTCAAGAGGTAATCCTATTACTTGTTTGTGGTTCAGACGAAACAATCCGAGAAGCATTCTTGGATCATGTGGTTTCGTCACATGAAAATTTTAATTTTTGCTGCATCGAGCAACTAGTACGACTAGTCGCTCCCGATCACATTCGATGCAATTATCACGCTTCCGTGATGCGCTTGAGGGTTTTTCCCATATCCTTCAAGTGGTCTGCAAGAATGCGAGAAGTGTGGCAATTATGGAAAGATGATCAATTCGATTTGGAGATGTGTGCACATGCATAATAAATTAGTAGAAATCAGCAAAGGGAGAAACTAAGATCAAACCTAGAGAATGGATAAGAAATCAGAGATGAATCGAGGGTTTGGGTTGAGTCCTAAGGTCTTCGGGTCTTCGCTTTACAAGATATACGAAAGCTTAAAGCTGGCGCAACATCTGATGGTGTTGTGACACGACTAGTGGAGTGGAGGATCTTGCAAGAGGGTCTGCTCCATTGCTCTCACTCATTTGTTCTCACTATCACAGGAGAATGGATAAGGCTCAAACAGACTCTCTCATATATGCGGATAAGAGAAAACGAAGGTTGGGAGAAGAGTTTTATTCAGAAGTAGAGCGGTTGAATGGAGTGATTTCAACCGGCTATAGAGAACTCACATGAGGTGGAGCCGGAGATGAGGGATATGGCAAGGATAAGGGATGTGAAGGCTCTCGATAGACAGGAGAAGAGAGAGGAACGAACATGTGGAGTGGCAGAAAGAAATCGAAAAGTTGAGATGATGAATATTTGTAACCCTTGGAGGAATCAACCGCCTAGGGAAGATGATGGACCGGGGACATGAGATCCCTAAGTAAGATGATGGATCGGGGCCGTTGTATATTGAGATCCAATAGCCTTGATTTGGGCATGATGGGTATGATTGAAACCACTTGATCAAATGATCAAGTACCCTCGGATGAGGAAGGAATGGGTTGATGCAGGCTGTCTGATCAAAAGATCAGACGATCCATATGGGGAGCGGGGCTCAAAGAAGAGTCGGCCTCATGGAGGGATCTGATTGCACCATGTGGCCCAATAAAAAATAGACAAATGAATAATACATTGTAAATTCAAAACAAAATGGTAAATGAAGTCAAATTAAAAATTATTCAACGTGAAAGTTGCATTTCTTTTTGAGATCTACAACTTTAATGTAGAATTCGAAACCAAAATACATTAGTACACATGTCTATATTTTTTCTAAATATTGTTAAGGAATAAACATGTTTATTTTATTAGTGTTTTTATTTTTTGATCGTTTTGAATAATGAATTATATACAACACACTATAAACAATATCACACTAATTTTTATTGGATGTTTAATGATAAGAAAAACTCAAAAAAGAAGGGGGAAAATTAGACACACCTATATACAATATATAGACATTGTATTTATATACAATAATTATATCTTAATTATTTACAAAGTATTTAAAGTTATTTCTAAGTAGTTAGTTGTAAAATTAATTGAGTAGTTTAAGATATGGACTAATTAATGAAAATAATGTTGATAAATTTGAGATTCATCATACCTAAGTCTAGGACATTACGAATCTCGAGGACTTTGGATGTTGGTTTAAATCTATTTTTATTAAATGATTTATCAATCAATTTCCTGTGCTAGTTTAATATGGTCAGATGATTGATGACTTGTTTTTTTGCTAAATGAATTACGTTGAATTGTAGTATTAACAAATTAGGAGTTAAACCGAACCACGCTAATTATCTTTATGAAGAGGGCATGGCTTAATTTATACATGGATAAGTCCAGGGTCGAATACAAGGACATGAGTAATTAGTCTATGTAATTAGGGTCTGAATACCTGGATTAAGTGAATTTAATGAGTATCTAGGTCAGATTGACAAATAAAATGTATACATGGATCTTTTTGTGATTTTTATAATGCGATTTGATTAAATTTTATAAAATGGTGATATAATACAATGCACGCAACCAATACACATTGCTACTACAAAGAGATGCTCCTGAATTAATGATCTAAGCTTAAATCTTTCTTAAACAATGAAATCAGTCCTAGATTGATTAATGCATACTTCTAATTTCAACTTAGCTGCTTAATAAACCTAATTCCAAAGGCACCTAAATAACTTAACAAGCACTTAACAAATAATCAGGTTATCAATGATAAGGATTACTATTGATTCACTTAACTAAATTCTGAATTTAAAGAGCAATTCTTGGTATAATTATTGCATTAAATAATACTAAGATACACTAATGGTCTTAAAAATCAAGTTATATCAATCAATGTATTCCTTTAATTGATAATTTTAAATTCACAGGGAACTGAGTGCTTAAAACTAAAGAGCATGTAAAGAGCTTTTCAATGAGACCAATTTCATTTAATTTGGATACAATATGATCAAGATATTAATCATACAATCCGTGGGAATAATATATGGAAAACTTAATTAAAAAACCACAAATCATTGCAAATAGGTCCAAAATGAATCGAAACACAATAAAAGATAGCCAGGGGGCTTATCTGATAAAGTTCAGATGCACAAGTTTAGATATGTAAATATGGAATCTCAATGGGAATGGGTTGCAAATACTCAAGGTGGGCACATTGTAAAGCTTTGAACTTGGTCATCTCTCGGATCCTATGTCATATGATCCGGCTCGTCAAGAGGAAATCAACGAAATTTGTTTCGTGTGAATCGAACTCCGTCTCAATTTGTTATGATTTTCGGAAAAAAGAGAAGAGGTTTAAGACATCATTAACCCGTAATGATTGTCATTAAGAATAGTTAAACATGATTAAAGAAACTAGTGACGGACTGAAAACTACTAATGACCATTAGAGAACACTAATCAATAATTAACAAAAGATAAGCCTAAGATCCGAAAGTTATATCGTGATTAGTGAAAGTTAATAACGATTAGAGTTAATTAAGCGTCATTAGCGAATCTAGAATCCTCTGGAATGTTCTAACTTAAGCCATGAGTTTCGGATAAGTTTAGGACAAAATCATGGGCCGCTAACCACGGGTAAAGTCTAAACCATGGTTTTCTAACCATGGTTAGCGGTTTTCTGGATCCTATAAATACCCCCTACACATTCTTCTCTACGATTTCCACTACCACCACCACCACCCCAAGGGCTAAGTTCGAGGGGTCGGGAGGAGGAATAGGAGGCGAGGAAGGAGCACTAGCGAAGCGCTGTAGGGAGAACGAGGAGGAGGAAGGTACGATCCTCTCTTAGTTTGCTTCGTGAGTTAGGTTTTCGATCCATGTTCAATTTCCTTTCTGTTTTCCTTTTGGTGATTTTACAAGGGGAAACTCTGTCAAAATTTTCTTAGAAATATGTCCCAGCATAGGGGAAAACTCTGCTGAAATTTTCCTAGAAATGTCACCCCCTATATGGGGAAGTTCCATCGAAATTTTAAGAGAAAATTATGTTCTTCGCGCTCTTCATGTTCTTCGTATGTTCTTCACGTTCTTCGTGTTCTTCGTTCGTTCTTCACGTTCTTGGCATGTTCTTAGCGTTTTTGATACGAAAATGAAATTCGATCATTTTAAGAGTTATAAATCATCCTGTTGAAAAAGAATCACGATAAAGCATTGTACACGGGAGAGCGAGAGCCCGATTAGGTAACAAAATCCTTCCTTTTGTTGTTGGGTTTTCATATGAGATCATTGAAATTTCTGATTTCATTTTCTTTGCTACGATGAACCCTAATTTGGCTATTTTTGAGAAAATATGAGAAGTTGTTTAGTGATTTCAACTAAATAAGGTCTAAGCATCGAATTAATGCAGTGGCTTGGAAAGTTAGGGTTTGGAAGTTAAAATGAGCATAATTATGAGTATATAAGTATATGAATTAATATATGCATAAGTTTATACTTAGTGTTGATGATTATACAAATCGAAGACTTAACGAAAGAATTACATCATGGGATTTGATGTATATTGTGTTAGATCCTGAAAAGGTTCGTGTTTTACGTTAGGACTGACTTAGAGTAGAACTACAGGTCGGGCATGCAACCTATAGGTTTGTCGAAAGGACCCTGTATTGGTGTTGCTCTACCTAGGTGGTACACGGTTGCCTATTATGATAAGTACGCACGAAATGAATGAATTGCAATGCATGGTACCAGGAGCCAATATCTTCGGGTTGAACGACGGAAGATGTAGTCATGCCATGTGGAGGCACGGGTGGTTAGATAGCGGCTGGGTGACGATAACATGTATTTAAAGATGCTAGGTTATATGATTAAATTTTAGCCTGAGGTTTCAAGCAACCGGGTCCTCGAGGATGGTGTGCCCATTTGTTTTCCAGGATGAGGGTTTGATACCCTGATTAATAAAAGAAAAGGAAATTGTCAGGGTAGTATTGGAGGATTGGTTGAGGCGACATACGGCGGCATAAGTTTACCAGATCGACGTAATCTCTAATCCCGAAGTGTTCACAGCTTCAGAGTCCATATAGTGGTCAGGTAATTCGCTGGACTAATCCCTGACGAGGAGTAGAAAGGAATATGACTTAAATTAATGAGAAGGAATGAAACTTTTTGTGGTAATAAGTTTTAAAAAATTACACAATTTATTTGCTTTTCTCTTCTTCGTTACTTAGCATTCACTAATGATTATCCTATGATTTATGGAAAACTCAATGGGTGTCGGTGAGCCATCGCAAGGACTTTAGTAATCCATCTAGCTTACATAGTAGACATCCAACCAGCCATAGTATCTTTACTTTGTAAGGTAGTTAGTAATCTTTTTGTGTGTTTCCTTCCAGTTAATGCACATGTAAATGATTATAGTGGGATAATGTATCATGTGAAATTTATTTTGTGAAATGAAAAAGTGTAGAAATACTTCCTTCTGAGTATTTTTAATTGTAGTCCGTTTCTGAGTGTTAGTTGTGATTGCTGAATAAATTATTGCTGAGTAACCATATCCGGATATGGAGGATCCGACAACCTGGAAATTACGATCGTGACAGATTGGTATTAGAGCCTGGTTACTCCAGTAATTTATTCAGTAATTGACAACTATGAGCGGTATTCAAAAACTAAGGATGTCTTAAGATCCTTTGATCTTAATGACTGCAACACCATTCACAAGTCATTGTCCCTTATGTGTATCATGCTAAAATGTATAGGACCTAACCATTGACCTTGACTCATCCCTGGATCATGGCAGACCAAGACGTGTCGAAGTAATTAGCGGCTATGGTGACAATGCTGCAAGAAACGAGGTAAAAGCAGTAAGCATTGGAGGAGAGACTCAATGCACGAGCTGAGAGACCCAATGCATCCAAACCTATGGATGTTAGAGTTGAAGGTTCTGTCCACTTTTCTAAGGAAGAATTGAGTTACCAACCTTCCACTGAGTCTGCTCCGACCCCAGATAAAGGAGCAATCTTAGACATCAAAAATTACTTGATAATTATCGAAAGGGAAAGATTCCTCGATTCAAAGGTATAGAGACACATGCCGAGGCTGAATTATGGCTCGATGACATTAGTAGGATGTTGAGGATAATCCATGCACCAGTTGACATCTGGGTGCACTTTGCTGATTACTCCTTAGTAGATTATGCACGACGATGGTGGAGAGCAATTTCCAAGAAATTAGCAGATCTTGTTCCATGGGATACTTTGAAGAGAGGTCCCGAGCTCACTTCTATCCCTCTCATTGGGAAGAATTAAAAAGGAGAGAGTTGGCTTCTCTGAACCGGGATTCTAAGATTGTACGAGATTATCATATCCACTTTACCGAACTACTACGTTACTCTACAACTCTAGAAGCTTCACACAAGAGTGTCTTATCAAATTCGTTAGCGGTCTTCAGGGAGATCCGAGAGAAAAGCTTGCAGGTTTTAGAGCTATAACCATAGATAAAGCAATGGACTTCGCCTCTCGTATTGAGATGGATAGGGATGAAAACCGCCAAAGAAGAAGTTTTCACTTTAATGGTGGACCATCCAAACGCAAGGCATATTATAACCATAGAGATCGTCGCTATCATCCAGCTGGTTTCAGTATAAGCCCACCATAGACCTTGGGACAGTAATTATCAGGAAGAGGGGGTTTCTCTAGACTTCCATTATACCCTCGTAACTCAGCACCAGGAACTAGTACCTCTGTGGTTGGGTCTTCAGCTCAGACAGGAATACGTGCATGTTATCACTGTCATCAAGGTCACATTAGGAAAGACTATCCACAATTGAGAGGTTCGGGGTTTAAACAAACTCCATTTAACATTATAACATCCACCCCGAGTAATGGAGCAATACGCGAAGGAAGACATGATAGAGGTTGTGGCTCACAAGGACCATCTCCTACACAGCAACCACCACAAAGTGTTGCGGGTTCTAATTTTCATATTCCTAATGGTCAGATCAATGCAAGCATTGAAGAACATGCCTACAATTCAGACACGGTCGTACGAAGTACCGTTACTATTCATGGCTTTTCAGTACATGCCTTGTTTGATTCGGGTGCTTCACATTCATTTATTACTCGACGTATAGTATCCACTTTAGGTAAGGTACCAGTCGAAGTACAACAATCCTATCTGATCAAGGGACTAGGAGGACAAGTATTTATACTCCGAGAAATCTTGGACGATTTTGTAGTACTGCTAACAGAACATCTGTTACCTATTTCCCTATTACTTATTGAAATGGATGACTTTGATCTCATCCTGGGGATGGATTGGCTAGAAAGGCATCATGCATGCCTTGATTGTTTCCAGAAGACAGTATCTTTTCACATTCCTAACTCGATAGAGTTCCAGTTTATTGGAAAGACATCCAGCGATGATATCAAATACATCTCTACTCTAAAGGCTCAACAACTGGTAGAACAAGGGTGTCAAGGCTATTTAGCTTTATGTATCCCTTGTATCAGAGTCAGATAGAATGACAGAAGATGAGCCTATAGTGTGCGAGTTTCCTGATTATTTTCAAAAGAATTCCCTGGAATAACACCTGAGCGAGAGATTGAATTTGAAATCTCTCTCACACCTGATACTCAGCCTATCTCTATTCCTCCATATAGGAAGGCACCGACGGAGTTACGTGAGTTAAAGGTACAATTACAAGAACTGTTAGACAAAAGCTTTATTCGTCCTAGTACTTCACCATGGGGTGCACCTGTTTGTTTGTAAGGAAGAAGGATGGGTCGATGCGGTTGTGCATTGACTATAGACAACTAAATAAGAGGACAATAAAGAATAAGTATCCTCCACCAAGAATAGATGATCTCTTTGACCAGTTACAGGGTTCGACTGTATATTACAAGATTGATTTAAGATATGGATACCATCAGTTGAAATTAAAGATATAGATATTCTCAAGACATCTTTTCAAACTAGATATGGGCATTATGAATTTTAAGTTATGCCTTTTGGACTGACAAATGCCCCAGCGGCCTTCATGGATCTCATGAATTGAGTATTCAGGGAGTTCCTAGACCACTTTGTAGTAGTCTTCATTGATGATGTGTTTACTTACTCCAAGGATAAGTACCAACATGAACACCATCTTAGGCATGTACTTGAAATACTAAGAAAGAACAAACTATATGCTAAATATAACAAATATGACTTCTGGTTGACTGAAGTATTCTTCTTAGGTCATGTTATTTCAGAGGTGGGTATATCAGTTGATCCTGCAAAGATTAGTGTGGTGATAAGTTGGGAACTCCTGAAGACTGTCACAGAAATACGATCTTTTCTAGGTTTAGCTGGGTATTACAGAAGATTTGTGAAGGATTTTTCACAAATAGCATTGCCAATGACTCGGCTGACTTAGAAAGAAGTCCCATTCATATGGTCCGATGCATGTGAAACTAGTTTTCATACACTGAAATAATGCCTAACATATGCAACTATCCTCCTCTGGAACTGAAGGATTTACAGTGTACATTGATGCGTCTAAAGAAGGACTTGGGGCAGCTCTTATGCAACATGGTAAGGTAATTGTGTATGCATCGCGACAACTCAAGACACATGAGAAGAACTACCCGACACATGATCTGGAATTAGCCAACGTAGTTTTCACTTTAAAGATATGGAGACACTACCTCTGTGGTATTAATTTTGAAATATTTACTGATAAAAAAAGTTTGAAATATCTGTTTGATCATAAGAGCTAAATATGAGACAAAGACGGTGGCTAGAGCTGTTGAAGGACTATGATTGCACCATCTCCTACCACCCCTGTAGGGGGAACGTCGTAGCATATGCCCTTAGTAGAAGAAATTATTCACATAGATTGGTGAGTGTGATGAATCTGCAATCCGTCATCTTTATTCATTTATTTTAGCTTAAAATCCCTTATAAAACACCTGTACATAATACTAACTTCATATTCTTACTAACTTGCATATGTGTGTATATATTGTATATTTGTATATTATTTTAACCTAAAATTAATAAAGAAAGAAAGAAAGGAAAAACAAAGAAAAGCAAAGAAGACTGTATACATGTAATAGATACATGCTGACCCAAACCCCAAGAGAAGGTCAAGACTTGAACTGATCGATCATGAATAAAGTAGGGGGAGATAGGGTTGTTAATCAGAAACCCCAAAAAATGTGTGTTGTGAATACTTCTCATTCATTGTGTATATTTGTATAAAACTAACACTATTTTATTTGTACATAAATTAACCTTAAATAAAATTATTTTCAAAACAAAGGTTGTAAATAAAAATATGGGCTAAATAATAAAAATAATTGCATAAAGAAACCATGTATATAATAAAAGTAACCACATCCAGAAAAAGTCATTAAACAATAATTGAAAGATTAATTTCGGCTTCATTTGAACTCAAATTGAACCAAACTCACTTTCATTGTATTCTAAATTAAATTATCTTTAAAATAACTATGATTTCATAATTTTTGGAATTATGGTTGAAAACTCATTTTCTGGGGTGGTTTGTGCGACCATTTATTTGTACATATTGTATTTGTAAATATTTTTACTAATTATTGAAAATAAAAAAATAATAATAAATAAAAAAAATAATTTGCTTATTTACCCATGTAGATAATGTCATATTTATATATAGCATATGTATCTAGTTAATTTTCTTAACTAACTATCACGAAAAAATAAAAAAAATAACATTTAAATTTTCAATAAATAAAGTGACGAAAATACAAAAAATAGTTAATTTTTGTAAATATTTATCTTTCTACTTCATCTCATCTCAAATGCTCTTCTCTCTTATCTCTTATCTTTCTTCAAAAATTCAAATATTCAATTGTCAATCCCATTCTATCTATTAATAAGGCTCCTTCTCCATCTTTTCAACTTGAACAATCTTTGGTGAGAGGAGCCCGATCTCCAAGAATCTTCTTGTCCAAAAGGGTGCCTAGCCTCCAAGCCGTCCGGTGCCAGCGATTCGGCCTTCGTTGAGTTTATCAATTTGTTTTCAGCTCCTAAGATGAGATCCATTATTTTCTTCTTGTTCTTAATCTAGGATTAATCGTAGTTTTATTTTGTCGCATTTTAATTTCGTCGTAATTTTTTTATTTAATTCTTAAAATCTATCATGATTTGATCCACCACTGACTCGATTCCGTTTCACCTCTCGATCAATTCACGTTCTTTTCTACCTCGCACGATCTCTCAACTCCGGCCACGCACGGTGGCCGGAAACTCGGATTCATCTCCCACATCGCAAGGATCCGCATCCCTCATGCATTCCATTTTAATTTTGGGATTGAGTCATCATACTTGCATCCTAATTTGTTTATAAATAAAAAATATATAAAAAAATATTTGTTTTTTCTCTCTAACATTTGTTTTGCAGAATCATCTAATAAATAAATAAATAAAAATAACATTTTTTATTTTCTATTTTTAATTTCTCTATTTCGGATTTACAAAAAAGAAAAAAAGTTTTTTTACTGTTTACATTTAAAAAAAATAAAAAAATCACTGGCGGCAAGCCATCGCCATCCACCACTGGATCTCCTCCACCAGTCCGGCGCTGCCGTCGAAGTGACCACCGCATGTTGCTCCTCCGCGTTGTCGCGGCCCAGCCTCTTGTTGTCTGCATCGACACCTCCATCTGCATCCCTGCCAGGGGCAGAACTGCTTCACCGCTTAGACCTCGCCACCATCACTGCTTGCGGCCGTCGCTTAGTCTGTCACCTGCGCGAGCCCTACCTCGCCTCCGACCGTCCACCATGTGAAACCTAGCGGCACTGCCTTCTTCCTCGTCCTTGTCGACTGCGACCAACCAACCACCAGCGTACATCTCCATTAAACGCCCCAGCCCCACCATTAACCCACTCGACTACCAATCTCGTGTGACGTGGAGGAGAAGGGTGGGCGGCGTACCTGTAGCCCCCTCCCAAAGACCAATGGCAGCATCCCTTTTTGCGTTTGGTTGAAGAACGAAGAGCCCTAGGGGAATAAAAAATTAGAAAAATTGTAATTGAGCCCCCCATTGTTTCTCAAAATTCAAAAGAGTCCCTACTCCAACTCAAGCACGTACGCAACACGTTTTATTGGGTAAAGTCATTTTCCATCCCCACTTTATTTCCTGTTATTATTTTATTCAAAAACTTTAAGTAATTACAATTCAGTCCTTCATTTCCAGACTATTTATCTTGCATGTTCTTTTTCAGTGAAATAAATGTATTTCTTTGGTCAGTAAATCTCTCAAAAATCATGCTATGTTCATGATGTGTGTATCTTTTTAGCATAAAATTTTGTTGCATTTTGTCATTATTTAATATTATTAAAAATAAAAAACAATATCTTTTCTCTTCTTGAAATTCAAAAATTCATAAAAAATTGAATATTGCTCTATAAATTCCAAAAAATAATTTAGTTTTATTTTATTGTCATTTAATTTCTATCTAAATTTCACGCATTGATTCTTTTCAAAACCCAAAAAATTGAAAAAAAATCAAAAACCTTATAAAATCACAAAAAATTCTAAAAATCCGAAAATCTGATTTCAGTTCCTGTTTGTAGGTATTTGTCTCTATTTTATCATAAAAATAATTGGCAGGAGTTTTCGGCACTTAAAATATTTTCAGGTTGCAAATTACTCCAGATTGTGCACTGTTTCTCATTTTTGCAACTGTTTGATTTTAAGAAAAATACAAAAATATCTGAAACATCTTAAAAATTCTCAAAAACATTTCAAAAACTTTATAACATAAAAATATTTTTTTCTGATTTTTTAGTATTTTTGATATAACTGAAAAATACAAACAGAGTTTGGTTTGTGTCTTTCTTGTCTTGTGCATATTGTTCTTTATTTGAAATAAAAAATTTATAAAATTACAATCACTAAAAATTTGAAAATCGGAAAATAAAAAAATTTAAAAACTAAAAGGAGAAAAATTTCGCAAAAATCAAGGATAGTTTTCCTTTGATATTCCTACTTGATTTTCATCGATTATTTGAATAACCCTAGGGATTACAGCCTCCCTGAGTTCGTTCCTGTCCGCTATATAGATAAATAAGTAGCAAAATTTTCTCTTGCTTCATTATTCGCTTTTATTTAATTTTGTAGCTTGAGAAGAAAAAAATTTGTTTGTTTGACGCTGTATAATTTGGGGATAATGATGACTCTCTCCCATCATAATAAACCAAATCCGAAGGATCTCGCAGCTAACAAAATGACATCGTTGCCGGGGAGGCACGACGAGGGTAGCTAGGTTTCTCTTTTGACCTGCTATTTTTGGTGGTTTATATCTTTTCACATTCACTCCATTATTCATATCCATTGCATTCATTTCATTATTTGTGCTCATATTTTTATAATTGATTTCTTACATATTCTCTTTTTTCTTTTTCTTGCGTGTGCCCGCGGAGCGAAGGAGGCGATCCTAGGAGAGCCGAAGCACCCAAGTGAAGCAGAGGCGGCTCGATTCTTCACCAAGCCACGGGATAGCGTGATGAGGAGAAGAAGATTTGAAGGAGACCAAACAAAATAGAGAGAGAGAAACTTAGTTTTATTATTTATTTCTTGCAGTTGAACACATGTAAAAAGGACATTCATTGGTTGCGAGGTCTGTTTCACCAAGTACCTGTGCACTTGGGGGACCTAACCGGATTTGTTTTCATCGCCTTTATTTTCTTTGTTTCACGCGGATTTCGTGAGCTACCACTTGACTGCTTTAATTAATTTGCTTGAGCCAGGTAATTAGTTAGGTCCAAATACCCTAAATAAGAATATCTGTGCCTATAGAGTAGAGCGTAATTTGGACTTAGTCACATTAGCTTGTTCTTACCCGTTAATAGAAGCTATCATATAGGATGGTTCACTTGCATCATATAGGATAGTTTATTTTTCTGTATTTAAATACTGCGTGGATCATTTTGCATGTAGAGTGCTGGCGACAAGGTACGCATCTCTAACCCCTGCATGTATGAAAGTTGTCTTGCCTTGTCAACACTGAAAGTTCATTCCCTTAATCACTTTCAATGTAAGAGATATACTTACCATTTTATCTCAAGCAAGATATGGGATCTCCTTCCTTATCTTTGTTACATCCCAATAATATGAGAACCTGAACTCGGATAAAAAGAAGCGGGAACACATTCCGCCTTGCAAGTCTACGCATACGTCCTTACTCTTTCGAGAAGCGAAGAGCCTGATCCAAATGGCTTCTATGTAGGAGATGTCATTTCGGACAGGCGTCTCCAACATACAATCTGTGGCGACGGAACCCTTCGTCTTGATGGGAGACCATGGATGTCACTAATGTGATCCTCCATATCACATTCAAATTCTAATTAATCATTATGAATCATATTCATTACGATTAATTCTTCCAAGGGAAATAACACATCTATTTATAATAGTGTGTCTTAATTTTAATTGGATTCCAATTAATATAATCATATTAAATTAATGATCCAATCAATATCCAACAAACATTTTAATTGTTACTTGATATTATGGTATTATCTCAAATACGTATTATTTCGAATTTTAATAATTAGAAATACATCATGATTTCTTAAGCATTATACTAACCCTACTTGTTGTCATGTCCAGTACCGACGGGAGTGGGATAGACTGCACACGGTGCAACCTGCTACCCCAATGCTCCCCGACTAGACACCATATCCACCTCGGGGAAGGATAATGCAAAATAGATCACTTTGTACTTGAGATGATCATCGGTTCTTCAACCGAAATTATATCATATAATAATAATCAAAACAATTTTGATTAACATTATAGTGAGATTTGCTAAATAAATCCCAAATCCTATTCAAGTAACATGTTTGTTGGAATGTAGATCATGTAACCAATTTTGTGATATAGATCACATCTTATTAATTTTTGGCTAAGGCTATGTCATTTAAGGAAATAATTATCATCAAATATTTCACAGATATTTATATACAATTATTTCAGGAAATTAAACAATTTAATTTCACTAATTGATTAAATGACAATCACTAGGTTCTTGATTAGGAAAGTATTTCCAGCAGTGACCATCACTTACTAAAAATACCATATCTCAATCAATTTAAACCCAAATTAAGAAAAATAAGTTTCTAATGTTTGATAATTTGATTTATAACAGAACGTAAGTGATTTGCACTCATTTCAAGGTATCCCAAATCCGCAATTAACATCTTAATTACATTAAAATTCGCAGTCTCTGAAACTATGGATACATGTTCACTAAAAAGATCATATCTCGAGCATACGGAATCCAAATTATGTAAACTCAGATCCTATGGTTTCCTTATTTAATGAGAATCAAAAAAAATTTATTATTTTCGTATTTAAAAAATTTAAACAGTGCCGAAAATAATCTCAAAACATAGATGCAAAAATGAAATGCGGGAAAAACTTTCGCAAACCCTAACGAACCCAAGTCGTCCTCGGTTCATGGATCGCATCCAAAACCTTCGACCTAAGGCTCTGATACAACTTGAAGGATATGGTGAAATACTCAAATGCATCACGGAAGCGTGGGTATCATATCAAATACAATGAAGAACGAATAGTCGAACTAGTTGTTCTATGCAGCGGAAATTAAAAAATTTTATGTGACGAAACCACATGATCCAAGAACACTTCTCGGATCGTTTTGTCTAAACCACAAACAAGTAATAGGATTACCTCTTGAAACGTGGTTGTGATCAAGTCTCTAAATGAAGAGACCTCCTGTCTCAAGTCCGATCTGACGGAGGAGACGCTTGAGAGCGTGTGGATGAGACGTGTGCTTCTCGCAATCCATGTTGATGATCCAAGCCATGGATCTGCTGATCTCGACAAACGAGATACGACGTCTACTTCACAAGAAAGGCACATTGAAGTAGACGGAGATCCATGAGCAAAACATCGGGCAACATAACGACAACGCTGCGGTGATGGAGAAGAGCTCCCTCGACTACCCCACCTTTCTACTCAGCTATACTCCAGGGGGAGCCGCAGTGGGATCCTGCTTTCCGAGATTTGGGAATGAGGAATCTGAGCTCCTACGAGACCGATGCATCGAATGCTTGGGAATAGAAGAGGCTGAGAGTCAGAAGAGAAATTCAAGTCAAAAAAGAAAGTCAAGTAGACGTCATTAAAAGGGCAGAGTATGCGCCCAGGTTTTGTGTCCCACTCGGCTCCGAGCGCCATCTTTCCAAAAAGAAAGAATGAGATCACCGCCTAAGAGCACCCCACCTCCGACATCCCTTGCCACACAGGACGTCACGGCCTACTGCGGCATCGCAATTACGGCCCCTAATTTCGAGTTTGCTGGTTCGGCTCTTGACGAAGGTGATCAGAACATCATTGTGGTTATTAATATACTACGAATAGCTATTAGGGCATCCATGGTGGACGGCTACATGAGAGGAAGAGAGAGTAGGCGTGTAGAGAAAGAAAGAGAGAGAGAGAGAGAGAGAGAGAGAGAGACTTATGTTCTCATTGTGTAAAGAAGAGCAATGGGGTGACTCTCCTTTTATAATATTTTGGGATCTATGGATCTCAATCCATGGGCAATACAAATCCAATGGCTCTCATTGATTTGTGTTTCTTTTAATGGCTAAGATTTGTGTTGGTAAAAACCAACAATAATTAATTTAATTTAGATTAAATCTATATTAATAAATCAATATAAATCAATCCTAAATTAAATCAATCAAGCATGGAGATTATGGAATGAAGATTGCCTCCTTCCATAATATTGGATTTGGTGGCAATCTCATGCAATCTCATGAGATTACATTATTCCATGCAAATCTCCAAGATTTACAACAACACATGTTGTAAATTATTCAACAAAAATAATTCATAATTATTTTGTGAATATTGCAATCTTGCCATTGGAAAATTGTGAATCACATTCACAACCCAAAATAAAATGTGAATTACATTTTCATTTTTGATGTTCAATGTGAATCCAATTCACATCAACATTTAATCAACAAATGTAAATTACAAATAGCTCTCTCTTATATATTATAAATCACATTCATAATATATATGATCAATATGGATAGTGTTATCCACATTATTCATATCCATTATAATTAAATCACATTTAATCATCTTGGATCTCTATTCTCGTGTGCCCAAATAATATGAATCGCATTCACATTATTCATATCTTTGATAATTAAATCACATTTAAATATCTTAGATAACTCTCCTTATAATATGAATCAAATTCATATTATTCATGATAATCAAATCACATTTAATTATCAATTTTCTCAATGCTCGAATACACATATTAACAATGAAATTATCCTGAACTCTTTCAAGGATAATGCGCTTTCTCCGCGAATACTTGGAGATAAGGACATAGCAATTGTGTTGTTCCACGTATAGTGACATGGATATTGAGATCATATTTCAAATCCAGACCGCGGGCCTCCCATAGATGCTTGATTAAATCAAGACCGCAAAGCTAATCTTCTCATTGCATCTGAATCACATTTAGTTCAACGTCCAACATTTGGACCAAGATAAGATTACTTCTCTACTGAGAGGATTCACTAAAATCCAGACCCGTTTCATCACTCCCTAGGAATGGAAGCGTCATGGTTATACAATCGTTTATGATCACATCACCCTCAGGTATTCCCAATACCTGTACATCATGCACACTTGAAGACACAAAATAAACCCGAAGTATTATATCAACTTTATATTGTCTAATTCAGGATTTTTATCAGTAAGTTTCTCATTCGATCATTGGGAGTTGGTATAGATCATATACTTTCTAAAAGCATATATCATACCTAGGTCTTGATCATATACTTTCCAAAAGTATATATCAAACCTACAAATTCAGTCAAGCTTCCAAAGCGAGACGACTGTGCACGGAATTTGATTCTTCCCAATATCTCATGAGTGAGCTCATGCCTTTCGGTTGTTGGACATGTGAGCCCACGGTGAGCCATTATGCAATAAATGTTATTGCAAATATCATTACCTGATCTGAAATGAAGAATAAATAATTTGCATAATAGGTCCCTCTGTACAATTAGGGTTATGTACCATGGCCATCTTAATGATCATATATCTATTGATTCATTAAATGAATCATAGAGGCTGGTGTTTGGATGAATATCTAAGGAGTTAGATAGAGGACTCATCAAGCACCGTCAAATGATTATTAAGAGATGATCTCCAGCCTGAGTAGGAGATGGCAATCCTTTCTCACATAGGCTGATATCTGACCGACCTCTTGATGCAGGTCCTCTGCATGGGAATAGTGATTCGGAGGTGTTAGATTAGTTAGGTCAATGGGTTGACTTAACGAGATCAAGATAACCTAAGTCCTGTGTTGAATGCTGTCACAACACAAACACTTAGGGGGTTGAATAGGATTTGGGCACTATCCTTAGTGTGTGCGCGAGCAAGTAAAACGAAGACAATGAGGGGATTACTCGCCCAAGACAATGTTTTTCTTTTTTGGTTGATTTTAGGGTCAAGTAATATTAAGTCCCAATTTTATTTGTTATCACTTTTTTTTGGAATTTTAGTGAGAAATGCACGATCTTATTGGGGAGTCAATTCCTTTAAGCACCTAGGTGATCAAAATCAGAGGGAGAGTCAGAAAAGCAATGCAAGCGGCAAATCAAAGATGTATGCTAAAGAGAAATGCTCACCTTGCCTCTAGCACTTTACATGCAAAGATGCTCAGCAGAATTGAAATCGATCTATATGCAAATGCAAGCCGATGAAATCGCCCTAAGATGAGTAGCTGCTATTATCGTGAAGAACCAATGCTAATGACTTAGAATGGAACCGAAGTGTTCGGTCTTGGGGGCCGATCGGTGTCCACCACAGTGGATCCTGCACGCGCTGTATATGACCCCTCCTGGCGCGGTGGTTCCGAGACTAAGTGAGAAGCAATTCAAAATTTGACTAAGTCCAAACGTCACTATAGGTACATGCAATGGTGATTAATGTGTTTGCACCTAATACGAACGACAAGCAGTTCCTAAAGCTAAGGGCTCAATCACACAAAAATAAGGAAAACAAAATCGGAAAACAAAGTAAAAAATGCGGTGAAAACCGTGAAACGCCGCGGTGAGCCCCCAAGTGTACAAACACTTGGAAATTAGGCCTGAGTGTCCAAGAGTTCGAGTACCTGTAGATTATTACAATAATAGTGGTATCTCTCTCACTTAAATTACACACTTAAATAAATGCAATAAAATAAATGCTCAAGAATAGTCTTCAAAATTCCCTCCAAGTCCGCCTTGGTGCGAATCCAAAGCCGCCTCACGTGGGTGCACGAGCGCTCCTAGAAAAGAGTTCCCCCCTCAATCCGCGTACCTCGCACAGAGTCAAATAAGAGGGTGGTTAGACAATTCAAGGGACATATCAAAAATAAGCAAAGTAAAACAAGCAGAAATAAAAGCTGCGAAATAGACAAATAATCACAATCACAAACAAAAAGCTGAACTATGCACTATTGCTCCCCGACAACGGCGCCATTTGATAATCAGGTTTTGGTGAGGGTCTAAAGTAATCCACACAAGGCGGGATCACTATGTCGCTGAGGCGACCGCTCATGAAACCTCAATCAATCAATAATTAACCCACAACAAGTAATTCAAGTAATGAAAGTAAATGGGCGAAGCTAAAATTTATTATAGCTCTACAACAAGATGTGTATAGGTGCAAGTATGTGTAGAGTGTCGAACACAGGGAGCAGACAGGTAGAACGAGGCAAATGAATGCATAAAATGTGAATGTGATGTATTTGTCTAGTTATGCTAATTTTTTGTGGGTTTTGAAGTTTATATTTTTTCATTTAATTTTTGGATTTTATATTTTTATATTTTGTTTTTTAATTTCTGATTTTATATTTTCTTTTTATATTTTATATTTTATATTTTCTTTTTAGAATAAGATATAATATATAAGGACAATATATGTACACTAGAGATAAGAGAGAGATAAAAATAGGGAAAATTACTCAAAATACAAGAAATAAATTTTTTTGGTCTTTTTGTATTTTTCTAATGTTTTTATAATTTTTCTAGATTTTTCCTAATTTTTTTGGTATTTTTAAGGTCAAAAATACTGAAAATAATGAATAAAAGTTGCTGGCCGAAATTAAAATGAGGATGAAGAATATAAATCAGAGTCCAAAATTCCTCAAATTAATTTTAAATCAAAGATAAAAAATAGGGAAACTACAGAAATTGAAATTGTATTTTTAGGATTTTTCTTGAATTTTTAATATTTTTAGGACGGTTTTTGGGCTTTTATAATTTTTAGTAGTTTTGTTTTGTATTTTTTTAGTGATTTTTGGACTGAAGTTAAAACATACTAAAATAAGAAAAATATATTTTTTTGGGAATTTTCTGATATGTTTTTATAATTTTAATGGATTTTATAATGCGAACAGTGCACAAAATGAGTGTTTTTGAATTTTTATAAATAATAAAAAGCAATAAATATGCAAAACAGAAATATAGAGTGATAATATGATGCAACAGGAACTTAAGTTGATTTTTGGGATTTTTTAGCAATTTATAGATGCATGCAATAAATAGAAACAACTAGAAACTACATCTCTAGCAGGGCATTTGTGCGAATATGGAAAAGTTCAAGGGCCTAGGAACAATTTTCCCACAAAAATATAACTGAATAAGAACATTTACAGACTAAATTTAAATAGCTGGAAACCCAGGGGTAGTGCTGCAAAATTACCAAGCTACGTGCGCGAAAATACGTGACCTAGCAGGGGTCGGAATATAATAATACAAATGCCCAGGGGGCACCATGCAAATTCTCCAAAATATAATAAAGGCAAATGAAAGTTTAGCTACTAATAGGATATTACAAAAATAGCGAGGGGGTAAATGCAAAATACCCTCACTTAACGGGCGATCGAGCGGCTGAAACGAAATGACTTGCCACGGGTCGACGCGTAGACGCACGATGCCCCTTCATCGATGCACGACCCAGATTAGAAGATCTGCAATGATTGACGGCCCTGGGCGCTTAGGATCCTACGGCTGCTGTGCGGCTGGAAGAACACAGACGATCCGACGGTGGGCAAGGGCAGTGAACGAACTGGGAGGAGTCCACAGCGAGATGGGCCTCCGACGACTTGATCTTCCTCTTCCACCACCGAATGCTACTTCTAAGCACGCCTAGCAGCTCCTGGAGGGATGATCTACCTTCCGGCGGTGCCAAAATGGACGGGAGGGCACGGATGCGCCGCCGCGAGGTCAAGAAACTGGCGCGGCTACAGGTACCTCTTCTTTGGCAAAACCGGACTCCAGATGGAGTCTCTCGACCCATGGGATCTGCAAAGAAAAGCAAGGTCGATAGTAGAGTGTTCCCAGGGCGAATGAGGGTGTAATGGTGGTGTATGGAGCGGAAAGTCGGAGCAAGCTCCGGCGAGGAGGATGACGGTGGTTAAACAAGCTTCAATCGGGCAAATGAAGAGTAGAAATGAAAGAAGGCGATACGGCTACTCTACAGGGCAAAGAAAAACAAACAAAAGCAACCTCTAGTGGTGGGAAACCGCGAGATAAAAACCTCATGACGGCGTGGCCACCAGAGATGGTGGAACGACCTCTCCGGCCTTCTCTTAGCCTCGCTCGACGGAGCTGGAGGCTCCCCTGTCACGGGAGTCGATCCAGAGCTCCAAAGTGGGGTCAAACGAGGTCCAAGAAGGGTTCAAAAGAGAAAGGTGGTGAAGGGTTTGGTTTTAAAGAAGTGGCGAAGAGGCTCCAAAGAGCGAGGCGTGGTGAGCAGACGAAAAAGATTTAGGAAGATCTAGGAGGTCGGCGAAAATCACGGATGAATAGTGAAAAAATCTCGTGAAGGTGTCCTCCTCCCTCAGCAATGGATTGATGGCAAAAAAATTGAGAAGAGAGGAGTGTCGTGCATTCTGACAGAGCTACAGAGCTAGGGCTCAGAGAGTTGACCCGCGGGTCAACTTTCCAAGACACCTGGTTGGTCTACGTTGACTAACCAGGAAAATCCGCAGGAAAAACATTTGTAAATTCAATTAAAAATATGAAATGATTTTATTAATTTTTGGTTATAAAATAAAAAATGTTTGTTATTTTGTAAAGTATTTTATGGTGATTTTGTTTATTTTTATGAGGTTTATAATTATAAGTTACCATTTATAGCCTATATAGGTATATTCTTCTATATATTTTATTATTTTAATTTTATTTTATATATTTAATTCATTTATTTTTGTTTATTATTTTATAAATTTATAAAATATTTTTATACACTTAAATATATTTTTGTTTTATTTTTCTGATGTATTTTGTATACTTAATAAAATATAAGTAGTAATTATACATGTATATGTATAGGTATTATACCTATGTATTATAGACAAGTATTTTATTTTTGTGTTTTATTTTTACTTTATTCCTGTTTTAATGTACACATATATTATAAATAATATTTACAAAATTATAAAAATATAAAATTATAAAAGTAAAGAATAAATAATAAAATGAATATTTTAATCTATATAAGTATACAATAGGGGTTCAAAACTCAACTTTCAAACCGTAGCTCTGCCAAATGCAAAACCACCACCATTAAATAGCTTATTTTAAATTATATATAATTAAAGTGAGTTTGATGCATTTCGAGTTTTTATTTGAGAGATACAGGTCTGGGAAGTTGGGATTCTAGAATCTTATTCAGACCATAACTTTTTATCTGTACATTATTTTTGTGTGAAATCAATTTTATATTTTTCTTTGTTTAATTATCTACAACTTTCATGTACAAAGTTTCTTTATTTGAGGTATAAAACGTGGAACGAAAAATAGGTCCCAAATGAATGAAATGAAAGGGATTTTTAGTGGTTTTTGGCCCTTATCTCCCCCTACTTTATTCCTTCTCTACCTAGTCATAAAGATGCCTAGGTCTCGGGGTGTCGGGTCATAAAATATTTACCATATTTTATTCTTTTTCTTTTCTTTATTCTATAATTTTGGCTTTAAAAACCGCATTTTATACGCTATTTACACAAATATGCATGAATGCTAAAATGCCCGAATTAACGGTATTTACAAGCATTTACTAGGGTTTTTAAGGCCAAAATGATAGAATAAAGATGATGAAACATAGCTTCATCACCTTCTCACTGGTACCAGCAGCAGCAGCCTCACTACCAGCGAGGCCACCTGTCAGGTTCTCATGGGCCGACCTATGAGAACCCCGCCTTGGATGATCTAGCCCGCCCCATGACCGAGCAGCAGGCTACTTTTCAACGGGAGATGGATGAGTTCCGCCAGGAGATGCAGGAGATTGTGAGAGGGAAGGCCGCCATCCCTGCCCAGATCGAGTCGAACCCGAACAACCTCAAGAGGAAATCTGAGCAGGTAGAGTTCACTGAGATTACCACTCCTAGTGCTTCATTTGGCGATATGTCTGCATACTTGTTTGATGCTGATTTTATTACACTTAGGAGTGGTAGGATGCCAACAGGCGGCGCCTCGTCTGAGCGACGATCCCACACCACTTCAGGAGCGCCAGGCGAGGAGGAGCGCTGTACTGATGCCGTGAGAGATGATGATGGTGATGCCGACGCCACCATGGATGTTGATCCCACCGACGGTACTGAGGCCATTGCTTCATCAGTTGGAGGAGGTGGTACTGACACCACCAATACAGTTGCTGAGCCAGAGCACGATACTGATGCCGCGAGTCTAGATGCCGAGGGTGGTATTGAGGCCACCATTTCCAGTTCTGCTAGTCTAGTTGTTTTTCCTTCCGTACATGTATCTCGAGACATTTCTGCAAATAAAGGAAATGTTTTGTTGTTTTCAGATCCACATGTGTTTCTTGATGATGTTTGTGTGGATTCTGCTATTCATGAGTATGCTAGACCTTCTCCTAGTCCTTCATTTGAGGACCCTGTAGTCCCCTTTCCCAGAACACTCCATTTGGCTAAGGGGCAGAAAAAAGAAAATTCAAAAAAGAACCATCAGATAGAGTTCAGCCAGCAGATGATAGATAGATTTCACGTACAACAGACTCTACAGGAGGCCTTGGAGCACATACCTCTATTCCAGAGATCACTTAGATTTAGGACCGCAGTTAGGAGGAAGAGGCAGAACCATCAGTCAAAGATCCATGTGCTTATTCGTGCCACGTGTTTCACGATTCAGAACCGTCTTCCAGCCAAGAGGCCCGATGCAGGAGCCCCGTATGTCAAATGCCACATCCATGAGAAGAGGTTTGACCACACTCTATTAGACAGTGGTTCTTCAATCAACCTACTTCTGGCAGCCCTTCTCGACCGCTTCGAGTTGGGCCCTCTCAGACAGAGCAGGACGGTCCTTCAGTTTGCTGATCGATCTGTCAAGAGGCCGAAGGGGTTGCTGAAGGACATTGTCATCACGATTCAGGGCCTGAAATTCCTCGTGGACTTCATTGTGTTGGACATGGAGATCCCTAAATCCGTGACCGATACCCCGATCATTCTAGGACGCCCGTTCTTGGACACATCCAAGGCTGTGTCTGACCATGATAGCGGGAAGGTATACTTTCGCGTCAAGGGCGAGAGTATACAAATAGAGACGATCGAGGAGTCTAGAGCCAAAGATTCAGCTTGCTCAGAGCCGACTTCCGATTCAGAGCAGATGACAGAGGCAGGGCGAGACATCCACCAGGACTGCGATTTTGTGATCATAGATGATGAGGCAGTTTGGGCAGATCCAGTTGCACATGCCATCCTCTCACCTTCAGAGTTTGCTGATTCAGAGACGCTAGCAGAGGAGAGCTTGGAGAGCGCCATCCTGGTCCAGGATACATCTCAGGCAGTAGAGCCGGTTCCCGATCGTGAGATAGATTCTTGTGAGTCTGATACAGATCCCTCAGAGTCAGATATTGATTGGGCAGAGATTGATGATTTGATACCATGTCTGACTTCTACTCAGCCTACAGCTAGGGAGGAGGCTGATCCCATACAGAACCGAGACAATCCAGCAGAGCAGCCTCCGCCAGATTCAGATTGTGAGCGAGAGTTCTCATTCTCCCATGCAGATTTGGCAGCATTCACCCAAACTTTTCAGAGGCCAGATCCGCCAGCACCTACTTGTCCAGAGCTGAAGCCGCTACCGTCATCGCTGAAGTATAGGTTCCTTGCGGGTGAGCATGAGATGTACCCAGTCATTATCTCCGTTGATTTGACTGGAGAGCAAGAATCCCGTCTGATGGGGGTTCTTGAAAAGAACCGCAAGGCGATAGGATGGAGTGTAGCCGATCTCCAGGGGATAAGTCCGGCCCTGTGCTCCCACCATATCTATCTCGAGGAGGACGCAAAGCCGTCGCGTGAGTTCCAGCGGTGGCTGAACCCGAATCTTCAAGATGTTGTCATGAAGGAGATCTCGAAATGTTGGAGCGCTAATTTTATCTACACCATCTCCGACTCCAAATGGGTCAGTCCGCTACATGTGGTGCCCAAGAAGACTGGCATCACCACAGTTGTTAGTGAGTCTGGAGAGGAGATTGCTACCCGGGTACCCACTTCTTGGAGGGTCTGTGTGGACTACAGACGATTGAACCAGGCCACCAAGAAGGATCATTTCCCCCTACCCTTTATTGATCAGATTATAGAGAGGCTGGCAGGGAAGAGCCATTACAGTTTCTTGGATGGATACTCCGGCTATAATCAGGTGGCCATTACGCTAGAGGACTAAGACAAGATCACCTTCACCTGTCCCTTCGGGACATATGCTTTCAGACACATTCCATTTGGATTGTGCAACGCTCCGGCGACATTCCAGAGATGCATGCTGTCCATCTTTTCGGACATGGTGGGGAAGTGGTTGAGTTCTTCATGGATGATTTCTCGGTCTACGGCGACTGATTCGATTCTTGTCTTGACTACCTAGACCGAGTCCTTCAGCGATGCATTGATGTTCACCTGGTGTTGTCTTGGGAGAAGAGTCACTTCATGGTGACTCAGGGGACGGTGCTTGGCCATATAATCTCCAACATGGGCATGGAGGTTGATCCAGCCAAGGTGGATGTCATTAGAAAACTCAATCCACCTTCTAACTTGCGGTAGTTATGGTCTTTTATAGGGCACGTCGGTTTCTACAGGCACTTCATTCATGATTTCAGTAGGATTGCCCGACCATTGACTGATCTGCTGATGAAAGACACCGAGTTCCTTGTTGATGATAAGTGTCTATCGTCATTTGAGACTCACAAGAGTCGTGTTGTAGAGGCTCCTATTCTCCAACTGCTTGATTGGTCTCTCCCATTCGAGATCATGACGGATGCCTCCGATTTTGCCGTGGGGGCCGTGCTGGGACAGAGGAGGGATGGAGTCCCCTTTGCTATTCACTACGCTACCCATACTTTGGATGCCTCCCAACAGAACTACACAGTCACTGAGAAGGAGATGCTAGCCGTAGTTTTCACCCTAGATAAGTTCAGATCTTACACCATTGGATCTAGAGTGACCATCTATACTGATCACACCGCCATCAGGTACCTCATGGCAAAGAAGGATGCCAAAGCCAGATTGACCAGATGGATCCTTCTACTCCAGGAGTTTGATATAGAGATTAAGGATAATCCTGGAGTCAAGAATGTGGTGGCGGATCATCTCTCCCGATTGGAGTATCTTGAGGATTCTGAGCAGACTAAGCCTATATGTGAGACCTTCCCAGACGAGGCGATCCTTGCTGTTGCCTCTCTCCCATGGTATGCCGATATTGTGAACTATCTTGTTGCCAACAAAGTTCCACAAGATTGGCCCAGGCAGAAACTTGAGACCTTCCTCGCGAAGGCCAAGTTTTACCATTGGGAGGATCCCGTCCTTTATCATGAAGGAGGGGATAGTATCTTGCGTCGGTGCATTCCTCAGGAGGAGCACCACACCGTCCTTACTTACTGCCACAAGCTTGAGGCAGGAGGACATCACTTTGGGAGGAGAACGGCACAGAAAGTGCTCCAATCCAGCCTATGGTGGCCTACTCTCTTCAAGGACTCTGATGAGTTCATGAAGAGGTGTACTGACTGTCAGAGGATGGGCACTTGTGAACAACGTGATATGATGCCAACGTAGCCCATTCACTTCTGTGAGGTTTTTGACGCATGGGGCATCGATTTCATGGGTTCATTCCCTAAGAGTCAGGGATTTGAGTACATTCTGTTGGCCGTGGATTATGTGAGTCGTTGGGTTGAGGCCATCCCTGCCCGAACCGCTGATGCTAGAACTGTTTGCAGATTTTTGAGAAAAAAATATCATTTCATGGTTTGGGGTACCTCAAGTTTTGATTTCTGACAGGGGGTCTCATTTCGTCAATGACAAGGTAAAGGCCCTTGCTAGCGAGTTCAGCATAGACCATCGAATAGCCACTCCATACCACCTTCAGATGAATGGTCTTGCTGAAGTGTCGAACATGGATATCAAGACTATATTGCAGAAAGTCGTCCGCCCTGACCGAAAGGATTGGTCACAGCTTTTGGACTCGATCTTGGTGGCATATAGGACGTCTTTTAAGACTCCTTTGCGTACATCTCCCTTTTGCCTCATTTATGGCAAGCCCTGCCATTTACCTGTTGAGCTGAGACGTAGGTCACTTTGGACTGTTACTGATATACTTCTGGATCCAGTGAGTGTAGGAGATCAGAGGAGGGCAGAGTTAGCAGCCCTGGAGGAGCTTCGTGATACAGCCTTTTCGAGCAGCCTACAATATAAGGAGCGAGTGAAGGAGTGGCATGATTCTCATATCAGCCACAAGCAGTTTGAGCCAGGACAGAGAGTATGGTTGTTTGATGCTAGGCTTCGTTTATTTCCAGGGAAGCTACAGAGTAAATGGAAGGGACCCTATTTGGTTCGAAAGGTACACAACAATGGAAGTATTGACATATCTGAGTTGTCTTCTGATGCTACCTTTCGTGTTAACGGTCAGCAGCTCAAGCCATATCTAGATCATGAGCCGCGGGTTGTTGACGGTGCTCCGATTCACTTTGCGTGAGATGTGGCCTCTTGACTCACATCTATTGCATCTCACGCCTGATTATCACTGTTCTCCCGACTTGTATAGATCCAGTTGTCCATATCACTCTATTCTTTAGTCCCACATCCCTTTCTCATCTTACGATTATGCTATACTTAGGGTGTACTTTACCCTAAGTATAGGGGGTGTAGGACTCTCGGGTATTCTATTCATTATTTCTACCTCTATTTTGCTGCCTATACTTAGGGATATTTTGCCCTAAGTATAGGGGGGTAGACCCTGTACATACTTCCACTCGGATTTCCCTCGATGTACAGCTTTCTATACTTAGGATTACTTGATCCTAAGTATAGGGGGAAACACTGAGTCTTCTTTATTCTATCGATTCGTCTTTGTATATACCATTCCTTTTCACTTCCCTATACTAAGGACGGGTTGTGTCTTCTTCATCGCTCTTGATCACTCTGAGGACATCGTTCGAGCTAAGTATAGGGGGTGTCTGATGAATCCACATTTCATCATCTTTATTCTATCATTTTGGCACCAAAAACCCTAGCAAATGCCTGTAAATAGCATTAAAACCAGCATCTTAGCATTCATACATGTGCATCTCAACAGTGTGTAAATTACTGTAATTAAGGCCAAAATTATAGAATAAATAAAGAAAAGAAAAAGAATAAAATATTGTAAATATTTTATGACCAAAAACCCCCGAGACCTAGGCATCTTGATGAATAGGTCGACAAGGAATCAAGTAGGGGGAGATAAGGTCAGAATCACAGAGAAAATACCTATACAATCTATTCATTCTTTATTTATTTTTGGACCTATTTTTGGTTCCACTTTTTGTACATCAAATAAAGAAACCTTGTACATAAAAGTTGTAGATAATTTCATAAAGAAAAGGACAAAATTGATTTCACAGAAAAAGAAGGTACAGATAAAAAGATATGGTCTGAATAAGAATCCAAAAGCCCAACTTCCCAGACCCGTATCTCACAAACGACAACTCCAAATGCAGTGTACTCACCTTTAATTGTATATAGAATAAAATAATCTACCCAATGGTGGTGGTTTCACATTTGGCGGAGCTACGGTCTGAAAGTTGACTTTTGGACCCTTATTGTACACTTGTACTGAATAAAATATTCAATTTATTCTTTATTCATTATTTATTCATTTTCATATTTTTATAATTTTGTAAATATTACTTATACTATATATGTGCGTTAAAATTGAAATAAAATGTAAAGGAAAATAGAAAATAAAATAATTGTATATATTCAATACATAGGTATACTGTATATACTTATACCTGTATAGAATACATTTGTATTTTATTAAATATACAAAACATCTCATAAAAATAAAATAGAAATATACCTATGCATATAAAAGTATGTTATAATTTTATAAAATACTAAATAAAAATAATAAGATTAAAAATACATAAAATAAAACAAAATATCAAAAGAACATAGGTATTATACCTATATAGGGTTACAAAGGTAACTTGTAAAAATATATGTCATAAAAATAAATAAAAATCAGAATAAAATACTACATAAAATTTTGAACATTTTTTATTTTATAACTTTTATTTAATTCGGCCATTTACTATTTTTAATTGAATTAATAAATGATTTTTACAGGGTTTTTCCTGGTTGGTCCACGTGGACCAACCAGGTGCAAACCCTAGTTGACCTCGGTCAACTAGGTGGCCTACCACCCTGTACCCTCTGACAGCCCTATCTTTGACCCAACTTCTCCATTTTTTCGAGGAGCGGACTTGCACCATTTCGATTTGATTCCTTCTGCAAAATCCCTCCTCGTTCATCCCTCTATCCCGCCAAGTGATTACATGGGGGCGTGGATCGCTGAATCACCCCAGAAATCTCGATCTTTGGAGCTTCTCAGCCACTGAGTCAACCAAATAAAACCGCCCCTCCATTTTCAAATCAAATTTGAGTCCCCTTGGTCCACCCCTCTCCGCCTCTCTTGTGCTCCAATCGCTCGCCGGAGGTGACAGCTTCGCCGCGAGCCTTTCAGCCAGGGCGTCTGAGGTCGAGGGAGCCTCCACCACCTCCGCCAAGTGCCGGCGTCGAGGTACCCCTTTTTCCTCTGGCTCCGGCCATCGAGGGCCTCCACCCGTGTTTTTCTTTATTGCATTTTCTTCCTGGTAGCTTAGGCTTTAAAAACCCCCAAAAAATTCCAAGATCCATCGCTTAAATCGCTCAATCAAGCACCTTGGCCGGAGCGCACCTCCGGCCGTGCATCTCCATTTTGATTCGACCATCCCCAAGGGCATTCGAGGGTCCAGGCATTTTGCCCTGGACCCCTTGACTTTGTTTGCAGGTCCAAGCCACTTCACGCGCGCCTGGAGGCGAGTTTTGGAGCTCGCCGGAGCAGCAGCAGCCCTCCAGCTCCGCCCGCTGCCCGAGAGCACCACAGGCTTCCCCGTGGATTTTGAACGCCCCCAGGAGATAGAGGACCGTCCCAGGAGGCTCCTCGTCCATTTTGAAGCACATTCGTCGCCGGAGGAGGGAGATCAAGGTCGGAGAAGCTCACCTTCGCCGGCGTTCTTCCCCGTTCTTGCAACCCTCTTCCCAGCCGTTGGATCGAGGAGGAGTCCCAGATCGCACAGCAGCCGTTGGATCTTCCTCAGCCTCGACCGTCAGATCAACTCAGGAGGATCTAATCTTGGCCGCACATCCGCGAAGCGCCATCGGCCGTCCACAACGTGCCACGTGTTCAAGTGGCCCTCCATCCGCCGTTGGATCGCGCGCAAGAGGGTATTTTGCAACTCACCCCTTGCGCATTTTTGTATTTATTTATTAGTCTATAAACTTGCCTTGGTAGTTTAAATATTTTGTAATATTTGCAAAAAGACCCTCGGATTTTAGTTATTTGCGTTTGGGTCCCGCGCCACGTCACCTCACGTGACTTGTACACGTGAGGTGGTGGGCATTTTGCAGAGGCACCCCTGGTCTTTTGTTTATTTCGTTTCAGTACAAAAACTTTAGTATCACGTGTAATATTCCTGGCTATTTTGCAAGTAGGCCCCAAGGTTTTGTTTTATTGCACTTCAGTCCCTCCCAGGCGCGTGCAAGTCACGCGCCCTGGTGGGTAATTTGTAGGCGAGCCCTTGCGGGTTTTGTAATTGCTTTTTGGTTCCAAAACTTGAATATATAGTGTAATATATTGTGGAATATTGCATGCTAGCCCCTGGATGTTTTGAATATTGCATTTCTACCCCTGCCAGGCTTGTTTAATATTTGGATGTTTGTTGGATTTATTTGAAATATCATTTTAACTCCAAAAATTCCACAAAAATAGGACTAAGCTTCTGGATAGGTGTACTTTGACGCCCATATTTTAGTTTTTGATTTCATTTTATTTTCGTATTTATTAAAAATCAAAAACACCTATTTTGTGCACTGTCTAGCTTAGAAAATACCAAAAAAAAATATCAAAACACCTCTAAAAATTCCAAAAAAATTCACCTAGTGTCTATTTTATGCTACTTTAGTGTCAGTCCAAAAATCATTAAAAATCTCAAAAGAAAAACACTAAAAAAATTAAAAACACTCAAAAACTTCAAAAAATATATAAAATAGTAGAAAAACCTAAAAATTGCAAACTCAGCTTCTGTTTCTTCCTTATCTTGTTCTTTTTATTAGAAAAATAGTGTGAAATATTTTTGCTACTGGTTTCTATTTTTGAATCCCATTTTTATCACAGCCAGCCTATTTTGCACTGTTCTGTCCTATTTCAGCTTTTAAAAATACCAAAAACATCTTGAAAAATCCCCAAAAATCTCAAAAACAGTAAAAAACCCTAAAAATACCAAAAACATTTATTTTCTGAATTTTTGAGCATTTTTGTGCATTTTTATAAATATTCTACTTTGCCTTGTATTATATTTCCTTTAGTTTCCAATATTAAAAAAAAAAAGAAAATACAAAAAATATAAGATATAAAATATAAAAATCAGAAAATCAAAAAAAAAATTAAAATACAAAATTAAAAATTAAATAAAAAAAATTAAGAATTCAAAAACCCACAAAAATTTATTTGCTTGCTTGCTTAGTGTAGACACTCACACCCTCACACACTTAGCTCTTGCTAGGACTACACTGCTTGCTCCCTGTGTTCGAACTCTCTGCATACTTGCCCATATACATCATTTGTGCAGAGTTAAAAATAAATTTTAACTCACACCTGTTTTTCATTGCTTGATTTGCTTGTGGGTTATTTGTTGATTAAACCAGGATTTTGTAGTGGTTAAGACACCGACTGTTGACTCGCCTTGTGAGTCAATACAACCGCTCTCGATCCCGCGTTTATCAAATGGCACCGTTGCCGGGGAGCAACAGCTTGTAGTTCACATTTTTGATTGATTGTGTGTTTGTTTACCATAGCATTATCCTTCTCTTACATTTTGATATACATCTTGATTGAACTATCTGACCATCTCTTTTGTCTTCTTGCGAGGGACCGCGGAGCGAGGCGGGTGGCTTAGGTGACCCGACGCAACCTTGGGACGTGGAGCCGGTTTTTCGTGAGCCAAGCCGGCAGGAGAGAGCAAGGAGAGTGAGAGAGTGGCCTAGATTAGTTTTTATTTTTTGTGAGAGAGTGATATTCAATTAATTTGTAATAATACAGGTACACAGGACTTGGACTTGGACTTAGACATTCGGGCCTAATTTCCGGGTGTTTGTTCACCCGGGGGCTCACCGCAGTTTTGCCGCGTTTTTACCGCTTGTCATTTTCCGGTTTTGTGTTTATTTTCCATTTTCTTTTGTGGAATGAGCTCTTAGATCTAGGTCTGCTTGATCGATTAGAATAGGTCCAAACACCTAATAATCTTTGCATGTTCCTATAGATACGTTTTGGACTTAGACTAATTTAAACAGTTAGCCAGTAATTCCCAAATCCACGCGCCGCGAGCTCACACCCGAACAAGCGCTTTCTCCTACTCCAAATGTGTTGGGCAGAGGAGGGGTGAGCCAAGACCGGACACTCGGATTAGGAGTTACTAGTTGACTTGTGGTGCTTCACGCTAGCAGTTGCCTGTTCTAGGACGCTTTCCGCCTGCATATCGTCATATAGATTAGGTTTAAATATTCTGCTTTGCATCCCGCATGGAGAGAGCTGGGATTCGCTGTAAGTCCTCTTACTTTGCACGCATCATCTAGGCACCAAGGTGAGATTTCCACCTTGGTGCCGACTTGCACGGCTTTTCCGACTCTATTCTCCCTCTGTTTTTGGACAAAGTAGGATAAAGGAAAAAAATACAAAAACGTTAGGCGCTTGCTTGAATTGACTCAAACGAAGCGATAACACCAAAAAAATTAAAAAAGGGACTGCTAAAGAAAACTTGACCAAAATAAAAACGGTAATTGGATTCATTGCTTGGGGAGAGTAACACCCTCACTTGTTTTCAGGTTGCATAGGAAGGTTTCCTTCCCAGTGAGGTGAGCGCTTCGTAAGGATTAGAGCCCAAAACCCAACTTGTGGCTGCCTTGTGTATCGCCTGGATTTCCGAAGTATTGGCGCTACTATCGTACGTAGTCGAGTAGGACTTGGTCGCCATTGGTGACTCTCTGTTGTGAGAGCGCCGACCCTGTCCGAAGTACCGAGCCTAGGCCACGCCTTCACGGGTGTGTCTGTCTCACCGGCTGCGTCCGAGTAGGACCTTGTACGCTCACGGGTGATTCCGTTGCGAGCGAGGTCCGAAGTATCGGTTTCGCCTATCGGCTTCCTCCCTCTTTTCTTTGGCTGAGTAGGGATCCAGGAAGGGTTACAAGGACCTCAAAAAGCGCAAGTTACAGGTTACACAGGAGGAGGACAAGTACGGGGATACTCTCCTGGCAGTACTCTCTCTCCTATAGGCGTAGCGCTCTAAGGACTCGTGAAAAGATAATTGCCTGAAGAACAAGCTAAAAATTGACAAGATAAAAGCCGAACCTTTACGGCTTCACGAGTTGAGTTGGTGAATCTACCCTTGTTTTGCGTTTGATTGCTAGATTTATTAAGGTCAAGATCAAAAACACCGCACACTTGTGCACAATTTTGTTGCATCTCATTTTCTTTTCTCTTGCATTACCCCCACTCTTCTTCAATAATCAAGATGATGGGACGGAGGTCTCTTAGGCCGACCTTGTCGGCACCGCTATCCAGCACTCCTCCTTATTCATCTAGGAGCAACTCGGAGAGTCCGCTCTCCGAGCCTGAGTTCACATCCACCCTGTTCCCCCTCGACCACCCTTCCCATTCACCTTCCCTCAGTCCAATTATTTCAGAGTACAGTGAATCACAGAATTCAGCTCATTCATCAGCACCTGAAATGGCCTCGTTTGCATTTTCAGAGAATCAAGCAATGGCAGATAGAGGCGAGCACCCAGATGACCACGAGCATCCTCCATTCATAATAGACCAGGTGGCCATCAACAATTCATTGCTAGCATCCATGGAGACCATGCAGAGACAGATCAGGGACCAGGGTGCATTCATGGGTGATCTCATGAGGGAGTTAGCTCAGATGAGAGAGCACAGAGCTGGAGGAGGCGGTGGCGGAGAAGGAGGAGGACCCGATGCAGGGGGAGGTGACCCAGACGGTGAGCGACCGCCACAGACCATAATGAGGGAATTGCACAACCCAGCTTCATCCCTCACTCACCGGTGGATCAGACTCCCACCAATCCTTGGAGACTTCGAGCTTCGGCACAACACTATTCAGATGCTACCCAAATTCCATGGGCTGCCAACCGAAGAGCCACACCTCCACCTCCAAGAGTTCGAGATGATCTGCAGCACAATCCATGATCGGTTGTTGACCGAGGACACTATCAGGATGATCGCCTTTCCATTCTCATTGGTTGACAGAGCCGCTTACTGGCTCAAACACCTGGGGCGATTCGTCGACACGTGGGCAGATCTCCGGTCCGCATTCTTGAAGAAATATTATCCTCTTGGCCGGACAAATGCAGCCAGAGCTATGATCAGCAACTTTGTGATGATCCCAAATGAACAGTTTCACGAAGCATGGGATCGATTCAGAGAGCTCATAGACCGGTGTCCTCATCACGATATTTCCAAGCCCAATCTGGTGCAGAGTTTTTTCTGTGGGCTGACACCGGAGCTGCAGGGGCTTGTGAACGCCTCTTGCGGTGGATCATATTTCTCCAAGGGAGAGGACGACGTCTGGGCCATCTACGAAGGCATGGCAGAGAACTCCACAGTGATGACCCAGGCCAGAGTCTACACTCAGCAGAAGCCCCCGCAAGGAGCGGGATCATTTCAGAGGATCGCCCGCATTGATGCCGGTCCTAGCACAACGTCGGTAGCCGCAGCCGAAGCCGAATCAGCCGCAGCCGACATGGGCATTATCAGTGAAAAGCTGGACCGCATGGAGATCCTTGAGAAGAAGCAAAACCAAGGTCTAGCCCAGATGGACCTTCTGACCAAGACAATGAGTGACCTGAAAACCCAGATCCTATGCATTCAGGAGGCACAGGCCCATTCACAACAGCCTCCCAGGTCACAGGTTGCTTCCAGCAGCAACAATCCCAACCAGGCATCCACCTCGTACCGCCAGGTGAACCACATCCAGGCGGAGCCGGTTCCATTGTTGCAGTACCATCCAGAGCCACAGCCATCTCAGGAGACTCAGATGGTGGTGTATCAGCAGGAGCAACCACTGGCAGTTCTCCCTCCACCTTCCTTTGAGCAGGAACCGTTGATGGAAGTCAACGGGATATGGTATGACCGATACCCGCAGCCCGCAATCCGCAGGGATCACCCCGGATTCCGTTGGGGTAATGGTGCTTCCTCATCCCAACAGCATCCTCCTGCTCACGGACAGCAGAGCAGCCAGCCTCAACAACACCAGCAGCAGCCCCAGTACAACCAGCCCCAACAATACCACAATGGTCCTCGTCCCGCCTATCAGGGACAGCAGTGGAGGCAGCGCCAGCCGCCTCAGCAATCTTATGCCCAACCTCCTCCTCAGTATCAGCAGCAACAACCCCATTTCCAGCAGGGACAGACGTCCGGTTCTCAGGGCCCAGCCTTTGAGAACCCTGCACTCGATGATCTTGCCCGCTTGCTATCTGAACAGCGAGCATCCTTCAGGCAAGAAATGGATGAGTTCCGGCAGGAGATGCGGGACATTATCAAAGGAAAGGCCGCCATACCAGCTCAGATCGAACCAAACCCTAATAATTACAAAAGAAAATCTGAGCAGGTAGCGTTCATAGAGTACACCTCTCCTAGTGATGATCTGAATGACATATCTTATTCCTATTATGATGCTGATTTTGTTACTACTAGGAGCGGTAGGATGCCAGCCGGCGGCGCCTCTTCTGAGCGACAGCCAAATGCAGAATCAGGAGCGCCAGAAGAGCAGAGGAGCGGTGCTGATGCCGCGACAGATGATGTTGAAGACGGTGGTGCTGATGCCACCAATGATGGAACCCAGGATGACGGTGCTGATGCCGTCGTGATACCAGATGCAGAAGGTGGTGCTGATGCCACCATTTTGGGAGATGAACCAGAGCGCGGTGCTGATGCCGCAAAGACCGGTGCTAGTGGTGGTGCTGAGGCCACCACATCTATTCCTGTTGAGCCAACTTCTGTGACTTCACCACATTTTGTATCTAGAGATTGTGGGAAGAGAGACAAAAACAACAAAAATATGAATAAAGGAAAGGTTTCTGTTCAAATTGCGGATCCATATGTGTTGAATGATGATTTTTGTATGGATTCTCCACCTTCACAGGCACAGGAACCGATTCCTAGGCCCCCATCTGAGGAGGCTCCTAGCATCCCCTTTCCCGAGGCACTCCGCCGAGCGAAGGGGAATAAAAAAAAAATCCTAAAAAGAACCAACAGGTAGAGTTCGGCAATGAGATGATTGACAGATTCCATATCCAGCTGACTCTACGAGAAGCGTTTGAGCATATCCCCTTCTTCAAGAAGAATCTGAAAGAAACAACTACTGACCGAAGAAGGAAGAGGCACAGAGATCAAATCCATATGCTCACGCATAACACTTGCTGCGCCATTCAGAACACATTGCCAGCCAAGCGACCAGACGCAGGAGCTCCCTATGTCAGATGCGAGATTCAGGAGCAGCAGTTTGATCGTACTCTATTAGACAGCGGCTCTTCAATTAATCTCCTTCCGGCAGCCTTACTCAAGCAGTTCGAGTTTAGCCCTCTTCTTCGAAGCAGAACCGTCCTTCAGTTTGCTGATAGGTCGATTAAGAGGCCGAAGGGGTTGTTGAAAGACGTGGTCGTTACCATTCAGGGCCTGAAATTCCCCGTGGACTTTGTTGTGTTGGACATGGAGATCCCTGAGTCGGTAACTGATGCCCCCATCATTCTCGGACGTCCATTCTTGGCCACAGCCAAGGCGGTGACCGACCATGATAGTGGGAAGGTATGCTTTCGCGTAGAGGGCGAAACCATACAAATAGAGACGATCGAAGAAATCAGAGCCAGAGAGGCAGAATGCTCAGAGCAGTCCAGCGAAGCAGAGCAGCTGACAGAGGAAGAGCTAGACATCCACCAGGTTTGTGACTTTGAGATGTCCGATGATGAATTCAGTTGGAAAGATCCCGCCGCACCGACCCTCGCCTTGCCTGCAGATTCACTCTATCTACAGCTCATGGCAGTCGAGAGCCGGGAGAGCACATTCCTGGATGAGGATATTTCTGAGGCTGACAGTGTTGTGATGAGTGGTGCCGAAGAGTTTCGATCTTGCTCGTCATCTTCTGATCCCTCGGATGCAGACATTGATTGGGATGAATTTGACGATTATTTGCCTTGTCTGATTCCTTCTGAGCTGACAGCCATGACAGAGTGCGAGCCAGTGCAGTGTATTGATGATTCAGCAGGCCGCCCTTCGTCAGACACTCATGCTGAGCGAGAGTTCTCCCATGCAGACTTGGTTGCGTTTACACAGACTTATCAGAAGCCAGATCTGCCACCTCCCAGTTGTCCTGAAAGAAAACCTCTGCCGCAGTCTATGAAGTACAGATTCCTTGCTGGAGAGCCAGAAATGCACCCAGTCATCATCTCAGCAGATTTGACTGGAGAACAAGAATCTCGTCTGATGGAGGTTCTTGAAAGAAACCGCAAGGCAATCGGTTGGAGTATAGCTGATCTCCAGGGGCTGAGCCCAAAGCTTTGCTCTCACCACATCTATCTTGAAGATAACGCTAAGCCGTCGCGTGAGTTCCAACGACGGCTGAACCCGAATCTTCGAGACGTAGTCATGAAAGAAATTTCCAAGTGGTGGAGCGCTGATTTCATCTATCCCATCTCCGACTCTAAATGGGTTAGTCCACTCCATGTGGTACCTAAAAAGACGGGTATCACTACAGTTGTAAATGAGTCTGGAGAGGAGATCGCTACCAGAGTACCAACTTCTTGGAGGGTCTGTGTGGACTACAGACGATTGAATGAGGCCACCAAGAAGGATCACTTCCCGCTACCATTTATTGATCAGATTATCGAGCGGTTAGCCGGGAAGAGCCATTACTGTTTTCTTGATGGGTACTCTGGATATAATCAAGTGGCCATTGCGCCCGAAGACCAGGAGAAAACGACATTCACCTGTCCGTTTGGGACCTATGCTTTCAGACGGATGCCCTTTGGTCTATGTAACGCTCCGGCGACATTCCAAAGGTGCATGTTGTCCATCTTCTCGGACATGGTGGGTGACTGTTTAGAGGTCTTCATGGATGACTTCTCGGTCTATGGCGACGGGTTTGATGCTTGTCTTGACTGCCTAGACCGTGTGCTGAAGCGCTGCATAGAGGTCAATCTTGTCTTATCCTGGGAGAAGAGTCATTTCATGATGACTCAAGGGACGGTCCTTGGTCATATTGTCTCCAACAGGGGCATGGAGGTCGATCCGACTAAGGTGGACATCATCAGAAAACTCGATCCACCGTCCAATCTGCGTCAGTTACGGTCTTTTCTGGGGCATGTCGGTTTCTACCGACGGTTTATTCAGGACTTCAGTCGAATTGCCCGACCGTTAACTGACTTGCTGACCAAAGACACCGAGTTTATTGTCAATGATAAGTGTCTTGAATCATTTGAGACTCTCAAAAACATGGTTGTCTCAGCTCCTGTCCTTCAGCCACCCGATTGGTCTCTCCCATTCGAGATCATGACGGATGCTTCAGATTTTGCCGTTGGGGCTGTGCTCGGACAGAGGAGGGATGGTTTACCCTTTGCCATTCACTACGCCAGCCGGACTTTGGATGCCGCGCAGCGGAATTACACTGTGACTGAAAAAGAGATGCTGGCCGTAGTTTTTGCTCTTGATAAGTATCGATCATATATTCTTGGATCTAGAGTAACAATATACACAGATCACACCGCCATCCGGTATTTAATGGCTAAGAAGGATGCCAAAGCACGTCTCACCAGATGGATCCTTCTACTCCAGGAATTTGATATTGAAATTAAGGACAAGCCTGGAGTCAAGAATGTGGTGGCGGATCATCTCTCCAGGTTGGAGAATCTTGAGGAATCTGAGCCCAGCGCACCTATCTCAGAGACGTTTCCAGATGAGGCGATCTTGGCTGTCACCTCACTCCCATGGTACGCCGACTTTGTAAACTATCTTGTTGCCAAGACAGTCCCTCAGGGTTGGCCCAGGCAGAAACTTGAGACCTTCCTAGCTAAGGCCAAGTTTTATCATTGGGAGGATCCCGTCCTTTATCATGAAGGAGGGGATAGTATCTGGAGGAGGTGCATTCCTCAAGAAGAGCAGCATAGCGTCCTCACATACTGCCACAAGCTTGAGGCAGGAGGACATCATTCTGGAAAAAGGACAGCACAAAAGGTGCTTCAATCCGGCCTATGGTGGTCTACTCTCTTCAAGGATTCTGATGAGTTCGTGAAGAGATGTACTGACTGTCAGAAAATGGGAACCTGCGGACAGAGAGACATGATGCCCATGCAACCCATTCACTTCTGTGAGGTTTTTGATGCATGGGGGATTGATTTCATGGGCCCATTTCCTAAGAGTCAGGGATTCGAGCATATTTTGCTCGCTGTAGATTATGTCAGCCGATGGGTTGAGGCAATCCCCGCCCGAGCCGCAGATGCTAAAACCGTATGCAAATTTTTGAGGAGAAATATCATTTCACGGTTCGGAGTACCTAGAGTCTTGATTTCAGACGGGGGGTCTCATTTCATCAATGACAAAGTCAGGGCCCTTGCAGACGAGTTCGGCATTGACCATCGGGTTGCCACTCCTTATCACCCTCAGACTAATGGTCTTGCCGAAGTATCGAATAGGGAGATAAAGACTATCTTGCAGAAAGTTGTCCGCCCAGACCGAAAAGATTGGTCGCAACTTTTGGACTCGGCCTTGTGGGCCTATCGGACATCTTTCAAGAATCCATTAGGGACATCTCCCTTTCGTCTCGTTTATGGCAAGCCGTGCCATTTGCCAGTGGAGATCAAGCACAAATCTTTTTGGGCAGTTACTGAGTTGCTTCTAGATCCAGAAAGTATAGGAGACCAAAGAAGAGCCGAATTAGCAGCCCTGGAGGAGTTGAGAGATACAGCCTTCTCCAACAGCCTACAGTACAAAGAGAAAGTGAAGACATGGCATGATTCGCATATCAGCCATAAACAGTTTGAGCCAGATCAGAGAGTATGGTTGTTCGATTCCAGGCTGAAGTTATTTCCAGGGAAATTGCAGAGCAAGTGGAAAGGACCGTATGTGGTCAGGAAGGTACATGACAATGGCAGCATCGACATATCCGAACCGTCATCTTCCGCTACCTTCCGCGTCAATGGTCAACGCTTGAAACTATATCTTGATCATGATCCACCGACCATTGACGTTGCCCCCATTCTTCTGGTATGAGATGTGTCTTTTGACTCTCATCATCTACATCTCATACATGGTGATCAATGCTCTTTTCCGCTGTACAGATCCATCTGTTTATATCACTCTATTGTCTGCTGATTTATTTTCTTCTTTTCTTCTTTTCTTCTTTTCCTTTTCTATTTTCTGTATCTATCAAAAAGGTGCCGCCCTTGTAGACAGTTTTCCATACTTAGGATGTACTTTGTCCTAAGTATAGGGGGGTTGGCACCCCGAGTTTTTCTATTCTTTTCGGTCCTCTCCATTGTCTCCTCTTCTTGTCTATACTTAGGGATATTTTACCCTAAGTATAGGGGGAGACAATCTGAGTACGATCTGTCCATTCCCACCCTTGACCCTCCCTGCTTTGTGAACAGTCTGCTATACTTAGGATTATTCGATCCTAAGTATAGGGGGGACGGTCAACTTCTAATTCATTGATTCATCCATTCATTCTTTAGACTTGTCTATACTTAGTACGAGTTATGTCTTCTCTTTTCTCTCCGATCTATGAGGACATAGCTCAAGCTAAGTATAGGGGGGTCGTATATACTGCGTATATACTTTAGCCATAACTCGTACTTTCCTAATAATATGGCTAAAAATTCTTTAAAATTCATTAAAAATCCTTAATAAAAAGATGTGGTTATTCCTCACTTTCTTTTTGTATTTACTGATTAATAAATCAGGTGAAAATGTTTTTTGCAAAATGTTTGAAAAATAGTTTGAAAATCTTTGTGAACATCTATTGAAAACTATTTTGAAAATATTTTGTTACATGTTTTCAACCTTTGTAAAAAAGTGTGGTTTGTAAAACTTCTTTTCTTTGTGTGAAATAAAATGTTTGAAAAATGATTTGCAAATGGTTCGAAAAATGGGTGCAAAAATATTTGAAAAACCTATATATACTGTTTTGAAAAACCGATTGCAAAATGATTTTCAAATGAGTGTACATGTTTGTAAAAATGTTTGTAAAAACTATTTTGGACTATAGTTTTCAAAATTTATGTGAAAAGCTTGTGTCAAATAAGTTTGAGGAATACTAACATCACACCAAAATCCACTAACTATATATAGATGTATAAAATTGATCACTTACCCTGTAAATTCTTAAAATCCACTTCTTGTATATATAAAGAAGCACTCCCGTGTACATATTTTCACCTAGTTTTTAGCCAAAATCTATTTGTTTCAAAAATTCCCAAAAACATTTGCAAAACTAAAATCCAAAAACATTTGAAAAATCTTTTTGAAAAAGACAAAAAAAATGCATCTGCATATGCATCATCATCATCTTTTCAAAAATCCATAAAAAGTTCAAAATCTTTGAAAATTGCATCACAAAAATATTTTCTGCATTACATTGCATAGCATTAGCATTTTTCGGATTGAGTTTGATAGTTGAACAAGTCTAAGTAAAATCCGGAGATTGGAGCTTGATTGGACCTTAAAATCTACCTAATAACAGGAACCTTATAGGAACTGGGTTTGAGGTACCTCAGGTCTAGTTGACTTAATTCTTTGAGGATCACGGGACTTGGTTCAATGGATTCTTGACTGCCTAAGTAGAGTATTTCGGAGCACACGCACGACTCTTGTTGATAATGACCTAACTTGGACACCTGCACCTTTCACATAGCTCTCCACGGATGAGGTGGTGAGGAGGCAGTTTCCTTTGGCTTGGGGTAGCATATGAGGGTAGTACTTCTAGGCGGAACCTCTCTTCTTCTTATAGTGAAGGAAGTGCACCTCAACTTGGTCTAGTGGTGATGAAGTCTAAAGACAGAAGCCGTGGGTTGCAATAAAGCTTCAAAAGAGGGATAGTCTACTGGCTCAAGAGGAAAATTTCTTGTATATGCTGCTCATGTAGATATGTTGTACAGATGCAATTGAAAAAAAAAAAAAAAAGAAAAATGCAAAAAGAACTCCAAAAAAGTGGTGGGTCGGATTGAAAATTTAATAATCCCACCGGAGTATGTATATAGTTCAATGAAGCAAAAGCTTATGGTATCCATGTGACATCTCATGAAGCTAGCAGCGGGAGACTCAGCTACACTGGCTGAGCTTCCAAAAGTCTATACTTCTTCCCCCTCTTCTTGAGCCGGTTGCACTTGAACTTAGAAGGGAATACCCCGCTTCTCGAGGAAAGAGTTGCTAGACTGAGGCATTAGAGTTACCAGGTTGGGGGAGGTTGTTTCTTTGTCACTTCTGAGGTGGGGAGCTACATATCACTTACACTGTACGAGTCAGACTCATAGTCGTAAGAGTTTGCGTATGAGTTGAAGTATTTCTGACCTGGCTATTGAGGAGACTTGGACAGAGTTTTGGGATTCTCAAGGACTGTTGGATTTCAAACTTGGTTCTCATTAAGGTTCCGACCGCACTAAATTTCCAAAGGTCCGACTTAAGCTCCAAACTTCGATTTTGCAAAGACAAGTTCGATAATTAAACTTAATCTAATGTTCTTCTTTTTCTTTTCTTTCTTTTCTCTTTTTGCACTTATTGCATAAGTGTTTGCTAGGGACTAGCAAAGGTAAAGTATAGGGGGATGATGAATCCACATTTCATCATCTTTATTCTATCATTTTGGCACCAAAAACCCTAGCAAATGCCTGTAAATAGCATTAAAACCAGCATCTTAGCATTCATACATGTGCATCTCAACAGTGTGTAAATTACTGTAATTAAGGCCAAAATTATAGAATAAATAAAGAAAAGAAAAAGAATAAAATATTGTAAATATTTTATGACCAAAAACCCCCGAGACCTAGGCATCTTGATGAATAGGTCGACAAGGAATCAAGTAGGGGGAGATAAGGTCAGAATCACAGAGAAAATACCTATACAATCTATTCATTCTTTATTTATTTTTGGACCTATTTTTGGTTCCACTTTTTGTACATCAAATAAAGAAACCTTGTACATAAAAGTTGTAGATAATTTCATAAAGAAAAGGACAAAATTGATTTCACAGAAAAAGAAGGTACAGATAAAAAGATATGGTCTGAATAAGAATCCAAAAGCCCAACTTCCCAGACCCGTATCTCACAAACGACAACTCCAAATGCAGTGTACTCACCTTTAATTGTATATAGAATAAAATAATCTACCCAATGGTGGTGGTTTCGCATTTGGCGGAGCTACGGTCTGAAAGTTGACTTTTGGACCCTTATTGTACACTTGTACTGAATAAAATATTCAATTTATTCTTTATTCATTATTTATTCATTTTCATATTTTTATAATTTTGTAAATATTACTTATACTATATATGTGCGTTAAAATTGAAATAAAATGTAAAGGAAAATAGAAAATAAAATAATTGTATATATTCAATACATAGGTATACTGTATATACTTATACCTGTATAGAATACATTTGTATTTTATTAAATATACAAAACATCTCATAAAAATAAAATAGAAATATACCTATGCATATAAAAGTATGTTATAATTTTATAAAATACTAAATAAAAATAATAAGATTAAAAATACATAAAATAAAACAAAATATCAAAAGAACATAGGTATTATACCTATATAGGGTTACAAAGGTAACTTGTAAAAATATATGTCATAAAAATAAATAAAAATCAGAATAAAATACTACATAAAATTTTGAACATTTTTTATTTTATAACTTTTATTTAATTCGGCCATTTACTATTTTTAATTGAATTAATAAATGATTTTTACAGGGTTTTTCCTGGTTGGTCCACGTGGACCAACCAGGTGCAAACCCTAGTTGACCTCGGTCAACTAGGTGGCCTACCACCCTGTACCCTCTGACAGCCCTATCTTTGACCCAACTTCTCCATTTTTTCGAGGAGCGGACTTGCACCATTTCGATTTGATTCCTTCTGCAAAATCCCTCCTCGTTCATCCCTCTATCCCGCCAAGTGATTACATGGGGGCGTGGATCGCTGAATCACCCCAGAAATCTCGATCTTTGGAGCTTCTCAGCCACTGAGTCAACCAAATAAAACCGCCCCTCCATTTTCAAATCAAATTTGAGTCCCCTTGGTCCACCCCTCTCCGCCTCTCTTGTGCTCCAATCGCTCGCCGGAGGTGACAGCTTCGCCGCGAGCCTTTCAGCCAGGGCGTCTGAGGTCGAGGGAGCCTCCACCACCTCCGCCAAGTGCCGGCGTCGAGGTACCCCTTTTTCCTCTGGCTCCGGCCATCGAGGGCCTCCACCCGTGTTTTTCTTTATTGCATTTTCTTCCTGGTAGCTTAGGCTTTAAAAACCCCCAAAAAATTCCAAGATCCATCGCTTAAATCGCTCAATCAAGCACCTTGGCCGGAGCGCACCTCCGGCCGTGCATCTCCATTTTGATTCGACCATCCCCAAGGGCATTCGAGGGTCCAGGCATTTTGCCCTGGACCCCTTGACTTTGTTTGCAGGTCCAAGCCACTTCACGCGCGCCTGGAGGCGAGTTTTGGAGCTCGCCGGAGCAGCAGCAGCCCTCCAGCTCCGCCCGCTGCCCGAGAGCACCACAGGCTTCCCCGTGGATTTTGAACGCCCCCAGGAGATAGAGGACCGTCCCAGGAGGCTCCTCGTCCATTTTGAAGCACATTCGTCGCCGGAGGAGGGAGATCAAGGTCGGAGAAGCTCACCTTCGCCGGCGTTCTTCCCCGTTCTTGCAACCCTCTTCCCAGCCGTTGGATCGAGGAGGAGTCCCAGATCGCACAGCAGCCGTTGGATCTTCCTCAGCCTCGACCGTCAGATCAACTCAGGAGGATCTAATCTTGGCCGCACATCCGCGAAGCGTCATCGGCCGTCCACAACGTGCCACGTGTTCAAGTGGCCCTCCATCCGCCGTTGGATCGCGCGCAAGAGGGTATTTTGCAACTCACCCCTTGCGCATTTTTGTATTTATTTATTAGTCTATAAACTTGCCTTGGTAGTTTAAATATTTTGTAATATTTGCAAAAAGACCCTCGGATTTTAGTTATTTGCGTTTGGGTCCCGCGCCACGTCACCTCACGTGACTTGTACACGTGAGGTGGTGGGCATTTTGCAGAGGCACCCCTGGTCTTTTGTTTATTTCGTTTCAGTACAAAAACTTTAGTATCACGTGTAATATTCCTGGCTATTTTGCAAGTAGGCCCCAAGGTTTTGTTTTATTGCACTTCAGTCCCTCCCAGGCGCGTGCAAGTCACGCGCCCTGGTGGGTAATTTGTAGGCGAGCCCTTGCGGGTTTTGTAATTGCTTTTTGGTTCCAAAACTTGAATATATAGTGTAATATATTGTGGAATATTGCATGCTAGCCCCTGGATGTTTTGAATATTGCATTTCTACCCCTGCCAGGCTTGTTTAATATTTGGATGTTTGTTGGATTTATTTGAAATATCATTTTAACTCCAAAAATTCCACAAAAATAGGACTAAGCTTCTGGATAGGTGTACTTTGACGCCCATATTTTAGTTTTTGATTTCATTTTATTTTCGTATTTATTAAAAATCAAAAACACCTATTTTGTGCACTGTCTAGCTTAGAAAATACCAAAAAAAAATATCAAAACACCTCTAAAAATTCCAAAAAAATTCACCTAGTGTCTATTTTATGCTACTTTAGTGTCAGTCCAAAAATCATTAAAAATCTCAAAAGAAAAACACTAAAAAAATTAAAAACACTCAAAAACTTCAAAAAATATATAAAATAGTAGAAAAACCTAAAAATTGCAAACTCAGCTTCTGTTTCTTCCTTATCTTGTTCTTTTTATTAGAAAAATAGTGTGAAATATTTTTGCTACTGGTTTCTATTTTTGAATCCCATTTTTATCACAGCCAGCCTATTTTGCACTGTTCTGTCCTATTTCAGCTTTTAAAAATACCAAAAACATCTTGAAAAATCCCCAAAAATCTCAAAAACAGTAAAAAACCCTAAAAATACCAAAAACATTTATTTTCTGAATTTTTGAGCATTTTTGTGCATTTTTATAAATATTCTACTTTGCCTTGTATTATATTTCCTTTAGTTTCCAATATTAAAAAAAAAAAGAAAATACAAAAAATATAAGATATAAAATATAAAAATCAGAAAATCAAAAAAAAAAAATTAAAATACAAAATTAAAAATTAAATAAAAAAAAATTAAGAATTCAAAAACCCACAAAAATTTATTTGCTTGCTTGCTTAGTGTAGACACTCACACCCTCACACACTTAGCTCTTGCTAGGACTACACTGCTTGCTCCCTGTGTTCGAACTCTCTGCATACTTGCCCATATACATCATTTGTGCAGAGTTAAAAATAAATTTTAACTCACACCTGTTTTTCATTGCTTGATTTGCTTGTGGGTTATTTGTTGATTAAACCAGGATTTTGTAGTGGTTAAGACACCGACTGTTGACTCGCCTTGTGAGTCAATACAACCGCTCTCGATCCCGCGTTTATCAGTGTCGTATATATTTCATATATACTTTAGCCATAACTCGTACTTTTTGTGTGTGTTAATAAATAAAATGGCTAAAAACCCATAAAATGTTAAAAATTTTTCTTGTACATAAAATTCTTCTTGCACATACCTATCTATTTATAAAAACTATTTTTGTACAAATGTTTGTAAAAATGATTTGTGTAGATATTTTGTAAATATTTTCATACGAAAATTATGTATATAGTACAAAATTTTTTATAAAATGTTTGAAAAACAAAAAATTTGCAAAATCCTTGTTTAAATTTTTGTGAATATTTTGCAAAACTTCGCATTCATGCATACATCCATGTCTTCAAACATTTTTCAAAAATTTTGCACATTTGTAAAAATTTGTAAAATTGCATCTTTGTAAATATTTGTACAGCTTTTCCAAATCATAGTTGACATTTAAACTGGCCTAAAATTAAATTGACAAATGGAGCTTGGTTAAGACCTTAATCCACCTAATTATAAGAGGAACCTTATATAGCCTAGGATTAAGACTTTTCAGGACCATTGGGACTTAATTCTTTGAGTCCACTAGGCTATGAGCATATGTCATCTTGATGAGCCTAAGGAGAGCACTTAACAACACACGTATGACTCTCAGAGACAATGGCTTTACTTGCACCAGCACTTTACACATAGCTCTCCACGGATGAGGTGGTGAGGAGGCAGTTTCCTTTGGCTTGGGGTAGCATATGAGGGTAGTACTTCTAGGCGGAACCTCTCTTCTTCTTATAGTGAAGGAAGTGCGTCTCAACTTGGTCTGGTGGTTATGAAGTCTAAAGACAGGAGTTGTGGGTTACAATAAAGCTTCAAAAGAGGGATAGTCTACTGGCTCAAGAGGAAAAACTCCTTATATATATATGCTGCACCATGTAGATATGTTGTACATATGAACATGAAAAAAAATGCAAAGAAAGAAAAAAAATCCAAAAAAGTGGTGGGTCGGATTGAAAATTTAATAATCCCACCGGAGTATATATAGTCAAATAAAGCAAAGCTTATGTTACACATGACCATCTCATGAAGCTTGCAGCGGGAGACTAAGCTACACTGGTTAGAGCTCCCAAGGATACATGGCTACATGGTCATGGTCCATTCTCTTCTTCCCCCTCTTCTTGAGCTGGTTGTACTTGAACTTAGAAGGGAATACCCCGCTCCTCGAGGAAAGAGTTTCTAGACCGAGGCATTAGAGTTACCAGGTTGAGGGAGGTTGTTTCTTTGTCACTTCTGAGGTAGGGAGCTACATATCACTTACACAGTACAAGAAAATATTCATGGTCATTAGAGTTTGTGTATGTAGACTTGTTCTGATCTGGTTTATTGAGGAGTCTCGACCATAGATTGGTGGAACTTAGAGATTGTTAAGTTTTAAGCTTAAGTCCAAATAGGGTTCCGACAAATTAATAATCCAAAGGTTTGACTGAGCTCCAGATTTCAATTTAATGAAGAAAAGTTTAATAATCAACCTTGGTTTCTCCTCTTTTTCTTTTTCTTTCTCTTTTGCACTTCTTTTTCAAATAAGTGTTTTCTAAGGGACTAGCAAAAGTAAAGTATAGGGGGGTGATGAACCACCATTCATCGCTCTTTATTCCTTTATTTTAGCTAGAAACCTTGGTAAAATACCATGTAAATGTTTGTAAATACAATAATTTGTCAAAATGCATGCATTATGTAAATGGTAATAATTAGCATGTTTTTGTGTAAAAATAAAGGAATAAAGGAATAAAGAAAAATAAGGAGATATTTAGAATAAATATTGAGTGACCTAAACGCAAGGGAGGGCTCAACATGGGCTTGACCGCAAAATAAAATAAGTAGAGAGAGATAGGGTAACTCAGCCTTGCACATAAACTCCCTCTTAGTGTATATATTATTTTCCAAAAAAATAAAATTATATATGGGTTTCCTATAATGTGTATATATTTATAAAAATAAAATAAAAATAAGAAAAATAAAAATAAAACAAGAATAAATTCTCTCTCTTCCCCCTCGTAGATACCATGTATATATGTACATATATATATTTTACCCTTGTAAATACATAATAAAAATTAAATAAAAATTATTTTGACTCCCATATTTTATGTTATAAATAAATAAAATATAAAATAGGGATAATTGTACAAAAAATAAATAATTAAAAATAAAAATAAAAAATACGTATGTACATATACTTGTATATAATAATATAATGTATATACATAATTTATTTTTCAAAAAAATAAATAAAAATCACTAAAAAATACTTTGAAAAATAATAAATATTTTTCATGTTGAAATTTTTTTGAAATAAAATCATTTAATATTTTTATTTAATTTACAAATATTTAATAAATACTGGGTTCTGATTGGTCCACGGGGGATTGTTGACCCCCGATCAACTCCCCCTGGATCACTTAGAACCCAGACCCCCTTTCCGACTAGTTTTCACTGAATTTTCCCGCGTTGATCCGATTATCATTTCCTAAAATCCTTGGCCCGATTACCTACGATTCGTCCATGATCCACACCCTAGGTTCTTTCTAGGGGTCCGAGCTTTTATTTGCGTGCCCGACTCCCATCTTCTCGGACCCCTACCACTATATAGCCTGAGCTCCAGCCGCCTTCCTCCGTACCTCTGGCCTCCGTCTTCGACTCCAAGGACCTCCATCTTCTAGCCTAGAGTGACAGCAATCCCTAGGAGGTGTTGCAGCGAGGAAAGGAGCGGTCTAGCCCCTGGTCCGGTGGCCTTCGCCGTCGTGCTCCGCCCATCGGCGAGCTTGAGCCTTTGGAGGCGTCGCTCCATTGAGGCGAGGATCCCACGAGGTCACCCACCTCCAGCATAGACGATTGCATCCATCAGGTAGCCTCTATAGCACTTAGATTAGCTTCCATTCCCAGTTTTGTATTTTGTGCCGCCGGCCGATTCCAGCCGACCCACTCCGCTCCGATCACCCTTTCGACCATCCGATCATCGCATCACCTCCGTGAGACCACTCTACACATTCTACGCCCCTCTGATCACCCTGGTTCGGCCCGGAACCAGGTCCTAGGTTTCCTCCGCCGTCGCCTCGCCGGAGACCTTCGCTCAGACTCATCCGACCACCCACTCTGCCCGTAACCGGATCGAGGAAGTTTGCCCTCAACCCCTCTTTCTTTCTGTGTCGGAATGAAGGCCTAAGGACCTCCTCTGGAGGTCCTAACACTAGAGCACATGTGCTCTAGGTCTTGAGTGTCGCTGGGGTCCTTCAGGGCCTCCCGGCCTCATCTGAGCACGTCATCTGCTGCGGACTACCTCCAGGAGCATTTCTCCAATCAGTGCAGCACCGGAGAGGCCCCTGGGAGCGCGTATTGGCCGGACGAACCTCGTCGACATCCAGCTCATCCAGGATCCTCCTCCGTCGTCCGATCGAGTTTCCTCTCTAGTTCTGATCGTAGCCATCCGTTCGCGAGAGGTCTCCACCGTCCGATCCATCTGGGATTCAATTCAGGACGTCCATCTTCGAAGGGGTACCAATCAGTTCTCCACTGCTAGATCTTCCACGTGGCCCCCCTTCTGCCGTTGATCATTAATAACGAGGTTAAATATCCCTTAGGCCCTCTTCAGTTTTGCATTTATTTTCAAGTCCTGTAAATATTTGTGTCAGTTGTTTTTAATTTGGATAATTTGCACCTAGGACCTTAGGTTTTTAATATTTGCAATTTAATCCTTCCTATTGTGGTGCACGTGCTTCGACACATGAGTTTCTGGGCTTTTTGCATGTATGGGCTTGTGGTTTATTTGATGTTATGAATTGAAGATTTAGTTCTAATATTTGCATTTATACCCTTGTGCATACTGAATTCAAACATGTGCTGGATTTGATGGAAAATTTACACTGAACCCCCTCTAGTTTGTGCATGTGTTACATTTTAGCCTTTAGAACTTATTCTTCTTTCACTTAGGTCCCTGTGTGCTGTGGCTTTTGTATTGGTTGAATAAAATATCAAATTAATTCCAAATCAAGTGAAATTTGGATACGTGGCTCCTGCCACGGTGCAAAAAATTCACTAAATTTTTGGGACATTTTTGAGTTGTTTTGATATTTTTAAAAATTCAAAAACACGTATTTTTGTTACTGTTTGAATTGAAAAATCAATTAAAAATATAAAAAACCTTTTAAAAATTCTAAAGACATTACTTATTGTTTCTTTTAGTATCTTTTAGCTTCAGTCCAATTTTGGTTGAATTTGGATTTAAAAACACCTAAAAATCACAAAACCCTAAAAATGTTATAAAAAGTCTTAAAAATTCTATAAATGCAAAAACAAAAATAAATCTGCTGGAAAATAAACTAACTACAGCTAATCTACGACTGTCTATGGTTATTCTACACTCCCGAACTCCTGCTTGCCTTCCTCGCTCTCTCCTAGGGCTCTATGCAGAAAAGAGTCGCCTCTGACTCCCACGGTTGCGTCGGCTTCCCGAAGAAAGCTGCCTCGGTCCTCAGGCCCTCGTAAGAAAAGTAAACAAGAGTGTATCAGACACAAGTTATTATAAAATATGATAAACGAAATGAGATGAAAAATATATACAAATATAGACAGAAAAGCCGTAAAAGCCGCGAATGAAAATTGACTACTAAACCGTGCTCCCCAGCAACGGTGCCATTCTGATTACGAGACTTTCATATTCTGAGTAACGATAAAAATGCGGGTCGTTATGACCCGATCCTCGAAGCTCAATCAACAAGAAATCAAGACCACAAAATCAATAAATCAATCAATAAAGTCGAATAGCGGTCTCACTATTTTATTTAACCTGGTATAACGACCAGGGTCGAACTCAAGGAGCACGGATTATATGGTTTTTTTAATTTTTTTGTGATTTTTAATTACAAAGAAAATATAAAACAAAACCAAAAAGTCACAATCAACTAATTATTTAACAACACAAATAAAGTTAGAAAATTAAAATAAAAATATTTTTGGGTTTTATAATTTTTCAAGTATTTTCGATAATTTTTTCAGATTTTTATGATTTTTAGTTGATTTTATAAAAATGAAAGAAATCTACAAATGGGAGCTACTATGCAGCCAGATTTGAAAGGCTATTCAAAAATATAAAAATAGCCTCTAAAAATCTAGCAACAATTTTATGAAAAACTATAAGTAAAAATTGAACTATAGGAAAATAAATCGATTTTTTTATTTTTTTTTAGAATTTTTAATAATTTTTATGAGTTTTTTAGGGTTTTCAATTTTTAGGGTTTTTATAAGTCCAAATGCAACAAAAATAGGACTGAAGCAACAAGACAACAAAACAAGCAAACCACAATGTTTTTAGAATTTTTGGAGAGTTTTTAATATTTTTAGTTGATTTTTAATTGAAACAATAGTAAAAATGAGGGTTTTTGAATTTTTAAAAATACAAAATCAAAACAAAAAATGTCCCAAAAAATCGTTGAAATTTTTACATAGTGGTAGGGGTCACGCCAAATGTCACGAAATTTGGAGTCGATTCCAAATGTCACGAAATTTGGAGTCGATTTGCTATTTTACTCACCCAATACAACATGCACAACACACAGAGACCTAACTACAAAGAAAGTAAGTTCCAGGGACTTAATTATAACACACGCCAAAATGTAGGGGCTCAATGTAATTTTCACTTATATTCTGCACATGTTCAAATCCGGCATGCATTTCGGTATAAATGCAAATATTGAAACTAAAACTTCAAAGAATAACATGCATTAAACCCAAGCCCTATATATGCAAATATTCCAGAAAATCACGTGACAAAGCACATGCAACACAAACAGAGGGACTAAATGCAAATTCTAGTAAGTCTGAGGTCCAAAGTGCAATTTATCCAAATTAAAAACAATGACGACACATAATTACAGGACTAAAAAGTAAATGCTAAAACAGAAAGGGCCTAAGTGAAATTTACCTTTATTATTAAGGACCCGACGACTGAAGGAGGTTCACTCATGATCGGACGACTGTGGATGGCTGGTACCCCTTCGACGATCGATGCTCCAGATTATATCCTTAGATGGATCGGACGGTCAAGACCTTCAGATGATAGACGATGGAGATCAGAAGTGGTAGGAGGGATCGATCGGACGACGGAGGAGGGCTCTGGATGAACAGGTCGTCGGCAAACTTCGTCCAACCAATATGCACGGTGGGGAGCTCTGCTGAGGCTGCTAGGATAGGGAAAAGAGAGCTGATGGTGTTCCGCAACGAATGGGCTGCTCCGATGAGGCCGAGGAATCCTGGAGGTCCCCGACGACGAAGAAGAACCTGGAGCACTGTGCTTCAATGATAGAACCTCCAGATGAGGTCCATTTTCCTTCGAACCTACACAGAAAGAAAGCTGGCTAGAGGGAAAAATGCCTCGACCCGGTTATGGGAGAAATGGGTGGACATATGAGGCGGGGCGATGCTCTCCGGCGAGCGACGGTGGAGGAGAGCCGATGACCTATTCCGGGGCGAACCAGGGTGGATGAAGGGGTAGAGAAGATAGAGAGGATTCTCGCAATGGTGAAGGGCTAATCGGAGGGGCGAATAGATGATTGGAGCGTGCGGGATGATCCGGTGAAGGTCGGCGGTCGGAAATCGAAGAATGGAAAATCAGACGAAGCTGAAGGCTAGCGGGTCTTCCTGATGGGTGAATTCGTCTATGATGGAGGTGCTCTTCCTCCTGGGATCTTCTCTTCTATGGAGCGACGTCTCTAGAGGCTATAGCTCGTCGGTGGCGGAGCACGGTGATGTGACTCACTGGATCTGAGGCTAGAGCTCCTCGATCCTCGCTGCAACAATCCCTAAACCTAGATGTCACTCAAGGAGAGGGAATGGAGGTCCCTGGAGCCAAATGAAATTACCGGAGATGAGTGCAATGGTGGCTCCTGGTCAAACTTTATATGAATAGAGGTCCGAGAAGATTGGAATCGGGTGCGCAGATCGAGGCATGGATACCTAAAGAGGAGATCGGGCGTGAATCGTGAGTCATCCCTCGACTATCGGAGCCTCAAATCGAGAAGAATGGAAGGCGGATAGCGGCGAGAAAATTTGGCGAAGATGGGGTCGAAACTGGATCCGAGTGATAAGTGGTCCAGGGGGGAGAGTTGACCGGGGGTCAACAATCCCCCGTGGACCAATTAGATTATTCCTAGTCAAAAATACTTGTAAATTAAATTAAAAATAGAAAATAATTTTATTAAAACATATTGACAAAATAAAAAATGCTTATTATTTTTCAACTATTTTTGAGTGATATTTATTTATTTTTTTTGAAAAATAAATTATGTTATATACATAATATAATATTATATATAGGTATAAAATACCTATGTATTTTATATTTTTATTTTTATTAGTTTATTTTTATACAATTACCCCAATTTTACATTTTATTTATTTATTACATAAAATTTGGGATATAAAATAATTTTTATTTTATTTTTATTGTTTATTTACAAGGGTAAAATAAATAGGTCTTTTATGGGTATATACATGGTGTATGTACACCGTGGAGAGAGAAAGTATTTTATTTTTTATTTTATTTCAATTATCTTATTTTTATTTTATTTTTATAAGTATATACAAATTATGAGAAACACATTTTTATTTTTGTTTTATGGAAATAAAATAGGATATATACAGGAAGGAGTGTACTCATGGATGAATGGCCCTATCTCTCACTACTTGTTTTATTTTGCGGTCAGGCCAATGCTTGGCCCTCCCTTGGGTTCGGGTCACTCAATATTTATTCTAAATATTTCCCTCTTTTTCTTTTTTTCTTTATTCTTTTATTTTTGCACAAAAATATGCTAATTATGGATATTTACACAAAGCATGCAATTTGGTAACTTATGATATTTACAATCATATACATGGTATTTTGCCAAGATATCTAGGTAAAATAAAAGAATAAAGACCAGATGCCTAATTTGTCATGAATTTACAACCACATTTTGATGCCTAATTTGTCATCAATGACCTACAACCACATTTTGATGCCTAATTTGTCATGAATTTACAAGTTAAATTCTTGGAGTAGGAGAATCCAACGAATCAGATGGGGTTTAGTTTCCTTTTTCTCTGTAAATACTTGATGGCATAGTGATTAGTGTAGACAATAACCTTGGATCTGAGAAGATGCGATCTGAACTTCTCCAGGGCAAACACCACAACTAGCAGCTCTTTCTCTCTAACTGTATAACTTTTTTGGGCTTCATCAAGTGTCCTGCTAGCATAATGAATTGCAAATGGAATCCCATCTCGTCTTTGTACTAACATAACACCAATTCCAAAGTATGATGCATCCATCATGATCTCAAAGAATAGAGACCAATAAAGTGGATGTAGGATAGGAGCATGTGTGATAATTCCATCAGCATATTGAAGGATTGGAGGACATAACCTCGTACTAAGTATAGAAAAATCTAAAGAATAATGAATGACTCAGAAGTCGACTGTACGCCCTATATTTATGATCAAATAATCCTAAATATAGCAAAATATACACAAAGTAGGGAGGGTCAAGGGTGAAAAAGAACATTTTGTACTCTGACTGTATCGCCCTATACTTAAGGTAAGATATCCCTAAATATAGACAAGAAGAGGAGACAATGGAGAGGATCAAAAAATAGAAGAACTAGGTGTGCACACCCCCCATATTTAGGACAAAGTACATCCTGAGTATAGAAGAAAGACAAAAAGGGGCGACACCTTTTTGGTAGAAAAAAAATGAAAAGGAAAAGAAGAAAAGAGATATGAAGATAGAAGAAGAGATCGAAGAGAATGTACACATCACTCCTCATATATTTAGGTTAAAATATCCCTAAATATAGGCAGCAACAAAGGTGATGAAACGAAATGAAGTATGAACACTCAGCTCATCCACCCCCTATACCTAGGATAAAGTACGTCTTAAGCAAGGCACACATGAAAATGGGGTGGATGAGCAATATAGGAGATCGGCGGAGGTAAACGAAAGTGAATATACAAGAGAATGGATATACATATGGTCAAGAAGGTCGAAGGAGAACCTTCTTACGGGACCGCTGAGGAATGTATCTGACAAGGTGTAGGTCGATATCGGGGTCCTCAGATGACACAAATCGATCATGATCGACATGGTAAGAATCCTCAATGTTCCTAGGGTGTAAAGGCATAGTCAGGTCAGTGTAAGAAGTGTGGCTTGGTTTGGCCTGGGGTGTCTCGTAGATGTCAAAGAGAAAAGGGATGAACTCATCATCAGAAGAAGTAAGGTCAAGGTCGTCCTATGAGGTCTCTCCTAGGTCAAAACCAAAAGGAACGAACTCATCTGTGGAAGTAGTTGAGTGATGTTCATCCTCAAAAATTCTCAACCTGATCATCATTCTTATTAAAAGGCCCAAATTCCTGGATAAAAGCAATACGATCAAATTCGGCCTTATCAGTCTCATCAATGTCATAGTCCTCGGGGTCGGTCAAAATAGGTGAAGTCACATTAGATGCAGGTCCCTTGTCAACAGTCGGTGTAGTGATGACCACATCACTTTCATCAATAGGATGGAAGCGAATCTCTCCTGATCCATAATCAATAACGACTCTTGTGGAGGGAAGAAAGGGTCATCCCAGGATGATTGGAGAGTACTACCCGTGGAGGTTTCCAAGGGCAATACGAGAAAGTAGATAATGTAACTCATGTCCTAAATCCAAATGACGTCATTTTCTAGAATACCCTTCGGCCTCTTGATAGATCCATCAGTAAATTGAACTATCATCCTGGTTTTCTTGAGAGGCCCTAAGTGAAGAGATTGTACCAACAAGAAGGGTATGGTGCTAATCGAAGAACCATCATCAAGGAGAGTGTGATCACATGTGTAGTAAGATATGGTGGATCAGATGAATGGGGTAGTCAGGTTCCTTATCCTAGAAGGTGGACGGTCGGCGATGGCTTGGGTAGTTGTTGAGCGCGAAATTCGAGGACGAAAATTAATTGGTAAAAAGTGTAGGGTCGTTGTTTTATCCCCAAAATCCCGCGTCAACAAAAAATATTTTTTTTATGATTTTTGCTACTTATTAACCTGTATAGCGGACAGGGTCGAACTCAGGGAGGCTACAATTCCCGAGGGTTATTCAATTAATCAGAAACTAATTAAAAGAAAACAGGAATCTCAAAGGACAACTATCCTTGGTTTTTGTGATTTTTTTTATCTTTTTATTTTTTTATTTTTTTTATTTCTATTTTTTCTGTATTTTCTAATTTTCTAATTTTTAGTGATTTTGATTTTTCAATTTTCTTATTTTCAAAAATAACACGATGCAATATTCACAAGATAAAAAACACGCACACCAACTCTTTTTGTAATTTTTCAATTAATCAAAGAAACTCAGAAAAATCCAAAGAAATTATTTTTGTGTTTTAAAAGTTTTGAAGTATTTTTGAGAATTTTTGTGGAAATTTCAGATGTTTTTGTATTTTTCTAAAAATCAAACAGTGAGAAAATAAGAAAAAGTGCACAGCCTGGAGTAATTTACAATTTAAAAATCCTTTAAATGCCCACAACTCCTGGAACTTATTTTTAGAAGAAACTAGAAACAATTATCTACAAACAGAAACTGAAATCACAATTTTTGGATTTTTATAGAATTGTTTATGATTTTTAGAAGATTTTTGATATTTTTCAATTTTTTTGGGTTTTATAAATGATTAATGCGTGAAAATTGGTTAGAAATTAAAAGACAATGAAATCAAACTACCCTATTTTTTGGAATTTTTGGAACAATATTCGAATTTTTATGAATTTTCAAATTTCAAGAAGACAAAAAGGTACTGTTTTTGATTTTTTAATAATAAGAAATGATCACAAAATGCAATGAAAAATTTATGCTAGGAAGATCATCACATCAGGAGCATAGCACATTTTTCTCAAAATTTTTGAAGCATGAGAAACATTTATTTCAATAAAAGATCATGCAAATTATTGTTCTGCAGTTCGGGGACCAAATTGTAAATTCTGTGAATGTTTTGGACTGAAATGTAAAAATTCAGAGTTTTTGTCTCAAATAACCAATAAAAATAAACAGAGAAGTGAAAGCGCAATTTTACCAATATATCATGTGCATATCATGTGCTAGAGGCTTCCGGCAGGGACGTTCTTGTAAATATGAGATCTTCTGGGGCTCTTTTGCAATTTGTAAAACTTCAGGAGAGAAACTGTAAATTTTCCTTTTTTTAACAATATCCCAGGAAGCCCTAAGCTTCTTTCGTATCTTGCAAGAGGGCACACAAGGGGGGGGGGGGCGCCGCCCCCTCTTCTTCTTCACGTAGATGGCGGCGTCGAAGGCGGAGCACCGCCCAGGAGGAGCGGTGATGGCGCGAGTGGCGGGCGGCGCGGGCCGCGCGCTGGAAGGTGGAGCAGCAGGGTTCGACGGCTTCGACGAAGGCGCTATGGAGCGGAGGCGGTGCTGGCGTTTGATGGAAGCGGTCCACTGCGCGGAGATGCGGCTAGCGGGCCACGCGCGTGGGCGGCACTCGCGGCTGCAGATGAGCGCGCCGCGCGGGATGACGAAGGCGGCGGCTACTTCAAAGGGGGAGAGCACGGCGGATCGGCGGGGTCGTGATAAGGCGCGCCAGCGCGAGCGGCCAACGGCGGTGGCGGCTATGGAGGAAGTACTGCGGGAGGTCGGCTGGAGAAGCCTGTCAGGAGGAGGGGCGGCGTGGGATGCTTGCTGGAGGCACCAGCGACAGCGCAGGCCGCTGCGGAGGGCTGCGCGCGGCGGTTGATGGCGGCGCCACCCCACGCGGGGTGCGGCAGGCGATGGGCGGCTGGGGTGCTGGCGATGCCGCCCCCTTGCTGCTTTCTTATTTTTATTTATTTTTATTTTTTTATTTTTTTTGTTTATGATGTAAACAGTGAATAAAAGAAGGGAAAAAAAACTTTTTTTTATTTTTATTTTATAAATCCGAGAAACGGGAAATAAAGTGAATTTTTTTTGTTTTTTTAATGTTCCTGCAAAACAACCGTTAGAGATAAAAAAACAATTTTTTTATTTATCTACAAGGTTGGAATGTGAACGAGGATTCGGCGATAGTGAGGGATTCGAATCCGGCTCTCCGACCACCGTGCGTAGTCGGAGTTGAGAGATCGTGGAAGATAGAAATTGAAGGCGGAGAGATCAAGAAAGTGAGATGAAAAATCGAGTCGGTGGTGGATCAAAAATCGTGATGAAATTTTTTTATGAACTAGAAGAACCAAATGACGATAAAAAATGCGGTAAAATAAAAAGCGATTAAACTAGATAAAAATGCAAAGAAAAATTTGGATCTCACCTTAGGAGTGGAAAATGAACCGTGATCACCTCGACAAGGCCGACTCGCTGTCACCGGACGGCTTGGAGGCTAGGCAACTTCCTCGACGAAATTTCTCTCGGAGATCGGGCTCCTCTCTCTAAAGATTGATCAGGTTGGAATGAGGGAGATGAGCCATATAAATAGAAAAGAGATGAATTTTGAAGAAGATAAGAGAGATTTTTGAATTTTTTGGTGGGAGAGATAACATGAGAGATAGAATAGAAAGATAAAATTATTTACAAAATTATCAAATTTTTTTGAATTTTCGTCACTTTATTTATTGGAATTTGAAAATGTTATTTTTTTATTTTTTTATAATGGTTGGTTAAAAATTACAACTATATACATATATTATGCACATATATGGTATTATATACAAGGGTAAATGATGAAATTAGCCTCTCTTTTTTTTGTTTTAAGAATGTTATTATTATTTTTGTTTTATTTTTGTTTTAAGTCCTTAGTAAAAATATTTACAAATATATATACAAATACATTATGCACAAAATACAAGGGAAAATTGCACAAACCACCCCAGAAAACCAACTTTTCAACCGTAACTCCAAAAATTATAAAATCACAGTCATTTTGAAGATAATTTAATTTAGATTTCAATGGAAGTAATATTTGTTCAATTTGAGATCATATGGAGCCGGAATTGATCTTTCAATTAGTGCTTAGTGGCTTTTTTCCAAGTGTGGCTACTTTTATTCTGTACATGATTTAATTGTGCAATCAGTTTTATTAATTAGGACCCATTTTTATTTACAACTTTGATTTTGAATGTTATTTGATTTGGGGTCAATTAAGGTACAAATAAATTAGTGTTAGTTTTATACAGATGTACACAAAATAAGTGAGAAACACATTTTTTTAGATTTTCTGGTTGAGGACCCTATCTCCCCCTACTTTATTCCTGGTCGATCAGGTCAAGTCTTGACCTTCTCTCGGGGTTCGGGTCAGCCTGTATACAGTCTTCCTTTTTTTATTTTCTTTTCTTTATTTTTCCTTTCTTTATTTATTTATTTATTTTAGGTTAAAATTAGTAAGAAATGTACAATATTTACACACAAATGCAAGTTAGTAAGAATATGGAGTTAGCGTTATATGCAAGTGTTTTATAAGGGATTTTAAGCTAAAATAAATGAATAAAGATGACGAATCGCAGATTCATCATCCCCCTATGCTTTACCTTTGCTAGTCCCTTAGCAAACACTTATTTGAAAGAATAAGTGAAGAAGAAAAAGAAAGGGAAAATAAAGAAAGTAGGACAATATTGAGTATTAAACTTATCTTCATAAAATTGTAGTTTTGAGCTCTGTCGGACCTTTGGATTATTTGTGTGTCGGAACTTCTGTGAGACTTAGAATTTTAAAACCAACAGCCTTCAAGTTCTACACATCATTGTCACAGTTTTGGCCCAGAAGTCATCTTAGATCGATCCTCTTCCCAAAGCATACCCTATGAACATTGATTAATCGACTCATGTGTGTGAAAAATTTTAGCTCTTCCCATCCAGAATGCCGGACTACCATGCAAATCTCCTCTCCAATAACTCGTCCTCGGGGAGTCAGGTATTTCCTTCTAAGGTCTGTCGTGCTGTGTTCACAATCGAATTGGGGGAGAAGTTAGAAGAATGAGAAAAGAACTGGAGGGTGGTTTGGTGTAGTCACCTCTCCTTGTGAAGCTGGCCAGTGTAGCCGAGTCTCCACCAAGATCTGCAGGTTTTCTTGAAGCTTGGACCTTTTTGGTCAGATTTTTATTTGGTAGTAGCTTCTTTGTATTTGGAGTTTTGGTGGTTCTGCTTGGATCTTGTTGTGCCCCTACGGATATAGCATCTTTTTATTCCGTACATTTTTTGGGGTCTTAGAAAAAATTGTGCCCAGCCGTCCATCCCTTTTCCGAAGCTTTATTTCAACCCGTTACTCTGGTCTTTAGATTTCCACGCTACCAGAAAAGAAACTCATACAGTCTTCCAACATCCCGTCTGAGTTGAGCTAAGTGCATAGTGCAGGAGTACAAATTAATTCGCTATTCCAGAGTTGTACCCAGAATGAAGAGACCAGGTTAGACACTAAGAGTCAAATGCTGCACATTGTCATGTGGAACTCAAAGAATTATGTCAAAGACCTGAAGCTTCTAAAATCCTATTTCTCGGTGAAGTTCCTCTTAAAATTAGGTGGATTAAGGTCCAACTAAGCTCCATTCTTCAATTTTATTCCAGACATAGTTTAAATATCAATACTATCCAGAAAAATGCACATGCAAATGCAGACTATGAACAATGCAGAGAGTTTTTTTAAGGAATGATGCACATGTGAAAAGAACCATATTTTTTATACAATTTTCTAATTTTGAACTTTTTATGGATTTTTGGAGAAAAATGCAGGTGTGAAATTTTTTTTTATGCAAATTTTTATGATTTTTGGTTTTGTGGTTTTTTTTAAGGAGAAAAGGTTAGTAATATATACAAGTATATACAAGAGACTTTTTTTTATGTTTTTTTTGTTTTGTTGTTTTTTTTCTCTCTCTCTCTCTTCCCATTTTTTTTGTTTTGTTTGTTGGTTTTTTTGTGTTTTTTTTGTTTGTTTTTTTTTGTTTTTGTTTTGTTTTGTGAATTTTTTGTTTGTTTGTTTTTTTTGTTTTTTTATTATTTTTGTTGTTGTTTTTTTGTTTTTTTTTTGTTGTTTTTTTATGTGATTTTATAAAATATACACATAACCCTCCAAATAAATATATTTAAAAGTACGAGTTATGTCTAAAGTATATATACAATATATACGACACCCCCCTATACTTAGCTCGAACTATGTCCTCATAGTGATCAGAGAGCGACAAAGGAAGACATAACTCGTGCTAAGCAAAGAAAGGTGAAAAGCCTCCTATGCTACAACGACTCAAAGAAAAGATAAAAATGAAGAGAAGTTGGTGATCCCCCCCTATACTTAGGATCAAGTAATCCTAAGTATAGTGGAATGTACAAAGGGGAAAACCGATGAAGAAAATGTACAGACTCACAGAGACACGATATGAACAACATCACCCCCCCTATACTTAGGGTAGAGTATCCCTAAGTATAGGCAACAACAACAAGGGTGGTAAACAGGACGAATATGAACAACACAAATCCTTCACCCCCCTATACTTAGGATAAAGCACATCCTAAGTATAGCATATATACACACACACACACGGAAAAGGGGTGAATGATAAAACGGTAGAAGACGGAGTGAAACGAAAGGATATACAAGAGGTGTTAAGCTTATGTATCGGACGCAAAAGGTGGAATCAAAAGATCATCGTCTGATACCAAAGATATAGAATCCACAACGGACAGGAATGTATCATGATCTAGATATGGCTTCAGCAACTGTCCGTTCACAACAAATGGCTGTGCGTCAGATGACAACCCAGATATGACAATACTCCCATTGTCACGCACAGCTCTCACGATGAACGGTCCTGACCACTTGCTTTTCAATTTTCCTGGGAATAACTTCAACTTAGCATCAAATAACCAAACTTTCTGATCAGGGGAGAAAGTCTTTCTTCGAATGTGTTTATCATGCCAGCGCTTGACTTTCTCCTTATACATAAGTGAATTATCATATGCAAAGTCTCGGAATTCCAGTAATTTATTCAAATCCAACTTCCTGTTCTTTCCTCCTTTCTCATAATCTAAATTGCATACACGGAGTGCCCATAAAGATTTGTGAATTAATTCCACTGGCAGGTGGCAAGGCTTTCCATATACTAATCTGTAGGGAGACATACCCAAAGGAGACTTGTACGCCGTTCGATAAGCCCATAGAACTGAATCAAGCATCTGGGACCAGTTCTTCCTATCTGGATGTACAAGTTTTTGCAATATCGTTTTGATCTCCCTATTTGAAATTTCTGCCAAGCCATTAGTCTGAGGGTGGTAAGGAGACGCAACTCTGTGTTCAATAGCGTACTCCTTCACGAGCTTCTTTACATCTCTATTAATGAAATGGCTTCCCCCATCTGAAATCAATATTTTGGGAATACCGAACCGCGCAATAATATGGTCCTTAAGAAAGGAACACACCGTACGACTATCTGCGGTTCGGGTGGGAATATCCTCCACCCATCGACTAACATAATCCACGGCGAGCAGGATGTACTGAAATCCCTGACTGACAGGAAATGTACCCATGAAGTCTATGCCCCAAGCATCAAAAACATCAGAAATCTGTATATATCTTAGGGGCATGGTATCTTTGGAACCAACTGTTCCTCCCATTTTCTGACAATCAATACAACCTCGAACATACTCTATAGCATCCTTAAACAATGTGGGCCACCATAGGCCACTCTGTAAAACCTTTGCTGCCGTGCGTTTCCCCGAATGATGCCCACCAGATTCTAGCTTGTGACAGTGCTCAAGTACACTGGTGTGTTCCTCCTGAGGAATGCACCTTCTCCAGATACAATCCGCACCCTCACGAAATAGGTACGGATCCTCCCACTGGTAATAATGAATCTCTGACAGAAATCTGTCTAACTTGTACTTCGGCCAATCTTGTGGAACTTTCTTGGAGACAAGATAGTTCACAATATCAGCATACCATAGAAGCGAGTCCACAGATAAAATGGACTCATCTGGAAAGGTTTCAGAAATAGGAATCATGTTCTGCTCAGAAGTCTCTATGTCTGTAATACGGGAAAGGTGATCTGCCACAACATTTTTCACTCCAGGTTTATCTCGTATCTCTAAATCAAATTCCTGAAGAAGAAGGATCCATCTGATAAGGCGTGGTTTAGCATCCTTCTTTGCCTGTAAGTATCGTATGGCAGTGTGATCCGTGTATATAATCACGTGTGAACCAATGAGGTAAGATCTGAACTTTTCTAGACCAAATACAACTGCTAACATCTCCTTCTCTGTAACTGTATAATTCCGCTGTGCTTCATCCAGAGTCTTGCTAGCATAGTGTATAGCAAATGGTACCCCATCCCTTCTCTGTCCTAAGACTGCTCCAACTGCGAAATCTGATGCATCCGTCATGATCTCAAAGGGAAGAGACCAATCAGGTGGCTGTAAGATAGGAGCACTAGTAACCATTTCTTTCATCTGATTGAATGCAAGGAGAACTTTCTCATCGACAATAAAATCAGTCTCCTTACACAAAAGCTCCGTCAAAGGTCTGGCGATTTTGCTGAAGTCCTTTATGAATCGCCTATAGAATCCTACGTGTCCCAAAAATGACCTCAACTGCTTCAAATTCTGCGGTGGCTCTAACTTGGAAATCACATCAATCTTAGCCGGGTCAACCTCCATACCATGTTTGGAGATGACATGGCCCAATACAATCCCATTAGTCACCATAAAGTGACTCTTCTCCCACGAGAGCACTAGGTTTACCTCACAACAACGTTGAAGAACTCGGTCTAAATGAGCAAGACATGTGTCAAAACTATCCCCGTAGACCGAGAAATCGTCCATGAAGACTTCAAGAAAATTACCCACCATGTCGGCGAAAACGGCCAACATACACCTTTGAAATGTAGCGGGGGCATTACACAATCCAAAGGGCATCCGTCTAAAGGCGTAAGTGCCAAACGGACAAGTGAAAGTAGTTTTCTCCTGATCCTCAGGAGCGATAGCAACTTGGTTGTATCCCGAGTACCCATCCAAGAAGCAAAAGAACTCTTTCCCTGCCAACCTCTCAATAATCTGATCAATAAAGGGCAGTGGAAAGTGATCCTTCTTGGTAGCTGAGTTTAGGCGTCGGTAATCTACACAGACACGCCATGAAGTAGGTACCCGGGTCGGAATCTCCTCACCACGGTCATTCTTTACGATCGTAATCCCAGATTTCTTTGGGACCACATGTAAAGGACTGACCCATTTGGAATCCGAAATGGGATATATAAAACCAGCATCACACCATTTCTTGATCTCCTTCATGACAACCTCCCTTAGATTTGGATTTAGACGGCGCTAATAATCACGGGAGGGTTTACAATCATCCTCTAGGTAGATATGATGCGAGCACAACGCTGGATTGATCCCATGGAGATCCGAGATATTCCATCCTATGGCCTTGCGGTTTCTCTCAAGAACCTCTAGCACGCGAGATTCTTGTTCAGCGGTCAACTGCGAGCTGAGGATGACCGGAAACATTTGGGGGGGACCCGCAAGGAAGGCGTATTTCAACGTTGATGGTAAAACCTTGAGCTCAGGTGGGGTATGAATCGTCTCTGTGATAACCTCTGCTACTGTACTGATAGACGGTATGTGATCTATGCTCTGTAGACTATCCACCTTGGCTATCGACGGCTCAGCAAATAGAATATCTGATAGATCTGCGATGAATGATCTTTGCTCAGAGAGGAATGGCTCATCAGGATGTCCAATATTATTATCAACGAACGGCTCAGATATCTCAGCAATAATCTCAGAAAGATGTCTCTCATCTGTGCATAAATCAGGAAATTCAATGAATGGCTCAGATATCTGGACCTCAGAACTCTGCTCAAACTGCTCATCGGTAACTATCTCAATTGGGCCACCAAGGGAGCTCATGTCGACTGTGCTTTCCAGAGAGTCCTTTTGGGGAAAAGACTCCTGGGTATCTATAAAGTCCGTGAAAAGATCTGTCTCTTTGAATTCAGCAAGAAAATCACAGTCATCTGTCTCTGATATCACTTTCTCTGTATCATCTGCTGCTGGTGAAGGTGATGGTTTAGGATCAGAGATCGTCTCAATTTTCACCTTGTCACTACGCGAGTGAAAGATGATCTCTCCAGTACCATAATCAACTGCTGCTTCGGCCGTTCGGAGGAACGGTCGACCTAGTATGATCGGGGTATGGAGTAGCGGTGCAGAGGTGTCCATATCCATGACAACGAAATCAACAGGGAATTTCATTCCCTGCACCGTTACAATAACGTCCTCTAAAATGCCTCTTGGCCTCTTAATCGATCTATCGGCAAACTGAAGGATCATTCTGGTAGTTTTAAGAGGCCCTAACTGGAATTCAGTTAATAGAGAGGAAGGCATGAGATTAATGGAGGAACCGCTATCGAGAAGAGTACGATCAAATTCTTGATCAAAGATATGGCAACGGATGTGAGGTGCTCCCTTATCTTTCTTTTTCGGCGGAAGGTTGCTGATGGCATGAACTGTGGCCATGGTCAGGATGTGTTTCTCTGTTTCCTTTCGTCTGTTCTTCCTTGGTTGACGCTTTTGGGTACATGCCTCTTTCATTCCCTTTTTTACTGTAGGCATGTATTCCATGGCTTTAAGTAGTGGCATCTTTAAAAAGATATTCTGTAAGATCTCAACCACTCCAGGATCAGATAGTGCTGTTTTTAATTTTTGAATTTTTTTTAGCTTTGAGAGCAGAAGGAAATGGCACAGAATCAGAATAAACATGCAAACGTTCATTTCCTTTATTCAGAATGGAATCATCATGTACAAGAGGACAACTAGAATCAGTTTGTATAGTGTTGTCCAATCTAGGTGAAGGAAAAACAGAATCTAAAACAGGACGGGATGCTGCTACTGGTGAAGAGGAAGAATCTGCGACTGGTATATTCTCCCTTGCTGATGGTGATCTGCATCTGTCTGGTGAAGGTGGTGGTGAAGGCGGTGAAACTCCAGATGTGGGTGCTGCTATACTGGGCCTCTCGACTATTGGTGAAGGAGATGATGTAGAAGATGAAGCTCTCTCAGTGGACCGATCTCCCAACCCCAACTGCTGCGCAGGCAGCTGCAATCTCCTACCGCTCCTGAGATGAATGGTGTCAGATAAACATGTAAAATCAAGGGACATACCTGTCTCGGGGGTGGGTGGGCTTTTAGCTACCTGCTCTTTGCGTTTGAAATTATTGGGGTTGGCTTCGACCTGTGCTGGAATTAATGTCTTGGTGGTAGTCAGGTCATCGATCCGCTGAGTCAGTTCATTCATGTTCTTCATAATCAATACAAGTTGGTCCAGTGGTGGATTGACTGAAGGGGCCTCAGGTTGCTCATTGACTGGCTGTCGCTGAGACTGATAGTGCGGAGGCTGTTGGTACCCATACGGATTCTGGTAATGAGGAGGAGGGGGGGAAGGATACTGTCCATAATATGCAGTCTGCTGCTGGTTCGGCTGAGGGAAATACATGGACTGCTGCTGTGGCTGGCCTTGTCTCCAGTTTTGGAACTGAGGTGGAGACTGGTACTGAGGCTGAAACTGCTGGTGCTGGTACTGGTACTGCTGCTACGGTCTGCCTCCTTGAAGCTGGTGGGTGGGCCTCTGACCCTGCTGTGGACCCAACTGGCCTTGCCCTGACGGACGGGGCTGGTTTCGCTCACGGTCGAACCAGATACCATTCACCTCCTGAATGATAGGTGGAGGTGGAGACTGCTGCTCAGGAATGTAGGCCACTTCTTGTTGGTACGGAACTATCTGATGTGCATGCTGCTGAGCTTGATCAGGTGTCTGCACGTAGTAGACATGCTGGACTGTAGATGGTCCTCTGCTATTTTGCTGAGTGGAAGGAGTATGCTCCCTAGTAGAGGGGTCTACTGCTGCATTTGTATTGTGGACTGCACTGATTGTACTCACAAGAAGTTCCAAATGCTTTGTTATCTCATCCAGCTTATCCAGGTTCTTCGTCCTCTGCTCGATCACATGAAGCTTATCGAGCTCCTTGGATCGCTTCTCAATAATGTCTACTTTGGATAGGTGGTTTCCAATGATAGCCAAGTCTGTGCTATCCACCTTATCCACTTCTTGTATTGACGTCATTTTGACATCCTTGTGGGGTACTGCAGGGGCGGTGACAGGGTGCTTCTGAAAAGCACGTGAAGAAGAAAGAGCTGCTGAACTTTCTGCCATCTCCTCAAAAATTTGATAAAGGACATCCTCGTCCTTGTTAAAGTGGCTTCCCCCACAAGCGGCATCTACCAGCTTCTGATTCTCAATGCTTAAACCCCCAAAGAAATTTTGTACAAGACTGGTCTTTGGAATATCATGATGGGGGCATTTCTCCGTTAGATCTTTGAAACGTTCCCACGCCTCGTGAATAGGCTCTTGGGGCATCTGGGAGAAATTAGCAATCAGGGATCGCATTTGGTTGAGTCGTCCAAGTGGATAATACTTGTTCAGAAATGCAGATCTCAACTCTTCCCAAGTGGTGACGACCTTCCCCAAGTGATTTAACCAGTACAAGGCTTTTCCCATCAGGCTGAATGGAAAGGCGGTCATCTGCACTACCTCTAATGGAACGTTTGGGTAGTGTACTGTTCCACAAATGCGATCGAACTGCTGGAGGTGTATATAAGGTTCTTCATTAATATTTCCATGGAATATTGGGAGAAGAGGTAAAATAGTTGGCTTAAGCTCAAAATGCCCATGAACCGCAGGGATTTGTATCCACGAATTTGTCTGCCCTGCCCCTGGATTATAAGCATCTTTGAGTGTAGGCTTAGGCTCTACATGAGGTTCTTCTCCATTCCCATCTCCAGGGTTTCTGTTATCCCCCCCTCTCCTGTCTTCTCTTTCTTGTCTTATCTCGAGAATCATCTCTCTCAATGTGGCATGGAACTTAGCCTGCTCTGTTAACTGTGCTTGGATTGATTGAATGGAGGCTAACATGGTACTGTTGATCTCGTTTTGTTCCGACATGGCTCCCTTTCCCTTTGGTGGCATTAAGTATTCGGCTTCTGACTCTGAAAATGTATATGCCACTCGATTAGTGCTCAGAATTGATGGAGTCTCAGATATTAATTCGAGATTAAAGCCAATCTCAAATAGTGGATTTATGGATGTTGTGAATTTGGAAGTGGGGAAAGATGAATATTCGTGAAGTGAGTCTCCCCGAATAGAAGGTGAACGGCTCGGAGCGTAGAATGAGTTCGCGGAGTCCGAACGAGAAATACTCCGGGCCGACATCTTCGAAATCAATAGGCAGGATGCGAGAGCACGAATGTCAATGCAAGAGTGAAAGTGAATGAAGGCACAAATTGCGCAGAAGGATCTTTAGCACTAACAAGCAAACACAATACAAACCCCCAGTTCACCAACTCAACTCAATGTGAAGACCGTGAAGGTTCGGTCAATTATCTTGTTGATTTTAGAGTTTGGTGATAATTACAAAGTTGTACAAACACTTAGGCTGAATTATGGGATTTGGGCACTAACCTTAGTGTGTGCGCGAGCAAGTAAAAACGAAGACAATGAGGGGGTTACTCTCCCCAAGACAATGATTTTTCTTTGTATATTTTTTTAGGGTCGAGTTTTCTTTAGCAGTCCCGGTTTTAGGCAGTTGTCACTTGGTTAAGATATTTTCAAAGAATCGCCTACCGAGTGTCCAATTTCCTTTTTAACTTATGTGAGTGAAAACAAGGGAGGAGATCGGAAATGCCAATGCGCGTTTAAAAACGATGATGCATGCAGGGGTTAGAGATGCGTACCTTGTCGCCAGCACTCTACATGCAAGTGATCCGCGCAGAATTTAAATACAGAAAATAAACTAACCTATATGCAATGCAAGTGAACCGTCCTAGATGATAACTTCTATTAACGGGCAAGAACAAGTTAATTTGACTAAGTCCAATTTACGCTCTACTCTATAGGCACAAAAATTCTTGTTTAGGGTGTTTGGACCTAATTAATTACCTGGCTCAAGCAAATTAATTAAAGAAATCAATAGGTGGCTTTCGAAATCCGCGGAAAACGAAGAAAATAAAGGCGATGAAACAAAACCGATGAGGTCCCCCAAGTGCACCGGCACTTGGCGAAACAGACCCCGCAACAAATGAGTGTCCGTTTACAAAGTTCAAATGATAGAAAATAAAAACTCTCTCTCTTTCTTCTTCTTTTTTCTTTCTCTCTTTTTTTTTCGGCTCTTTCACTTTTTCCTCTCCTCTTCTCACGCTATCCTGCGGCTTGGTGAAGAATCAAGCCGCCTCCACGTCGCTTGGGTGCTTCGGCTCTCCTAGGATCGCCTCCTTCGCTCCGCGGGCCCTCGCAAGAAAAAGAAAAGAGAATGTGTAAGAAACACAATTTTCAAATATGAGAAAATGATGAAATGAATGCAGTGGATATAAACAATGGAATAATGTGGCAAACAGATATTTACAACCAAGAATAGCAGGTCAAAAGAGAAACCTAACTACCCTCGCCGTGCCTCCCCGGCAACGGCGCCATTTTGTTGAGCGCGAAATTCGAGGACGGAAATTAATTGGTAAAAAGTGTAGGGTCGTTGTTTTATCCCCAAAATCCCGCGTCAACAAAAAATATTTTTTTTTTATGATTTTTGCTACTTATTAACCTGTATAGTGGACAGGGTCGAACTCAGGGAGGCTACAATTCCTGAGGGTTATTCAATTAATCAGAAACTAATTAAAAGAAAACAGGAATCTCAAAGGACAACTATCCTTGGTTTTTGTGAATTTTTTTTATCTTTTTATTTTTTATTTTTTTTATTTCTAATTTTTTTTGTATTTTCTAATTTTCTAATTTTTAGTGATTTTGATTTTTCAATTTTCTTATTTTCAAAAATAACACGATGCAATATTCACAAGATAAAAAACACGCACTCCAACTCTTTTTGTAATTTTTCAATTAATCAAAGAAACTCAGAAAAATCCAAAGAAATTATTTTTGTGTTTTAAAAGTTTTGAAGTATTTTTGAGAATTTTTGTGGAAATTTCAGATGTTTTTGTATTTTTCTAAAAATCAAACAGTGAGAAAATAAGAAAAAGTGCACAGCCTGGAGTAATTTGCAATTTAAAAATCCTTTAAATGCCCACAACTCCTGGAACTTATTTTTAGAAGAAACTAGAAACAATTATCTACAAACAGAAACTGAAATCACAATTTTTGGATTTTTATAGAATTGTTTATGATTTTTAGAAGCTTTTTGATATTTTTCAATTTTTTTGGGTTTTATAAATGATTAATGCGTGAAAATTGGTTAGAAATTAAAATACAATGAAATCAAACTACCCTATTTTTTTGGAATTTTTGGAACAATATTCGAATTTTTATGAATTTTCAAATTTCAAGAAGACAAAAAGGTACTGTTTTTGATTTTTTAATAATAAGAAATGATCACAAAATGCAATGAAAAATTTATGCTAGGAAGATCATCACATCAGGAGCATAGCACATTTTTCTCAAAATTTTTGAAGCATGAGAAACATTTATTTCAATAAAAGATCATGCAAATTATTGTTTTGCAGTTCGGGGACCAAATTGTAAATTCTGTGAATGTTTTGGACTGAAATGTAAAAATTCAGAGTTTTTGTCTCAAATAACCAATAAAAATAAACAGAGAAGTGAAAGCGCAATTTTACCAATATATCATGTGCATATCATGTGCTAGAGGCTTCCGGCAGGGACGTTCTTGTAAATATGAGATCTTCTGGGGCTCTTTTGCAATTTGTAAAACTTCAGGAGAGAAACTGTAAATTTTCCTTTTTTCTAACAATATCCCAGGAAGCCCTAAGCTTCTTTCGTATCTTGCAAGAGGGCACACAAGGGGGGGGGGGCGCCGCCCCCTCTTCTTCTTCACATAGATGGCGGCGTCGAAGGCGGAGCACCGCCCAGGAGGAGCGGTGATGGCGCGAGTGGCGGGCGGCGCGGGCCGTGCGCTGGAAGGTAGAGCAGCAGGGTTCGACGGCTTCGGCGGAGGCGCTATGGAGCGGAGGCGGTGCTGGCGTTTGATGGAAGCGGTCCACTGCGCGGAGATGCGGCTAGCGGGCCGCGCGCATGGGCGGCACTCGCGGCTGCAGATGAGCGCGCCGCGCGGGATGACGAAGGCGGCGGCTACTTCAAGGGGGGAGAGCACGACAGATCGGCGGGGTCGTGATAAGGCGCGCCAGCGCGAGCGGCCAACGGCGGTGGCGGCTATGGAGGAAGTACTGCGGGAGGTCGGCTGGAGAAGCCTGTCAGGAGGAGGGGCGGCGTGGGATGCTTGCTGGAGGCACCAGCGACAGCGCAGGCCGCTGCGGAGGGCTGCGCGCGGCGGTTGATGGCGGCGCCGCCCCACGCGGGTGCGGCAGGCGATGGGCGGTTGGGGTGCTGGCGATGCCGCCCCCTTGCTGCTTTCTTATTTTTATTTTTTTATTTTTTTATTTTTTTTGTTTATGATGTAAACAGTGAATAAAAGAAGGGAAAAAACTTTTTTTTATTTTTATTTTATAAATCCGAGAAACAGGAAATAAAGTGAATTTTTTTTGTTTTTTTAATGTTCCTGCAAAACAACTGTTAGAGATAAAAAAACAATTTTTTTTATTTATCTACAAGGTTGGAATGTGAACGAGGATTCGGCGATAGTGAGGGATTCGAATCCGGCTCTCCGACCACCGTGCGTAGTCGGAGTTGAGAGATCGTGGAAGATAGAAATTGAAGGCGGAGAGATCAAGAAAGTGAGATGAAAAATCGAGTCGGTGGTGGATCAAAAATCGTGATGAAATTTTTTTATGAACTAGAAGAACCAAATGACGATAAAAAATGTGGTAAAATAAAAAGCGATTAAACTAGATAAAAATGCAAAGAAAATTTTGGATCTCACCTTAGGAGTGGAAAATGAACCGTGATCGCCTCGACAAGGCCGACTCGCTGTCACCGGACGGCTTGGAGGCTAGGCAACTTCCTCGACGAAATTTCTCTCGGAGATCGGGCTCCTCTCTCTAAAGATTGATCAGGTTGGAATGAGGGAGATGAGCCATATAAATAGAAAAGAGATGAATTTTGAATTTTGAAGAAGATAAGAGAGATTTTTGAATTTTTTGGTGGGAGAGATAACATGAGAGATAGAATAGAAAGATAAAATTATTTACAAAATTATCAAATTTTTTTGAATTTTCGTCACTTTATTTATTGGAATTTGAAAATGTTATTTTTTTATTTTTTTTATAATGGTTGGTTAAAAATTGCAACTATATACATATATTATGCACATATATGGTATTATATACAAGGGTAAATGATGAAATTAGCCTCTCTTTTTTTTGTTTTAAGAATGTTATTATTATTTTTTTGTTTTATTTTTGTTTTAAGTCCTTAGTAAAAATATTTACAAATATATATACAAATACATTATGCACAAAATACAAGGGAAAATTGCACAAACCACCCCAGAAAACCAACTTTTCAACCGTAACTCCAAAAATTATAAAATCACAGTCATTTTGAAGATAATTTAATTTAGATTTCATTGGAAGTGATATTTGTTCAATTTGAGATCATATGGAGCCGGAATTGATCTTTCAATTAGTGCTTAGTGGCTTTTTTCCAAGTGTGGCTACTTTTATTCTGTACATGATTTAATTGTGCAATCAGTTTTATTAATTAGGACCCATTTTTATTTACAACTTTGATTTTGAATGTTATTTGATTTGGGGTCAATTAAGGTACAAATAAATTAGTGTTAGTTTTATACAGATGTACACAAAATAAGTGAGAAACACATTTTTTTTAGATTTTCTGGTTGAGGACCCTATCTCCCCTTACTTTATTCCTGGTCGATCAGGTCAAGTCTTGACTTTCTCTCGGGGTTCGGGTCAGCCTGTATACAGTCTTCCTTTTTTTATTTTCTTTTCTTTATTTTTCCTTTCTTTCTTTATTTATTTATTTTAGGTTAAAATTAGTAAGAAATGTACAATATTTACACACAAATGCAAGTTAGTAAGAATATGGAGTTAGCGTTATATGCAGGTGTTTTATAAGGGATTTTAAGCTAAAATAAATGAATAAAGATGACGAATCGCAGATTCATCAGTAGTGTCCATGGTCAAGATGTTTTTCTCAGATCTACTCCTTTACTTTCTTTTATTGGATTAAGGAGCAGATAATTGGGTCATGGCCTGGTGAAGTGGGGCTTTAATTATCTCATGAATGGTGGCCACCTTTTCGGGTTCAGTCAACATTTTTTTGAATTTTTGGACCTCCTCCATACATGGGAGGAGATAGGAATCAACATCTACACAAGGAAGACGTAGAGTTGTCTGTATAGTGTCGTCCTTAGGGCCAAGGACGGGTGTGTGATTGGATGTGTGGTTAAATGATATGGCATGTGGGCCCTCTCCTCATAGTCTGAATCAATTATGTGTCTCCCGAAATCTTACTTATTTTTAGAATTTTCTCATTTTCTGTATTTTTGGTGATTGCAAGTGTTAGACATGTGAGCCCCGGGCGAACCATTCTTACAATAAATGTTATTGTAATATAGATGTTTATTAATAAAAGTTATTGATGTTTCACTCCCTTTCTGAATTTAAAGGAATGAATGCACTATAAGGTCCCACTGTACAATTAGGGTTATGTACCTGATGAATCTACATTTCATCATCTTTATTCTATCATTTTGGCCTTAAAAACCCTAGTAAATGCATGTAAATAGCGTTAGTTCATTCATTTTATCATCCATGCATTATTGTGTAAATACTGTATAAAATACGGTTTTTCAATCCAAAATTATAGAATAATAAAAAGAAAAGAAAAAGAATAAAATATTGTAAATATTTTATGACCCGAAACCCCGAGACCTAGGCATCTCGATGACTAGGTCGACAAGGAATAAAGTAGGGGGAGAATGGCCAAAATACAATAAAAACACCTCTCATTTTATTCATTTTGGGACCTATTTTTGGTTCCACTTTTTATACTTCAAATAAAGAAATTTTGAACATGAAAGCTGTAGATAATTAAATATAGAAAAATACAAAATTGATTTCACCCAAAAATAATGTACAGATAAAAAGATATGATCTGAATAAGACTCCAGAATCCTACCAGACCAATATCTCTCAAATAAAAACTCGAAACGCAGCAAAATCACCTTTAATTGTATATAATTTGAAATAAGCTATTTAATGAAGGTGATTTCGCATTTGGTGGAGCTACGGTTTGAAAGTTGAGTTTTGGAACCCTATTGTATACTTGTACAGATTAAAATATTCATTTTATTTATTATTCATTATTTTTATAATTTTATATTTTATATTTTTTAAATATCATTTATAATACATTTGTACATTAAAATAGGAACAAAACACAAAAATAAAATACTTGTATACAATACCAATGTATAATACCTATAAACATACTTATGTAATTAATACCCCTATTTTATTAAGTATACAAAATACTTCAAAAAATAAAATAAAAATATATTTAAGTGTATAAACATATTTTATAAATATATAAAATAATAATCACAATAAATAAAATTAAAATACATAAAATAAAAATAAACTATTTAAATACATAGATAAATATACCTATATAAACCTAAAAAGGGAAGTTCTTATTTTATACCTCTAAAAAATAAATAAAAATCACAATAAAATAATTTATAAAATAATAAACATTTTTTATTTAATAACCAAAAATTAATAAAATCATTTGGTATTTTTAATTGAATTTCCAATCCTTTTCCTTGGACTTTTTTCTGGTTGGTCCATGTGGACCAACCAGGAGGCGGCAGCAGTTGACCGCAGGTCAACTCTCTGCCCAATGTCTGGGCTTTGTCAGAACCAAGTTTTGATCCGTTTTCTCACTTTTTTCGAGGATAACCCTTTCATCTTTTCGCACATCGTCCTTCATGACTTTTGTTCCCCATTCATCAAGGATACACGCCCAAGGATAATCTTGGGGCGTGGATCATCGATGCGTGCCTGATTCCTCGTTCCTTTCGCTCACTCGGTCAACCATTCAAATATGCATCTTCCCCTTCATTCGAATTTCAAACCCCCCTTAGGCCCTTCTATCGTTCCTTCTTGGAGGTCTGGGTAGAGCAAGGTGACAGCGAGTCTCCCCGCTCCTTGGAGGCGTCATTAGGCGAATTAGGGTGGCTTCCATCCTTAATTCTGGCCAATCACCGTCGAGGTTTTCTCCTGGTTGATTTAGCCCGTTGAGCTCATTTTTCCTCTGATTTTCATGTCCTTTATCTAGCTGTGAGTACCCTCTTTAACGTAGCAATTTTATTTCAGCATTTAGTCTAGAGATTAGAATAGAATCCGCTTTCAAACACCTTGCCGGAGCTCTTGAGCTCCAACGACTTCCATCAACCCCAGATCTGCCATCCGCTCGCCAGTAACAGCCAGACCTCTGCCACTTTATGCTGCCGAGTTGTTTTTCTTACTTGCAGGGTCTGAAGGACCCCTTTGGGGGTCAGGAGCATCGTCAACTTCGCCCAGGTGGCTGGACAAGCACGACATCCTGGGGGCTCGGACAACAGCTCCCCGGAACCATTTGGACCGCCAGAAGGTATCCTCTGGACTGCGGGATTACACGGTGACGGTTGAGGAGCGCCCAGGTGCCCGAAGGAGCGCCCCCTGGTTGTTCAATCTCGACAGGGGCATGTTCATCGGGCATTCTTGTTGGTTCTCTCCTTGCCGTCCGATCAAGGACGTTGTTCCAGAGGTGCAGCCTGTGTTGGATCGCGCCTGCTATCAGCCGTTGGATCGTCATATAGCATCTAATCTGGGCCCCATCTATGAAGGGGTATCAGTTGACGTGATCGTGACACGTGGATAAGTGAGTATCATAAGCCGTTCGATCATGCCTTGGGGTGGGAATTTTGCAGCATTAACCCACCTGTTTTTGTTAATTTAATGTTAGTTTTAATCTTTCAATTGTAACTTTAAGATTTTTGTAATATTTATAAAATGACCCCCGGAATTTTCAAAATTTCATATTCGTCCTTGCCAGCAAGGCGCACGTGCGTGAGAACGTGCGCTTGGCCATTTTGCGGGAAAGGACCCGTGGCTTATTGTATTTCTAAGTGGTCATAGTATTTGTCGATCATGTTATTATATTTTTAGAGATTTTATAACTTAACCCGCACGTTTTTGATAATTGCTAGTTCATCCTTGCCAGGCGTGCGTGCTTAACGCACGTGAGTCTGGGACTTTTGCAGGAAAGCCCCCGCGGCTTTGATTATTTCTTATTGGTTCTGGGATTTTATTATTCGGTATATATTTTGCGAGAAATTTGCACTATTGCGCTTGAAACCTTTCCATATTTACCAAAACATCCCTGCCCGCATTGCATTTTCTTTTTGTTTCCTCTATTTATTTCATGCATCAATAAAAACCCCAAAAATTACCAAAACAATACCATAAGCTCCTGTTGCATCACTCTTTCACGCCATATTCTTAGTTTGCATTTTTATTGCATTTTAATATTTATAAAAATTCAAAAACAAGCATTTTCAGTACTGTTTGCATTATAAAATCCATAAAAATTATAAAATGTTTTTGAAAAATTTCAAAAAAAATATATTTTGTGTGTTTGCAATGTTTTAGATCCAGACCAAAAATCTCTAAAAAATACAAAAGAAAACTCCTAAAATTAGAAAAACCCAAAATCTTCCTAAAAATATAAAAAATTTCTGAAATTGACTAAAAATACAATTTCAGTTTCTGAATTTTCCCTATTTTTTATCTTCATGTTAAAATTAATTTGAGGAATTTTGGATACTGTTTGATATTTTTTTATCCTCACTGTTTACTAGTATTTTGACTTTAAAATACCAAAAAAATTAGAAAAACTATAAGAAAAATCACAAAAACATTAGAAAAATATAAAAGACCTAAAAATACTTCATTCCTGTATTTTGATTATTTTCCCTATTTCTACCTCTCTCTTATCTCTAGTGTGTACATATTCCTTATATATATATATTATATCTTTATATAAAGAAAAAGAAATACAAAAATATAAAATATATAAAAAAAGAAAATACAAAATCAGTAAATTAAAATCAAAAATATAAAAAAATAAAAATTAAAAATAAATATAAAATTAAAAACCCACAAGAAAATAACATTTATAGACATTTGATCACATTTACGGTTTTGTGCATTTATTTGCCCCGATCTATCCTGCTTGCTCCCTGAGTTCGACACTCTACACATACTTGCATCTATACACACTTATTGTAGAGTTATAATAAATTTTAACTCCACATTTGCATCTCATTGTTTGATTTCTGTTGTGGGTTAATTATTGTTTGAATAGCGAATTTCGCGCGAGGTCAACTCAGCGACTGTTGATTCGCCTTGTGAATCGACACGACCTCCCGATTTTCGCGTTCAACAAATGGCGCCGTTGTCGGGGAGCTGCAGCGCGTAGTTCGGTTTTTGCTCGAGTCTGTGTTTGTTTGTCTATTTTTGCGGCTTTTATTTTCGCTTATTTTATTTTCCTTATTTGTGATATATCTGTTGAGTTGTCTACCTCTTCTCTTGTTGTTTTCCTGCGAGGAACCGCAGATCGAGGGAGGCGCTCCACCCTAGGCGCCTGTGCACCACGTGAAGCCAGCTCTAGCTTGCCTAGCACCTAAGGAGAAGTAAAGGATTTTTGAAGACTGAGCTCCATTCATTTTGTTGTATTTATTTGTGTAATTTTTGTGAGAGAGAGACCCTTATTATTTGTAATAATATAAGTACTCAAGACTTTGGACTTTCAGGCCCAATTTCCAAGTGATTGTTCACTTGGGGGCTCACCGCGGTTTTTACGTTTTTCTTCTCCTTTTTTTATTTTGTTTCTCGGTTTTCTTTTATTTATTTTGTGTGATTCAGCCATAGCTTTAGGATTGCTTGCGATACATTAAGGCCAAACACCTAATATATTTGCCTAAGCCTATAGATTCGTTTGGACTTAGTCAAATTTTAAACTACTTCTCACTTAGTTTCGGAACCACCGCACCGCAAGAGTTCTCCATACAGCGCGTGCAGGACCCACCTTGGTTGGCACCGAGGAAACTCCAAGACCGGACACTTCGGTTCCATTCTAAGTTATTAGCATCGGTTCTTCATGCTAACAACAATTTTTGAACTTAGGGCAATTTCATAGGCTTGCATTTGCATATAGATAGGTTTCAATTCTGCTGAGCATCTTTGCATGTAGAGTGCTGGAGGCAAGGTGAGCATTTACGCTTTAGCATTCATCATTATTTTTGCCTCTTGCATTGCTTTTCTAACTCTCCCTCTGATTTTGATCACCTAGGTGCTTAAAGGAATTGATTCTCCGAAAGGCTCGTGCATTCTCATTAAAAATCCAAAAAGGTGATAACCAATAAAATTGGGACTGCTAACATTACTTGACCCTAAAAAAGATCAAAAAGAAAAATATTCTCTTGGGGTGAGTAATCCCCCCATTGTCTTCGTTTTTACTTGCTAGCGCACACCCTAAGGACTAGTCCCCAAATCCTATTCAGCCCCTAAGTTTGTGTGCAAATCTTTGACTTCTCACCTAACTCTAAAACAGACAAGATAAAAAGACTACATTTGCGATCTTCACCGAGTTGAGTAGGTGAATTGAGGGTTTGTCTTGTGTGAGTTTGTTTGTGCTTGCTTGTGCGTATACTAGATCATTCTTGCGCATTTGTGCCTTGTTCTCACTCTCTTGACTTGACCCTCGTGTTCTCCCGATCATTTTCCTCTTGTTTCGAGGTGGCTGACTGGAGCGTATTTTATCCAGACTTTGCGGATCCCTCGTTCACTCTTGTCGGTCCACCTCTCTTTTTCCTGGAGGACTTTGCTCCTGATTTTTGTACATATCCGACCAACCCACTATTTCAGGATTTGGACTTTGACTTTCACCAACCATTTCCACCACCATCACCCTCACATTTCGACAATCCACTCTTCCTTGAGTATCCTGATCCGGAATGTGATTTTTGTCCACCCCCACCGCCCACATTCGACACACCCGATCCTGAGATTTTGGAGTCACCTTTCATGATATCCACACTTGTGACCTTGATTCAGATGATGGAGCATATGAACTCGAGGATGAGCGATATAGTTATCATAAATAAGATCCAGATTCTAGATCCATTCTTTGAGGATTTGGATTCACTTGAGGATTATCATGAGATCTTGCAATCGCCCAAAATACAAAAAAATGAGAAAATTTTAAAAACACAAAAATATTTCGGGAGACACATGATTGAGTCGGACTGTGAGGAGAGTGCCCACTTACCAGACCCTTTGACCAAACATCCATTCACACCCTGTCCCACCTTTGACCCCGAGGATGCCGCTGTACAAACTGCTCTTGACATGCCTCGTGTAGATGCTAATTCTGACTTGCTCCCTTGTATGGAGGAAGTCCAAAAATTGAAAAAAATGTTGACTGAACCCGAAGTGGTGGGCACTATTCATGAGATTATCCGTACCCCTCTTCAGTAGGCCATGACTGATTTATCTGCTCCTCTTCCCAAGAAGAGAAAGCGGAGGAGCAGATCTAAGCATCATATTTTGGCCATGGCCACTGCCCACGCCATCACACAATGTCCCATTCCTAGGAAGAGGAACACTGCCACACCTTTCATTAGCTGTACCATCTCCGACTTCACATGTGATCACACTCTCCTCGACGGCGGTGCTTCAATTAGCATATTACCCTTCTCGCTGGTACAATCTCTTCACTCAGGGCCTCTCAAGAAAACTAGGATGATCGTTCAGTTTGCTGATGGATCAATCAAGATGAAGGATATGGAAATTATCCTCAAGCGCATCACGGAAGCGTGATCGTCGTATCGGATACGACGAAGAACGACTAGTCGTACTAGTAGTTCGATGCAGCGGAATTTAAAAAATTTTATTCGATGAAACCACATGATCCGAGAACCATTCTCAGATCGTTTCATCTATAACCACAACAAGTATAATGCAATACCTCTTGAAGCGTGGTTGATCAAGTCTCTAAAGAAAGAGACCTCCTGTCTCAAGTCCGATCGTCGGCGAGACCGCTTGCGAGCGCGGGGATGAACCGCGTTGTCCTCACAATCCAAGAAGATGATCCAAGCATGGTTGCTCCTGATCTCGTCGCACGAGATCAAACGTCTCCTTCGTGAGAGGAACTCTCCAAGAAGACGGAGAACCGAAGAACGTCGAAGCGGCGGCGCGGTGGCGAAGGCGACGACGGTTCTCTCCTCTAGGGTATGGTGGACGGCCACCAACAAGAGAGGGAGAGAGGGCTGGCGTGTATGAAGAAATGAGGGAGAGAGAGAGAGCTCCAATATTGCAAGTTTTTAGAGAGCATAGAATGCCTCTCTATTTATAGGATTTTGGGATCCATGGATCTCAATCCATGGGACACATAAAATCAATGGATGAGATTGATTTGTGTCAATCCAATGGCCAAGATTGTTGTTGTCAAAAGCAACAAATTTAGGTTAAAATATATTTGAAAAAATCAAATATAATTTAGTCCTAAATCAACCCAACAAATAAGGAGAGAATGTGCATGGAGATTTCATCTCCATGCACCTTCCATGTTGGACAGCCACCCATTCCATATAGGAATGGTGTGCCGCCCACTATGGGAGTCCATGGAGGCAATCTCATGGATTCCCATGAGATTGCATATCTCCTTGATTTTTCTCTCTTATTTATTTGCAACAAATTTTGTTGGGTTTTATTCTTCAAAAATAATTCACAATTATCTTTGAGAATATTGCATTCTTGCCATGGAAAAAAATTGTGAATCATATTCACAACCCAAAACAACATATAATTCATATTGTTAATTAATTACACAATGTGTATCCAGTACACATAATAATTAATCAACATATATAAATTATAATTAGCTCTCTCTAATACATTATAAATCACATTTATAATATATTATGAATAATTGGATATTTCTATCCACATTATTCTTATCCACATTAATTAAATCACATTTAATTAAATTGGATAATTTCTTCACACATCAAGATGATTAAATCACATTTAATCATTATTTCTTCATTGCTTAGATCTTATGGAATTATTCTTGAACCCTTCAAGAATAATGCAATCTCTCCGCAGATACTTGGAGATAAGGACAGAGCGATTGTATTGTTCCACGTATAGTGACATGGATATTGAGATCATATCTCAAATCCAGATCGCGGGCCTCTCATAGATGCTTGATTAAATCAAGACCGTAAATCTAATCTTCTCATTGTATCTGAACCACATTCAGATCAATGTCCAACACTTGGACCAAGATTAGATCACTTCTCTACTGAGAGGAGTCACTAAAATCCAGACCCGTTTCATCACTCCCTAGGAATGGAAGCGTCATGGTTATACAACCGTTTATGATCAAATCACCCTCAGGTACTCCCAATACCTGTACATCCTGCATACTGGAAGACTCAGACTAAACCCGAAGTATTGGATCAACTTTATACTGTCTACTTCATGGTTTTATCAGTAAGTTTCTCATTCGATCATTGGAAGTTGGTATCAATCATACACTTTCCAAAAGCGTATATTATACCTAGGTCTTGATCATATACTAAAAGTATATATCAAACCTACAAATTCAGTCAAGCTTCCAAAGCGAGACGACCATGCGCATGGAATTTGATTCTTCCCAATATCTCATGAGTGAGCTCATGTCTTCCGGTTCAGTAACTGAACCTGTATGATCCCTTTGAGAGATCGTATTACTCATATGCCTTTATATGCACACCAGCGCGCCGGTGTATAGACCTTGATTAGGTCATCAACCTATTGGTCTGCCAAATGTACACACTCAGACATATAGTAACACATCTGTCTCCGGTCAGAGGATGCGTGCCTATATCATGACAGCATATGATATAGGACTTTGGTTATCTCGATCTTGTTAAGTCAACTCTTTGACCTAACTAATCTGACACCTCCAAATCTCTATTCCTATGCAGAGGACCTGCATCAAGAGGTCAGTCAGATATCAGCCTTCAGATAGGATTGCCATCTCCTACTCAGGCTGGAGATCATCTCTTAACAATCATTTGATGGTGCTTGATGAGTCCTCAATCTAACCCTTTAGATATTCATCCAAGCACCAGCCTCTATGATTCAATAGTTGAATCAACAGCTGTATGATTATTAAGATGGCCATGGTACATAACCCTAATTGTACTAAGGGACCTATTATACAAATTATTCATTCTTCATTTCAGATTAGGGAATGATATGTGCAATAACGTTTATTGCATAATGGCTCGCCGTGGGCTCGCATTTCCAACAATCTCCCACTAGCCCAAAGAGCCATTAATGGGCTAATCATTTAAACTCACTCATGTGACAATCATAGGCTATTTAGAAAATAGCTAGGTAAGCTAATCAGTCACTCTGTTCCCGCGAGACTACGCCAAGTCCTTTTATGGTACTTGTATATCCCCAGTAACAGTGCTCGCATCCAATGCGAATGTTGCATCTTATGCAACCAATACTCAATCTAGTTAGTTACAGTGTCTTTGACACTACAGCTTAACAATTATCATAACCAGCATTTCCATAATCCTTATCAGAATATCCTTATTCCTGGAGATCACTATCTCTTAAGGTATCCACAGTTAAGACCTTTTAGATCTCTATCTATAAAGTCTTAAGTTTTTGAAGATAAGACTTTGAGATCACTATCTCAAAAAAATCTTGTCATCTATGAAGATTCTGTCATTACTGCAACCAAGTGTTTTATTTCCATAGTAGGTTTAGTAACAGTTTACTACTCCCACTGCATGGTAACCATCTGGCTTTTGTACATATCTAGCACACACCCAGCTTCTCAGAACTGATGCCCAATGGCAAGTAGTTCTAGCATTCACTGCCTCAACTCTTTGAGGTGCTATCCCTTTAGATAGGTCAGTACCATATCTTAAGGGATGGAAGCCTTTCTTGGAATTTCTATGAATAGAATATGTCCAAGGTGTACTACAAATGTGACAGTCCCATTATCCTCTTCTCTTTGCTTCTGAACAACTTCAGAACTAAGATCTGAGAGGCATCCTTGAGATCATATCTCAAGTTATGGAACAACCAGATAATAAAACACTTATTATCATCCTTATATCATTCTAAATGATTAGGATATTATCTACGTTTAGCACGATGAACACAAAGGCACTCCCACTAAGCTTCACATGGCTCATCAAGATTCTATTTGAAATCATAGCAATTATAATTCCATCAAATCTTATGATCCAACTTTAAGAAGCTTATCTGAGTCCATAGATGGATTCCTTAGCTTGCACACCTTGCTTTCGTCAACCATGAAGCCCTGGGGCTACTTCATGTGAATATCCTCAAAGAGGTATTCGTAGAGGAATGCAATATTGACTTACATCTTGAAGATGCAATAGTCAAGTTGTGTAGCTAAGGTTAGCAATATTCTGATGGTTTTAAGCATGGTCACCGAAGAGCAAGTCTCATTGCAAGCAATGTCTTCTTTTCCAGTGTGTAGCTTATGGCTACGAACCGTGCTTTGAAGATCTCTACCTTCCCATCAGGTTCCCTGTCTCTTGAAGATCCATTTACACCTTTACAGGTCTTACCCATATAGGTGGATCCTCGAGGGTCCATATACAACACTTGTATATGAAGTCTACATTAGACTTTTATTGCTATCCATCTATCCATGCTATGATCTTCAGAAGCTTCATCACATGAAGTTCGATCATTGTCAGATTTCTCTAACACATGGAATCCATCCTCAAACTCATTTGAAGAGGTATTAATGTTTCATCTTTAATTGTCCTTTTAGTTTCCAATTTCAGGAGTCTCATTATAAATGAGTTCCTACACTTCATTTTCATCTTGATTCTCAAGAGTCTCAACCTCTAAGAATCACATTCTCAGAGATGAGATATTTTAAGAATCTCAAGGTCATAAAGTAGGTATCCAATACCATCCTTTATTTTCCTAATGAAGCAGCACTCTCAAGTGCTAGATTCCAACATACATGGAACCTTATTAAGGATATACATTGTAGTCTCTACTACACATATATACCTGGAAACTAAGGGATAATTATGCTAAAAATTCAATATTGATAAGATCATGTCACACATGATCCAATTGTATCTACCTATAACTCTTTTGAGTTAAGGTGTGTTAGGAGGATTGAGATAGAAATGATATTCATATCTCCATAAGGTATTCTTCGAATTTATCTTGTAGGTACTTGCTACCTAGATTAGATCAAATTCATTTTATCTTCCTTCAAACTTTGGTTCTAAACCAAAATTAATGAAATCTTTGAACATTTCAAAGGTTTCTTAGGTGAAGAGAAGAAATCTCATATCATACATAATCATCAACAGATATCACATATCCATAATGTTTACTATGATATAGATGATCCGCATACATCAATATGTATGAGATCCTGAATACCTTGACATCTTACACCATTCCCAAAGAAGGGTGTATTGGACATTTTTCCTTTTTGAATACAATATTCATAAGTATGTAAGTTTTGAAATTTTAGACATTCTAAAGTTTCATCTCTTACTAGTCTATTGAACAAATCAATAGACAAATGTCCAAGGCTTGATGCTAGATCATTGTCAAATGATCTTCATCCTCCTATTGATCTTAAGGTTTAATTTCAGTATTTAGAAATGTTAATGAACCATTCATTAATTTTCTAATTTAGTGGAGTCCACTAGATTACTATCTGAAATATATCCATCATAACTCTTTATGATAGTTCTATCTCAGAATTCATGTTTATTTCCAACATTTAGAAACAAACAATGAGTGTATTCTAATGTCTAGATCATAGAGACATTCTCTAAGACTAAGGGCTCTCCCACTGAAATTAACAAGTCTATTAATCCAACAGAGATTGTTGCAACAATTGCATTAATATTCACGTGGATAACTATAAACCTTTAAGATCAAATTTTTCCAGTCTTCTAAAAACATATGCAACCCATTGCAAATGTCATCAGAAGATCGAGATACAATTATTTGACTTTATCTTATTCAATAAGTAAGTCAATATCAATGATTTATGTAGATTATTCTGATGCTCCATCCGAGTCCTTTTCTAAGGATTCTAGACAGACTTGATAGTCATACTATCAACACATCAACTTATTGCAGTATTGGCACTCATCCAACTCTTTGGATGTCATATGGAAGTCACAGAAGTCCAGTCAACTCTTTGACTTTCCTTCTTTCTTGGGTCCAACCCATGCTTCCATTGCGCTCCCTTTATCTATAAGCAACCATTGCTCAAGACAGAGGATCTCTTATTTTAAATTCAAAAGAATTCAAAATAAGAGTATTTCAACATTTATTTATGCTTCATTAAATTCACACAATATGAATACTATGAAGCTTCATGAATGACTAGAGTATAGACAGTAGAATAATGACATTCATCATCTATATCCATCTAAACTCTTAAAACATAGGTTCAGGTAGGTACTCAAACAATTTGAATACATCATCTCTTTATAGAGCTACCATTCTACATGATGCAGAGAACCATGTCATCCATGATTAAATGTCAAGAGCACATATATATGCCAGAAAATCTTCATTGATTTTATAAGGATTATATGACAATTATGATCATCATCAACATGTCACTTCCAAAGTACATTTGATGATACCAAGACTATAGAGACACACAAACCCTAGGGTTGTAGTCCTATCATCTATTTAATTGTCATTCCTCATTATTATGAGGAAACTTGCATATTGCAACCACATACATTATGTGTTCAATTGCAAGTACAATATCTGGATCATGAGTCCAATCCATGATATTTTACTGGTTATTATTGAGTATATCATTGAGTGAGTTTTAATGAAGGATTATCTGAAATAAGAAATTTGCATAGATGTATGTATTTATATATACATATTTTACTTTGATTTAGGAATTTTTATATCAAAGTTGTCTTGCCATGTCAACATTGAAAGTTCATTCCCTTAATCACTTTCAATGTAAGAGATATACTTACCATTATATCTCAACAAAGATCTGAGATCTCCTTCCTTATCTTTGTTACATCCCAATAATATGAGAATCTGCAACTCGGATAAAAAGAAGCGGGAACACGTTCCGCTTTGCAAGTCCAACTTGCATTTCCCAACTCGGTCTTTAACACCCGGGCCCACCACCCCTAAGGTGATGTTGTCCCGTCGTTAATTGAACCAACCGTCAACAGGAATAGTACTCGCTATACGCAATCCAATATCGCCCCAATAATATGAGGATCCGATATTGGGGTCACTACGTATATGGCCTTACTCTTTCAAGAAGCAAAGAGCCCGATCCAGATGCGCTTGCATACAGGAGCTGTCACTTCGGACAGGCGTCTCCCACATACAATCCCTGGCGACGGAACCCTTCGCCTTGACGGGAGACCATGGATGTCACTTATGTGATCCTCCATATCATATTCAAATTTAATTAATTATCGTGAATCACATTCACATAATTAATTCTTCCAAGGGAATTATTAGCTCTAATCATATTAGAGTATTTCAATTGGACATAATCAATTTAATCATATTAAATTAATTATCAATCCAATTCAATCAATCAAACTTGATTATTTTACTTGAATACATATATGGTAATATCTCAAAATACGTATTAATTCGAATTTTAATAATTAGAAAAAATACATCTTAATCCCTCGGACATTATCCCGGCCCTACCCGCTGTCATGGCCAGTACCGACGAGAGTGGGACGGACCACATACGTTGCAACCCGCAACCCCAATGCTCTCCGACTAGGCACCATATCCGCCTCGGGAAAGGATAATGCCAAATTGATTAATTTGTACTTGAGATGATCATCGGTTCTTCAACCGAAATTGTACCATATAGTAATAATCAAAACATTTTTGATTATAAGGAAATTTGCTAGACAAATTCCCAAATCCTATTCAAGCATCAAGTTTGAAAGATTGTGGTTTCCAATTATGATTTAGATCACATCTTAATCAATTATTGGTTAAGGCAATGTCATTTAAGGGAATAATTATCATCAAATATTTCACAAATATTTATGCACAATCATTCTAGGAAATTAAACAATTTAATTTCACTAAATGATTAAATGACAATCACCAATCAAACATTAAGTTTGATGAATGTGTTTCCAATTAAGATTTAGATCAAATCTAATCAATTAATTGGATGAGGCCAAGTCAATTATGTAAATAATCATCTTCAAATATTTCACAAATATTTTTCATTATTATTTCACGAAATTAACAATTAATTTCACTAATTGACAATCACTTGGTTCTAGATTAGGACTGTAATTTCAGCAGTGACCCCTTCTTACTAAAATTAGCATATCTCAATCATATTAAATCCAAATTAGACAAAATCAATTTTCATAGATTGCTAATTTGATTTAGGACAGAACCCAAGTGATGTTACACGCATTTCGAGGCAAGTCTAAACAGTAATTAACATTTTAATCACGTTCAGATCTACAGTTCCCGCAACAGTGTATACATGTTCATTAAAACAACCATATCTAGAGCATACAAAATCCGATTTACGTAAACTCAGTTCCTATGGTTTCCTTATTTAATGGGGAAAAAAATCAAGTATTAAATTCGTGTTTAAACAATTTAAACAGTGCCGAATTTATTTACTAAATAGATCTGCGAAATCAAATGCGATGAAAACTTTCGCGACCTAAACGAACCCAAGTCGTCCTCGCTTTTTCGAATCATATTCGAAACCGTCGACCTAAGGCTCTGATACCACTTGAAGGATATGGAAATTATCCTCAAGCGCATCACGGAAGTGTGATCGTCGTATCGGATACGACGAAGAACGACTAGTCGTACTAGTTGTTCGATGTAGCGGAATTTAAAAAATTTTATTCGATGAAACCACATGATCCGAGAACCATTCTCAGATCGTTTCATCTATAACCACAACAAGTATAATGCAATACCTCTTGAAGCGTGGTTGATCAAGTCTCTAAAGAAAGAGACCTCCTGTCTCAAGTCCGATCGTCGGCGAGACCGCTTGCGAGCGTGGGGATGAACCGCGTTGTCCTCGCAATCCAAGAAGATGATCCAAGCATGGTTGCTCCTGATCTCGTCACACGAGATCAAATGACTCCTTCGTTAGAGGAACTCTCCAAGAAGACGGAGAACCGAAGAACGTCGAAGCGGCGGTGCGGTGGCGAAGGCGACGACGGTTCTCTCCTCTAGGGTATGGTGGACGGCCACCAACAAGAGAGGGAGAGAGGGCTGGCATGTATGAAGAAATGAGGGAGAGAGAGCTCCAATATTGCAAGTTTTTAGAGAGCATAGAATGCCTCTCTATTTATAGGGTTTTGGGATCCATGGATCTCAATCCATGGGACACATAAAATCAATGGATGAGATTGATTTGTGTCAATCCAATGGCCAAGATTGTTGTTGTCAAAAGCAACAAATTTAGGTTAAAATATATTTGAAAAAATCAAATATAATTTAGTCCTAAATCAACCCAACAAATAAGGAGAGAATGTGCATGGAGATTTCATCTCCATGCACCTTCCATGTTGGACGGCCACCCATTCCATATAGGAATGGTGTGCCGCCCACTATGGGAGTCCATGGAGGCAATCTCATGGATTCCCATGAGATTGCATATCTCCTTGATTTTTCTCTCTTTTTTATTTGCAACAAATTTTGTTGGGTTTTATTCTTCAAAAATAATTCACAATTATCTTTGAGAATATTGCATTCTTGCCATGGAAAAAATTGTGAATCATATTCACAACCGAAAACAACATATAATTCATATTGTTAATTAATTACACAATGTGTATCCAATACACATAATAATTAATCAACACATATAAATTATAATTATCTCTCTCTAATACATTATAAATCACATTTATAATATATTATGAATAATTGGATATTTCTATCCACATTATTCTTATCCACATTAATTAAATCACATTTAATTAAATTGGATAATTTCTTCACACATCAAGATGATTAAATCACATTTAATCATTATTTCTTCATTGCTTAGATCTTATGGAATTATTCTTGAAACCTTCAAGAATAATGCAATCTCTCCGCAGATACTTGGAGATAAGGACAGGGCGATTGTATTGTTCCACGTATAGTGACATGGATATTGAGATCATATCTCAAATCCAGACTGCGGGCCTCTCATAGATGCTTGATTAAATCAAGACCGTAAATCTAATCTTCTCATTGTATCTGAATCACACTCAGATCAATGTCCAACACTTGGACCAAGATTAGATCACTTCTCTACTGAGAGGAGTCACTAAAATCCAGACCCGTTTCATCACTCCCTAGGAATGGAAGCGTCATGGTTATACAACCGTTTATGATCAACTCACCCTCAGGTATTCCCAATACCTGTACATCCTGCATACTGGAAGACTCAGAATAAACCCGAAGTATTGGATCAACTTTATACTGTCTACTTCATGGTTTTATCAGTAAGTTTCTCATTCGATCATTGGAAGTTGGTATCAATCATACACTTTCCAAAAGCGTATATTATACCTAGGTCTTAATCATATACTAAAAGTATATATCAAACCTACAAATTCAGTCAAGCTTCCAAAGCGAGACGACCATGCGCATGGAATTTGATTCTTCCCAATATCTCATGAGTGAGCTCATGTCTTCCGGTTCAGTAACTGAACCTGTATGATCCCTTTGAGAGATCGTATTACTCATATGCCCTTATATGCACACCAGCGCGCCGGTGTATAGACCTTGATTAGGTCATCAACCTATTGGTCTGCCAAATGTACACACTCAGACATATAGTAACACATCTGTCTCCGGTCAGAGGATGCATGCCTATATCATGACAGCATATGATATAGGACTTTGGTTATCTCGATCTCGTTAAGTCAACTCTTTGACCTAACTAATCTGACACCTCCAAATCTCTATTCCTATGCAGAGGACCTGCATCAAGAGGTCAGTCAGATATCAACCTTCAGAGATAGGATTGCCATCTCCTACTCAGGCTGGAGATCATCTCTTAACAATCATTTGATGGTGCTTGATGAGTCCTCAATCTAACCCTTTAGATATTCATCCAAGCACCAGCCTCTATGATTCAATAGTTCAATCAACAGCTGTATGATTATTAAGATGGCCATGGTACATAACCCTAATTGTACTAAGGGACCTATTATACAAATTATTCATTCTTCATTTCAGATCAGGGAATGATATGTGCAATAACATTTATTGCATAATGGCTCGCCGTGGGCTCGCATTTCCAACACAAGAGGCCGAAGGGTATCCTTGAAAACGTCGTCATTTCGATTCAGGGCGCGAGATACAATATTGATTTTGTCGTATTGCCCATGGAGACCTCCACAGGGGAGCACTCTCCAATCATCCTGGGACGACCATTCCTCGCCTCTGCGAGGGTCATTATTGACTACTGATCAGGAGAGATTTGCTTCCGTCCTGTTGACGAAAGCGAAGTGTTCATCACCACACCTACAGTTGACTAGAGACATGCACCTGATGTGACTACACCTTTCTTGGTTGACCCTGAGGACCATGACCATGATGAGACTATCAGAGAATTTTGTTGTTTATTGGATTCCACTGAGACCCAAGAATTCCTCTCCAATTAGGAAGACTTGGAAAGCATGGACCTCAGAATTCCTTCTTCTGGGACGTGGCGATGTGTTGTTGACATCCGTGGGATTTACACGATCGACACCATTGAGCGGAGGGAAGATCCTGAGACTAGACATGACGGACATGACTCGACTACTTTCATTGATGGGTCCGTTCATGCTCACTAGGATTCAGATGAGACAAAGGTCAAATTTGATTTAATTGCTTTTATTCGAGAATTCGATCCTTTTGATGAGAAAGATGATCCAGTTGAGATTATCGAGGATGAACAGAGTTCGACTACTTCCACTGATGAGTTCGTTCCTTTTGGTTTTGACCTAGATGAGACCTCGTAGGATGACACTGAGTATACTTCTTCCGATGATGATGAGTTCGTCCCATTTCACTTTGACAGCAGCGAGACTCCCAAGGCTGGATCTAGTCGTACTTCTTTCACTCACTCGTTTGCGCCTTCACACCCTAGGGCGACTGAGGACTTACACCCCTTCGACCCTGATCAGTTAGTGTCATCTGAGGACCCCGATGTCGACTTGCACCATACTAGATCTATTCCTCAGCGGTCCCGCAAGAAGGTTTGCTTTCGACCTTCTTGATCCCGTGTACATCCATCTCTGTTGGACATTCATTTTGTTCACCTCTGTTTTCTCCGCCGTATTGCTCATCCACTCACTCTCATGTTTGCCTTGCTTAGGAAGTACTTTGTTCTAAGTATAGGGGGTGGACTAGCCGAGTGTTCGTCGTTCCGTTTCATCACTCCTGTTGTTGCCTATACTTAGGGCTTCTTTTACCCTAAGTATAGGGGGAGTGATGAGTACATCCTTCTCTATCTTCTTCCATCTGTCGATATCTTTTCTTCTTTTCTTCTTTTCCTCTTCTATCTTCTTTATCTACAGAAAAGGTGTCACCCCTTTTTGTCTGTTTTCTATACTTAGGACGTACTCTGTCCTAAGTATAGGGGGTGTGCACCCCGAGAATTTCTATTCTTTGATCCTCTCCATTGTCTCCTCTTTTTATCTATACTTAGGGGTATCTTACCCTAAGTATAGGGGGAGACAGTCTGAGTACGATTTGTTCATTCCCACCCTTGACCCTCCCTGCATTGTGTACAGTCTGCTATACTTAGGATTATTTGATCCTAAGTATAGGGGGATGATCAACTTCTCATTCGTTTATTCATTCATTCTTTCGACTTTTCTATACTCAATACAAGTTATGTCTTCTTTCTTCTCTCTGATCTATGAGGACATAGCTCAAACTAAGTATAGGGGGGTCGTATATACTGCGTATATACTTTAGCCATAACTCATACTTTCGTATTTTCTTAATAATTATGGTTAACTAATACAATTAAATTCATTAAAAATACTTAATAAAAAGATGTTATTATTCCTTAAATTCTTTGTGTATCTACTGATTAATAAATCAGGTAAAAATATTTTTTGCAAAATGTTCGAAAATAGTTTGAAAATACTTGTGAAAATCTCATGAAAACTATTTGGAAAACATTTTGTTACATGTTTTCAACCTTTGTAAAAACATTTTGATTGAAAAATTATTTTCATTGTGTGAAATAAAAATGTTCGGAAAAAGATTTGCAAATGGTTTGAAAAATGGTTGCAAAAATATTTTGAAAAAATCTATATATACTGTTTGGAAAACCTTTGCAAAATGATTTCCAAATGCGTGTACATGTTTGTAAAAATTGCTTGTAAAAATTATTTTGGACTATAGTTTTCAAAATTGTTTGAAAAATCTTTATCAAATAAGTTTGAGGAATACATACATCTCACCAAAATTCATTATATATATTTATAAATTGACCACTCACACTTGTAAATTCTTAAAACTAACTTCTTGTAAATATAAGATGCGTCCCCATGTAAATAATTGCACCTAATTTTTAGCCAAAACCTTTTTGTTTTCAAAAATCCCAAAAACATTTAAAAAATTGAAATCCAAAAATATTTGAAAAATCTTTTTGAAAAATATAAAAAATCCACATGCATAATCTTTCAAAAATCCATAAAAAGTTAAAAATATTTGAAAATTGCATCACAAAAATATTTTCTACATAGCATTTGCATAGCATGAGCATTTTTCGAATTGAGTTTGATAATTGAACAAGTCTAAGTCAAATCCGAAGATTGGAGCTTGGTTGGACCTTAAATCTACCTAATTAACATGAATCTTATAGGAGCTGGAATTGAGGTACTTCAGGTCTAGATGACTTAATTCTTGGAGGATCATGAGACTTGGTTCAATGGATTCTAGACTGCCTAAGTAGAGTATTTCGGAGCATACGCACGACTCTTGTTGATAATGACCTAACTTGAACACTTGCACGTTTCACATGGCTCAACTAAGTTGGAGTGGTGAGGAGGTTGGATTTGCCGGTATGAGACGCATACAGGTGGAAACACTTGTCCTCCTCTACGGAGGGAAGTGCACCCCAACCCGTCCAGTGATGATGAGTTTCAAGGACAGGAGATTGTGGGTTGCAATAAAGCTTCAAAAGAGGGATACTCTACTGGCTCAAGAGGAAAAACTCCCTATGTAAATGTTGTTGTATATAGTATTCAAAAAAAATTGCAAAAAGCAAAAACTCCAAAAAAGTGGACAGGCCTGTACAAAAATAAAAATGCATGCCGGAGTGTACATATGTGTATAGTCAATAAGCAAGCTTGAGCTTTAAAGTCAAATTATGTGAGCCTGCAGCTGGATGACTTGATTACACTGGTCTTGCATCCTAGGATAGGTAGCTACACTGGCTACTATCCATTCTTCTCTTCACCCCCTCCTCTTGAGCTGGTTGCCACTTGAACTTAGAAGGGAATACCCTGCTCCTTGAGGAATGAGTTGTTGGATTGGGGAATCATTGGGTTGTCATATTAGAGAAGTCAGTCTGTTTGTCATTTCAGTTGGGAAGAGCCACCATCACTTACACTGTACGAGTCAGATTCATAGTCATAAGGGTTTGTGTATGAGCTGAAATATTTCTGAGCTGGCTATTGAGGAGACTTGAGTAGAGTTTTGGGATTCTCGAAGGATGTTGAATTTCAAGTTCGGTACTCATTAAGGTTCTGCCCGCACTAAAATTCCAAAGGTCCGACTTGAGCTCCAAACTTTGATTTTGTGAAGACAAGTTAGATAGTTAAACTAAATCCAATTTTCTTCTTTTTCTTTTCTTTGTTTTTCTCTTTATGCACTTATTGCATAAGTGTTTGCTAGGGACTAGCAAAGTCAAGTATAGGGGGATGATGAATCTACGTTTCATCATCTTTATTCTATATTCTATCATTTTGGCCTTAAAAACCCAAGTAAATGCGTGTAAATAGCGTTAATTTATGCATTTTATCATCCATGCATTATTGTGTAAATATTGTATAAAATACGGTTTTAAAGTCAAAATTATAGAATAAAGAAAAGAAAAGAAAAAGAATAAAATATTGTAAATATTTTATGACCCGAAACCCCGAGACCTAGGCATCTCGATGACTAGGTCGACAAGGAATAAAGTAGGGGGAGATAAGGACCAAGATACAATAAAAACACCTCTCATTTTATTCATTCATTATTCATTTGGGACCTATTTTTGGTTCTACTTTTTATACTTAAAATAAAGAAACTTTGAACATGAAATTGTAGATAATTAAATATAGAAAAATACAAAATTGATTTCACCCAAAAATAATGTAGAGATAAAAAGATATGATCTGAATAAGATTTCAGAATCCCAACTCCCCAGACATGTATCTCTCAAATAAAAACTCTAAAACAACAAAATCACCTTTAATTGTATATAATTTGAAATAAGTTATTTAATGAAGGTGGTTTCGCATTTGGCGGAGCTACGGTTTGAAAGTTGAGTTTTGGAACTTTATTGTATACTTGTACAGATTAAAATATTCATTTTATTTATTACTCACTTTTTTTATAATTTATATTTTTATAATTTTTTAAATATTATTTATAATACATGTGTACATTAAAACATGAATAAAACACAAAAATAAAATACTTGTATACAATACCTAGGTATAATACCTATAAACATACCTATGTAATTAATACTCCTATTTTATTAAGTAAACAAAATACTTCAGAAAAATAAAATAAAAATATATTTAAGTGTATAAAAATATTTTATAAATATATAAAATAATAATCAAAATAAATAAAATTAAAATACAAAAAATAAAAATAAAATATTTAAATACATAGATAAATTTACCTATATAAGCCTAAAATGGGAACTTGTTATTTTATACCTCTAAAAAATAAATAAAAATCACAATAAAATAATTTTATAAATAATAAACATTTTTTATTTAATAACCAAAAATTAATAAAATCGTTTGGTATTTTTAATTGAATTTCCAATCTTTTTCCTCGGACTTTTTTCTGGTTGGTCCACATGGACAAACCAGGAGGCGGCAACAGTTGACCGCAGGTCAACTCTCTGCCCAACGTCTGGGCTTTGTCAGAACCAAGTTTTGACCCATTTTCTTGCTTTTTTCGAGGATGACCCTTTCATCTTTTCACACATCGTCCTGCACGACTTTTGTTCCCCATTCATCGAGGACACACGCCCAAGGATAATCTTGGGGCATGGATCATCGATGCGTGCCCGATTCCTCGTTCCTTTCGCTCACTCGATCAGCCATTCAAATATGCATCTTCCCCTTCATTCGAATTTCAAACCCCCTTAGACCCGTTCTATCGTTCCTTCTTGGAGGTCTAGATAGAGCAAGGTGACAGCGAGTCTCCCCGCTCCTTGGAGGCGTCATTAGGCGAGTTAGGGGTGGCTTCCATCCTCATCTCCGACCATTGGCCGTCGAGGTTTTCTTCTGGCTGATTAGCCCGTTGAGCTCATTTTTCCTCTGATTTTTCATGTCCATTATCTAGCTGTGAGTACCCACTTTAACGTAGCACTTTTATTTCGATATTTAGTCTAGAGATTAGAATAGAATCCGCTTTCGAACACCTTGCCGGAGCTCTTGAGCTCCGGCGACTTTCATCAACCCCAGATCCACCATCTGCTCGCAAATAACAACCAGACCTCTGCCACTTTAAGCTGCCGAGTTGTTTTTCTTACTTGCAGGGTCTCAAAGGACCCCTCTGGGGGTCAGGAGCATCATCAACTTCGCCCAGGTGGCCGGACAAGCACGATATCCCGAGGGCTCGGACAACAGCTCCCTGGACCTATTTGGACAGCCAGGAGTGTCCTGTGGACTGCGGGAGTACGCGGTGACGGTTGAGGAGCGCCCAAGTGCCCAGAGGAGCGTCCCCTGGTCGATTCAATCTCGATAGGGGCGTGTTCATCAGGCGTTCCTGTTGGTTCTCTCCCCGCCGTCCGATCAAGAACGTTCTTCTAGAGGTGCAGCCTGTGTTGGATCGCACCTGCTATCAGCCGTTGGATCGTCATATAGCATCTAATCTGTGCCCCTCATCTGCGAAGGGGTATCAGTTGACGTGATCGTAACACGTGGATAAGTGAGTATCATAAGCCGTCCGATCGTGCCTTCGGGTGGGAATTTTGCAGCATTAACCCACCCGTTTTTGTTAATTTAATGTTAGTTTTAATCTTTCAATTGCAGCTCTAAGATTTTTGTAATATCTATAAAACGACCCCCGGACTTTTCGAAATTTCATATTCGTCCTTGCCTGCAAGGCGCACGTGCGTGAGTGATGAATCCCACTTCATCACCCTTTATTTCTTTATTTTAGCTAGAAACTTAAGCAAAATACATTGTAAATATGTGTAAATATCATAAATTGCCAAAGAACATGCATCTTGTAAATATGCATAATTAGCATGTTTTTGTGCCAAAATAAAGGAATAAAGAAACACAAGAAAAAGAGGGAAATATCTAGAATAAATATTGGGTGACCTAATCCTAAGGGAGGGCTCAGCATGGGCCTGACCGCAAAAAGAACCAAGTAAAGAGAGATAGGGTCATTCATGTGTACATATACCTATGTATCTAAATAAATTGACTTTCCTCAAAATAAAAATAAATAAGTGTTTCTTATATTTTGTACATATTTGTAAACATAAAACCAAATTAAAAATGGGAAAAATAAAAGAGAAATAAAAAATAAATAAAATCACCAGTGTATATAAACCATGTGTATAGAATAACACATCTATTTATTTCCTCCTTGTAAATAATTAATAAAAATCTAATAAAAATGCTTTCACATTCCATATTTCATAGTTTAAGTAAATAAAATAAAAATAAAAAAGGAAACAAAAAGAAATAAATTAAAAACCAAAATATACCTTGTATATATACCACGTAAATATGTAAATAAAAGTATTTAATTAACCCATGTTAATACATAATAAAAATAAAATAAAAGTACCCTCTCCAAATTTTATTATATAAATAAATAAAATATAAATGGGAATAAATTTATAAAAATAAATCATTAAAAATAAAAAAAATGAATACAAGTATATACCTGTATATAATAATAATATTTTGTAAATACCTAAATTATATTTCAAAAAAATAAATAAAAATCACTAAAAAATAATTTGAAAATAAATAAACAATTTTAATGTTTTAATTTTTTTGAAAATAAATCATTTATTATTTTTATTTGAATTTACAAATAATTATCAAATAGTGGCCTGTGATTGGTCCACGGGGGATATTGACCCCCGGTAAACTCCCCCTGGACCTTTCACTTGCGGATCTCGCTCCAGACCCGATTTCTCCTAATTTCCCCCGCGTGATCCGATCACCGATTACCCAAACCCCAGGTCTTAATCACGCTCCATGCATCCGAGATCCTCGCCCGACACCATGCCTAGGGGTTCGTGCTTCACCAAGCCGGACCCGACACCTTCTTCTCGGACTTGCACCACTATATAGCTCCACCTCCGCCGCACTATTCACGCCACCTTGGCGGAGCTTTTCCATATCTCAGCAGCAGCAGAGGAGGACCTCGGCGCGCACAGGAGGCCGGCGAAGTTCGCCGGCGTCGGGTTCTTGGAGGATCCTCCTCCGTCGTCCGATCGCCCCTGACACTCCAGATCCAATCGCAACCCTCTATTTAAGGAGCGCTAGTAGTCGTCAGATCCATCTGGGATCGATCGAGACCGTCCATCGTAGACGAAAGGCGTGCACACACCCGAGCCATCAGATCATCCACGTGGAGCGCCTCTAGCCCTCCAATAATAAGAGGGGTAATTTACTCTTAGGCCCCTTCTGTTTTCGCATTTCGTACTTAGTCTTGTAAATATTTTTACACTGTTTTTAATTAGGGTAAATTGCACATCAGACCTTTATGTTCCAGACATTTGCATTTTATTCCTTCTATATGTGGACCACGTGCATCGACACGTGAGGTTTTGGTTAAATTGTATTTTATTCCCTGTGATTTCTTGTATGTTATTGTTTGACCTTATAAAAAAGGAATTACATGTAGGTCCCTCCGTGCCAGATTCACGTGCGTAGCGTGTGATTACTTGGATATTTTGCACGAGGGCCCCTGCACTTTCTTGCCTTGTTATTGTTTGGCCCTTGTAATATATTTTCCTTGCATTTAGGTCCCTGTGTACTGTAAGCCTTTGTTTGATTTAAATAAAATAGCAAATTTAACCCAAATCGTGTGAAATTTGGATATGTGGCTCCTGCCACAGTGTAAAAAATTTTCCTAATTTTTGGGTACATTTTTGAGTTTTTTTAGTATTTTTAAAAATTCGAAAACAGTAGTTTTTGCTTCTGTCCAGTTGAGAAAATCATAAAAAATATAAGAATTACTTTAAAAATTCTAAAAAAATTAATTTTTGTTAGATTTGGTGTGTTTGATTTTCTATGCAATTTTGGCTATTTTTTGACTTATAAAAACCCTAAAAATTAAAAAACCCTTAAAAACTCATAAAAATTCTAAAAAATTTAAGAAAACTCCAAAAATAATAAGCTCTTTTTTAGAATTTTCCTTGTTGTTTCTATTTCTCATAAAAATTACCTCCAGGCTGTGAAAGACCCATTTGATATTTTTCAAGGGACTTTGAATCCTAGTTGGACAGATTGCTCCTGTTTTTGGTTTTCTTGATTTTTAGATAATTACATAAAAATTTTAAAAATCTGAAAAATTCACCAAAAACATTAAAAAACCTAAAAAACATAAAAATATTTTTGTTTGAATTTTTGGAGTGTTTTGGAGTGATTAAATTATTTGTTTAGTTGTGCTTGTGTGCCCTTTTCCCTATTTTCCTCCATTATTCAAAATCCAAAAAATATATAAAATCAATTAAAAATCCACAAAAATATTTTCTTCTCATTTTTGATCTTGACTACTTCGTAGGCCGCAAGACCAATTCGTGCTCCCTGAGTCCGACCCTGGGTGCTACACCAGGCTAATTTCTTAGCGAGGACCGCTATAGCTTGTTTTTAATTGATTTTCTATCTTTGTTTGGTGGTCTGTTTCACATTTTTCTGGATCGACCTGATTCTCCGAGATCCGGGTTGCAACGACCCTAGTCCTATTACATTCACCCGAGTCTTGGTGATTTCGCGGCTCATCAGAATGGCGCCGTTGCCGGGGAACGCGGCTTAGTAGTCGATTTTGATTTTTCCGCACCTTTCTTTTTCGCGACTCATCAGAATGGAGCCGTTGCCGGGGAGCATGGCTTAGTAGTCGATTTTGATTTTTACGCGGCTTTCTTTTTCGCGGCTCATTAGTGAGCACGTGCGCTTGGCCATTTTGCGGGAAAGGACCCGTGGCTTGTTGTATTTCTAAGTAGTCCTGGTATTTGTCGATCACGTTATTATATTTTTGGAGATTTTGTAACTTAACCCGCACGTTTTTGATAATTGCTAGTTCATCCTTACCAGGCGCGCGTGCTTAACGCACGTGAGTCTGTGACTTCTGTAGTCAAGCCCCCGCGGCTTTGATTATTTCTTATTGGTTCTGGGATTCTAATATTTGATATATATTTTGCAATAAATTTGCACTATTGCCGTTGAACCTTTCCATATTTACCAAAACACCACTGCTAGCATTGCATTTTCTTTTTGTTTCCTCTATTTATTTCATGCATCAATAAAACCCCAAAAATTACCAAAAAATACCATAAGCTCTTGTTGCATCACTCTTTCACGCCATATTCTTTGTTTGGATTTTTATTGCATTTTAATATTTATAAAAATTCAAAAACAAGCATTTTCAGTACTGTTTGCATTATAAAATCCATAAAAATTATAAAATGTTTTTGAAAAATTTCAAAAAAGTACATTTTGTGTGTTTACATATATTTTAGCTCCAGACCAAAAATCACTAAAAAAATACAAATGAAAACTCCTAAAAATTAGAAAACCCCTAAAAATCTTCCTAAAAATATTAAAAAATTCAGAAAAATCCTAAAAATACATTTTTAGTTTCTGAATTTTCCTTTTTTATTATATTTATTTTAAAATTTATTTAAGGAATTTTGGATACTGTTTGATATTTTTTATCCTCATTTTCATTTCGGCCAGTAATTTATTTCATTGTTTACTAGTATTTTTAACTTTAAAAATACCAAAAAAAATTAGGAAAAATATAAAAAAAAATCATAAAAATATAGAAAAATATAAAAGGCGTAAAAATACTTCATTTCCTGTATTTTGATTATTTTTCCCTATTTGTACCTCTCTCTTATCTCTAGTGTATACATATTCCTTGTATATATTATATCGTTATTAAAAGAAAAAGAAAATACAAAAATATAAAATATAAAAAAAAAGAGAATACAAAGTCAATAAATTAAAAATCAAAATATAAAATTATAAAATAAAAAATAAAATAAAAAATATATAATTAAAAACCCACAAAAAATAGCATTTATAGACATTTGATCACATTCACGGTTTTGTGCATTCATTTGCCCCGATTTATCCTGCTTGCTCCTTGAGTTCGACACTCTACACATATTTGCACCTATACACACTTATTGTAGAGTTATAATAAATTTTAACTCCACATTTGCTTCTCATTGTTTGATTTCTGTTGTGGGTTAATTACTGTTTGAATTGCGAATTTCGCGCGAGGTTAACTCAACGACTGTTGATTTGTCTTGTGAATCGATACGACCTCCTGATTTTCGCATTCAACAGTACCATGGCCATCTTAATGATCATATAGCTATTGATTCATTAAATGAATCATAGAGGCAGGTGTTTGGATGAATATATAAAGAGTTAGATAGAGGACTCATCAAGCACCATCAAATGATTTTTAAGAGATGATCTCCAGCCTGAGTAGGAGATGGCAATCCTTTCTCACATAGGCTGATATCTGACCGACCTCTTGATGCAGGTCCTCTGCATAGGAATAGTGATTCGGAGGTGTCAGATTAGTTAGTCAATGGGTTGACTTAACGAGATCAAGATAACTTAAGTCCTATGTTGAATGCTGTCACGGCATAGGCACGCATCCTCTGACCGGATATAGATGTATTACTATATGTCTGCGTATGTACATTTGGCAGAGCAATAGGTTGATGACCTAACCAAGGCCTATACACCGGAGAGTTGGTGTGCATATAAGGGCATATGAGTAATACGATCTCTCAAAGGGATCATACATGCTTACTTATGAACCGGAAGACATGAGCTTACTCATGAGGTATTGGGACTGATCAAATTCCATGCCTGGTCGTCGAGCTTTGGAAGCATGACATAAATTTGAAGGTATGATATATGCTTTGGGAAAGCATATGATTGATACCAATGACCAAGATTGAGAAACTTGGTGATCAAACCCTGAAAAAGACAGTGTAAAATTGATCTTAATCTTCATGTTGATCATGGGTCTTCCAGTATGCAGGATGTATAGGTATTGGGAATACCAGAGGGTGATGTGATCATAAATGATTGTATAACCATGACGCTTCCATTCCAAGGGAGTGATGAAACAGGTCTGGATTTAGTGACTCCTCTCAGTAGAGAAGCAATCTGATCTTGGTGCAATTGTTGGACATTGGTCTGAATGAGATTAAAATGCAATGAGAAGATTAGATTTGCGGTCTTGATTTAATCAAGCATCTGTGGGAGGTTCGTAAGATCTGGATTTGAGATGATATCTCAATATCCAAGTCACTATACGTGGAACAATACAATCGCCCTGTCCTTATCTCCAAGTATTTACGGCGAAAGAACATTATTCTTGAAGGGGTTCAAGAATAAATCATTTGATGAATTATGTATCCAAGCAAGAAGGACTTGATGATTAAATGAGATTTAGTGATCAAGCATAATATGAATGAGATTCATATTGTGAGAATGTTTATTCAAGATAATTACATGGGATTTAATTATCAAGGATTATGGAATATGGATAATACTATCCATAATATTTGTATATTATAAATATGATTTATAATATACATATCGAAAAGAGAGAAACTTTGTAAATAACATTTGTTAATTATTAATCTGGATGGGATTCACATTAGTTAATTAATTAGAAATGTAATTTACAAATTAGTTCGGGTTGTAAATTTGATTCACATATTTTTCAATGGCATGATTGAAAAATTCACAAATTAATTTGGAATGAATTTTGTGAATAATTTTGTAATAATGGTTATTGCAAAATTTATTTAGAAATAATAATATAAAAATAAAAAGGAGATAAAACACCACCCATTGAGTTGGCATCACCAATGAACCATTCAAAGGTGACCCCCCTCAATTTTAGGGGGTGATTTGTTATCTCCCTTTTTTTATCTTGTTATCTCTTAAATAATTGATTTATGTTGAATTAAATTATGTTGATGATAATACAACATATTTTTGATATAATATAAATTAACATTGTTGGTTTTTAGCCAACAATAATCATGACCATTGATTAAAGCATGGATCAACCTAGCCGTTGGATCTATGTGTCCCATGGATTGAGATCCATTGGATAGCAAACTAATATATAAGGAGGGAAACCCTAGCCCTTTCAAGGTACATAATTAAGAGTTGTACAAGGTTACTACTCTCTTTCTCTCTCTCATTCTCGCCTACTCTCTCTCTCTTCTTCAAGGTGGCCAACCATCTTGTATTGAGAAAGAGAGTCTCTCGTCTTCGCATTCGACGACTAGAGGATCTCCTTCTTCTTTAGGGCTGCTTGCTCTAAAGGAAGGCGACGGATTTTGTTGTACGAAATCAGGTGATTCGTAGCTTGGATCTTCATCGAGGATTGCAGGAGGAACGCGTCTCATCATCGCGCTCGCAAGTGTATTCTTCGTGGATCGGACTTAAGACAGGAGGATCTCTTATATTAGAGATCTCGTGATTACAACCATGCTTCAATAGGTATTTCTTATACTTTTTGGTTTGATGAAACGATCCGAGAAATGTTCTCGTGATCATGTGGTTTCGTCACTTGATTAAAAATTTTTAATTTCTGCCGCATCTAGCGACTAGTGCGACTAGTCCCCCCAATCACATATGATGCGACGACACGCTTCCGTGATGCGCTTGAGGATTCTAAATATCCTTCAAGTGGTATCAGAGCCTTAGGTCGAATAAGGTTTTGTATATAATCCATAGACCTAGGACGACTTGGGTTTGAAAGGGTCACGAAATTTTTGTCGCATTTCAATTTTCGCACCTCTTTCTAATTGGAATTTTTCGGTATTGTTTATTTATTTAAATGTAAAATTTGCAATTGGATTTTGTTTCCCATTAAATAATAAAATCATAGGAACTGAGTTTATGTAATTTGGATTTCATTTGCTCAAGATATGGCCCTTTGAATAAACATGTATTCACTGTTGCGGGCACAACAGATCTGAACGTGTTTAATGAATTAATTAATGTTTTGATCCACCTCTAAATGCGTGAAATATCACTTGGGTTCTGTCATAAATCAAGTTGGCAATCTTAGGAAATGGATTTTGCATTTTTTGGATTTAAATTGATCAAGATAAGTTGATTTTAGTGATTGGGGGTCACTACTGGAAATTGATAATTTTGATCATGAACCTTTTGATAGTCATTCAATTATGACGATGAAAATTAATAGTTAATTTTCTAAATAATTAGTGATAAATATTTGTGAAATATTTAAAAAGATAATTATTTCATTGAATGACATTTGCCTAAATCAAGATGATAAGATAGTTGATCTTGATCATTAGTTGGTTGGTATGAAATCATCAACAAACATTGCTTTCATGGAAAAACCTTAGTTTATCCTACAATAGTTGTAGGACAAATTTTACATGAAAACTCTCTTGCTTGAATAGGTTTGGGGATTTGTTGAGCAAATCTCCTTATAATATTATCAAAAATGTTTTGATGTATATTATATGGTATAATTTCGGTTGAAAAATCGATGAGCATCTCAAAGTACATGATGATCTATCTGGCATTATCCTTTCCTGAGGTGGATATGGTGACTAGTCGGAGAGCACTGGGGTTGCGGGTTGCAACACATGTGGTCCGTCCCACTCTCGTCGATACTGGCCATGACAGCGGGTAGGGACTTGATAATGCCGGAGAAGTCAAAGTGTATTTTTCTAATTATTAAAATTCAAATAATATGTACTTTGAGATTATACCTACTATTCAAGTAATAATCAAGTTTGTTGATTGATGATTGGATAGATGATTAATTTAATGTGATTAAATTAATTATATCCAATAAACACTCTATTATGAATAGATGTGTATTTCCCTTGGAAGAATTAATTATGTAAATATGATTCACGATGATTAATTATTTCAATTTGAATATGAGGTGGAGGATCACATAAGTGACATCCATAGTCTCTCGTCAAGGCAAAGGATTCCGTTGCCAGATGTTGTATATAGGAGACTGATGAATCCACGTTTCATCATCTTTATTCTATCATTTTGGCCTTAAAAACCCTAGCAAATGCGTGTAAATAGCATTAATTCATGCATTTTAGCATTCATGCATCTGTGTGTAAATATTGTATAAAATGCGGTTTTTAGTGCCAAAATTATAGAATAAAGAAAAGAAAAGAAAAAGAATAAAATATTGTAAATATTTTATGACCCGAAACCCCGAGACCTAGGCATCTTGATGAATAGGTCGACAAGGAATAAAGTAGGGGGAGATAAGGGCTAAAACACAGGTAAAATACCTATACATTTTATTCGTTCTTTATTCATTTTGGGACCTATTTTTGGTCCCACTTTTTATACATCAAATAAAGAAACTCTGTACATGAAAGTTGTAGATAATTTTATAAAGAAAAATACAAAATTGATTTCACAGAAAAATAATGTACAGATAAAAAGTTATGGTCTGAATAAAAATCCAGAATGCCAACTTCCCAGACCCGTATCTCACAAATAAAAACTCCAAATGCAGCGTACTCACCTTTAATTGTATATAGAAGAAAATAATCTAATTAATGGCGGTGGTTTCGCATTTGGCGGAGCTACGGTTTGAAAGTTGACTTTTGGACCCACATTGTATACTTGTACATATTAAAATATTCAATTTATTATTTATTTATTATTTTTATATTTTTATAATGTTGTAAATAATACTTATAATAATAATATACATCAAAATGAGAATAAAAACCTAAATAAAAACAAAAATAAAATACTTAAAAATAAAAGACATAGATACATTACCTATACATATACCTATACAAACATATTTATATTTTATTTAATATACAAAATAAGTCAGAAAAATAAAATAAAAATATATTTGTGTAAATAAAAGTATTCTATAATTTTATAAAATACTAAATAAAAATAATAAAAATAAAATACCTAAATAAAAATAAAATACTTAAATATATAGATATAGATACCTATAAGGGTATAAATGCAAACTTGTAAAAATATACTCCATAAAAATAAATAAAAATCACCATAAATTAATTCATAAAATAATAAACATTTTTTATTTTATAATCAAAAATTAATAAAATCATTTCCTATTTTTAATTGAATTTAGAAATCTTTTTTTTTCCAAGGTTTTTTCTGGTTGGTCCACGTGGACCAACCAGACTTCTCCCTTGGTTGACCTCGGTCAACTCTCTGACCGAGGTCTGCTGCCTGTCAGAATGATATTTCTTGGACTTCGAGGATTTTTGGAGGCCGATCCTTTCATCGAATCAGGTCGACCTCTTCACGAGATTTGTAGTCCTACCATCCAGCTATCACGCCTACTTGTTATCTTGGGGAATGGATCAAAGACGCGCCCGTGATACCTCGTTGAAAGTGCCTCCTCGACCAACTTTCAAAAACCCCCCAAACCCCTCCATTCGAATTTGAACCCCATTTTGACCAAGCTAGAGCCTCGCCAAGCTTTGTTCAGGACCGGAGGCGTGACAGGCCTCCTCCAGCGGCGTGCGTGTTGCTCCGGTGAGGTCGATTGGTCGGCTCCACCCATCTCCGGCCATCCATGGCCGTGAGGTCCTATCTCCTTCGCCCCGGCCAAGTGAGGTCTTTTCGATCCATTTCTTTTAGTCTCTAGACAGCCTTAAGTCCCAGCATTCACCTCCTGCCTTTAGATTAGTTTTTTGTTAACTATTTAGCGTAATCCCGCTATCAAACACCTTTGCCGGAGCCCCTCGAGCTCCGGCCAACCCCTCCTTCCATTCCGCCATCATCACCCCCTCATATACGCCACATCCGCCTCGATTTCAGCCCATAACCGCTGGGTTCTGCATTTTGTCGCTGCTGTGTTTACTTGCTACTCGCAGGACCCAAGGGAGGTAGCGAGCTTCATCGTTTTTGCTCAAGGAAGAGCCGCAGGGACGCCGAAACTTCGACGCGCAGCCACAGGCCCTCCGTTGGTCTTTGGCTCGATCTGGGGCACCTGGAGGCTTTGACGTTGCTGCAGGAACACCAAGAACGTGTCGGAGGAGATCCAGGAGCACGGAAGCTCGAGCTTCGGCGAATCCAAACTCGCCCCGCTCGAGCTCCTCGTGTGTTCTTCCAAGTCCATCTATAGCCGTCAGATCTGCTCTGTCCTTCCCGCATAGCAGCAACCGTTGGATTCTTCAAGCCAGGTCCGTTCGATCAGTGAAGCGACATCTAATCTCGGCCGTATACGTGAAGGGGCATCGCGGGCTGTGGCTCTGCCACGTGGGTTAAGTGAACTATCGCGCACCGTCAGATCGTCCCGTGGATGGGCATTTTGCATCGTAAGCCCACCACTCTTTTGTATTTAAAACTTAATGCTGAAACATTCCTCTGCAGTTGACTAATTTTTGTAACATTTATAATTGCACCCCCAAACTTCTGTGGTTTTGCATCCGAGCCCATCCCAGGCGCGCGTGCAAGTCACGTGCACCCTGGGATTTTTGCACGAGTAACCTTGCGTGTTTTGTGATTGATCTTTAGTCCTTAATAGTTAAATTGCAGTACATATATTTGTGGACATTTTGCGCAAAGGCCCTCACCCTTTCCGTATATTACAAAAACGCCCCTGGCCGCATGCTTTTTCTTTTTGTTGTTGGTATTTTATTCATGCATCTATAAAGCCCTAAAAAATCTACAAAAATTAACTTAGATATCTGTTGCATAGTACTTCCACGCCATATTTTTATTTTTCATAATTATTGCATTTTATTATTTATAAAAATTCAAAAACACCTATTTTCAGCACTGTTTGCATTAGAAAATCACTAAAAAATATAAAAACACCTCAGAAAAATCCCAAAAAAATATATTTTGTGTCTTTTAGTTAGTTTTAATTCCCAGCCAAAAATCATTAAAAAATATAAAACCAAACTCCAAAAAATTGCAAAACTCTAAAAACCTTCATAAAAATTTATAAAATCCATAAAAAATCCAAAAAAAGTGTTTTCTTTTCCTGAATTTTCTTTGTTTGATTATCTTTAAGTGAAAATTAATTTGGAGAATTTTTGTCACTGATTTCTATTTTGTTTCTCCATTTTAGTTTCAGCCTTGTATTTTTTGCCACTGTTTGCTTTATTTTGATAATTAAAAATACCAAAAACATTCTAAAAATTACCCAAAAATCACAAAAACACTAAAAAAGTATAAAAAGACCAAAAAGACTTTATTTCCTCATTTTTGAGTATTTTTATCTATTTTTATAAATACTTTAGTTTCCCTTTTATTACATTGTCTTTAATTTCCAATATTGAAAAAGAAAATATAAAAATATAAAATATAAAAAGAAAATACAAAATCAGTAAATTAAAAATCAAAATACAAAAATATAAAATTAAAAATTAAATAAAAAATTATAAAATTAAAAACACACAAAAAAATAGCATAATAGGCATTTGATCACTTTCACACACATTTTTGTGCACTTGTGCCCCGTTCTACCTGTCTGCTCCCTGTGTTCGACCTCTACAATACTTGCACCTATACACATCTTGTTGTAGAGTTATAATAAATTTTAACTCCGCACATTTACTTTCATTGCTTGATTTATTTGTCGTGGGTTAATTGTTGTTTGAATCGGGATTTCGAGCGGTCACCGCATCGACTGCGGTTTCGCCTTGTGAAACCGTACGACCCTCTATTTCTCGTGTTCAACAAATGGCGCCGTTGCCGGGGATCAACAGCGCGTAGTTCGGGTCTTGTTGTGTTTGTGATTGATTGTCTATTTTCGCGGCTTTTATTCTTCGCTATTTTATTTTCTTTAGTTTTGATATATCTCTTGAGCTGTCTAACCTTCTCCTTTGTTGACTTTGTGCGAGGAACCGCGGATCGAGGGAGGCGCTCCACCCTAGGCGCCTACGCACCCACGTGAAGCCGGCATCTGCCAGCCGAGCACCGAGGAGACGAAGAGAAAATTTTGAAGACCGCGCTCTATTTTAGTTGCATTTTATTTCATTGCATTTATTTTTGTAATTTAAGTGAGTGAGAGACTTAATTTGTAATAATACAGGTACCCCCGAACTTGGACATTCGAGCCTAATTTCCAAGTGATTGTTCACTTGGGGGCTCTCGCGGTTTTTACGGCTTTTCATCGCATTTTTTTATTTTGTTTTGTTTTTCGATTTTACTTATTTTTGTGTGATTGAGCCCTTAGCTTTTAGGATTGCTTGCGTAGCATTAGGTCCAAACACCTTAATCAACATTGCATGCACCTATAGTTTCGTTTGGACTTAGTCAAATTTAAACAGTCGTGTCATTATCTTTTAACCCGTGTGCCGTGAGCGAGCCCCATCAAGCGCTACTCCTGAACTCGAGTGTGTCGAGAAGAGGAGGGGTGAGCCAAGACCGGACTCTTAGGTTAAAGATAAGTGGCCGACTTGTGGTTCTTCACGATAATAGCAATTTCTGAAACTTAGGGCGATTTCATCGGCTTTGCATTTGCATATAGATAGGTTTCAATTCTGCTGAGCATCCTTGCATGTAGAGTGCTGGAGGCAAGGTGAGCATTTACGCTTTAGCATCCATCATCGTTTTGATCGCTTGCATTGCTTTTCCGCCTCTCTACCTCTGATTTTGATCATCTAGGAGCTTAAAGGAATCGACTCCCCGATAGGATCGTGCATTCTCATTAAAAATCCAAAAAAAAAAAGTGATAATCAATAAAATTGGGACTGCTAACATTACTCGACCCTAAAATCAACCAAAAAGAAAAAAATTCTCTTGGGGCGAGTAATCCCCTCATTGTCTTCGTTTTACATTGCTCGCGCACACGCTAAGGATTAGTGCTCAAATCCCATTCAGCCCCCTAAGTGTTTGCGCAATTTTGGACTTCTCACCTAACTCTAAAAAAGACAAGATAAAAAGACCGAATTTTCGGTCTCTACCGAGTTGAGTAGGTGAATTGAGGGTTTGTATTCTTTTCATTTTTGCTTGTGATTGTTTTGTGTGTGTCCTAGATCATCCCTGCGCATTTGCGCCTTCTTTTCCACTTCTCTTGACTTGACCATCGTGCTCTCCCGATCATTTTTCTTTTGTTTCGAGATGGCCGACTGGAGCGTATTTTATCCGGACTTCGCGGATCCCGCCTTCACTCCAGCCGGTCCACCTCCTTTTTTCCAGGAGGACTTTGCTCCTGACTTTTGTACATATCCGCCTCAGCCACAGTATCAGGACTCGGATTTCTACCCACACCCACCTCTATCTCCACCTATGTATTATCCGCCTCCACCTTCACATCCACCCGAGACTGAGATAATGGAGTCACCTTTCACGGAGTCCACCCTTGAGCACTTGACCCAGATGATGGATCATATGAGACAGAGGATTGACACCCTCACGAGTACCAATAAGAGCGACCATGATATTCCACCATTTGATGATATGGGTTCACTCGAGGATTTCCATGAGAGCTTGCAATCGCCCAAAATACAAAAAAATGAGAAAAATTTAAAAACACAAAAAGATTTCGGGAGACACACGATCGAGTCGGACTGTGAGGAGAGCGCACACTTGCCAGACTTCTTGACCACACATGCATTCACACCCAGTCCCACCTTTGACCCCGAGGATGCCGCTGTACAGACTGCTCTTGGCATGCCTCGTGTATATGCTGATTCCGACTTCCTCCCTTGTATGGAGGAGGTCCAAAAATTCAAAAAAATGCTGACTGAACCCGAAGTGGTGGCCACCATTCATGAGATTATCCGTGCCCCACTTCAGCAGGCCATGACCGATTTATCTGCTCCTCTTCCCAAGAAGAGAAAGCGAAGGAGCAGATCTGAGCGTCATATCTTGACCATGGCCACTGCCCACGCCATCACACACCGTCCCATTCCTCGGAAGAAGAACACTGCCACACCTTTCATTAGCTGCACAATCTCTGACCACACATGTGATCACACTCTCCTAGACGTCGGTGCTTCGATTAGCATCATACCCTTCTCGCTGGTACAGTCTCTTCACCTAGGGCCTCTCAAGAAAACCAGGATGATCGTACAGTTCGCTGATGGATCAATAAAGAGGCCGAAGGGTATCCTTGAAAACGCTGTCATTTCGATTCAGGGCACGAGCTATACCGTTGATTTTGTCGTATTGCCCATGGAGACCTCCACAGGGGAGCATTCTCCAATCATCCTGGGACGACCGTTCCTCGCCTCTGCGAGAGTCGTTATTGATTACGGATCAGGAGAGATTCGCTTCCGTCCTGCTAATGAGGGCGAAGCAGTGATCACCGCACCCACTGCCGACCAGAGACCTGCACCTGATGTGACCACACCTATCTTGGCTGACCTCGAGGACCATGACCTTGATGATACTATCAGAGAATTTTGTTGTCTATTGGATTCCACTGAGACCCGAGAATTCCTCCCGGTTGAGGAAAACTTGGAAAGCATGGACCTCGACGTTCCTTCTTCTGGGACTTGGCGTTGTGTTGATGACATCCGCGGGATCTACACGATTGATACCATTGAGCGGAGGGCAGATATAGAGACTATACAGGACGGACATGCTTTGACTACTTCCACTGATGAGTCCGTTCCTGTCCATGTAGATACTGATGAGACTAAGGCCGAATTTGATTTTGTTGCTTTTCTTCAGAGATTCGGGCCTTTTGATGAGAAAGATGATCCAGTTGAGATTATAGAGGACTAACAGAGTTCGACTACTTCCACCGATGAGTTCGTGCCTTTTGATTTTGACTTGGACGAGACCTCGCAGGACGACACCGAGTACACTACTTCCGATGATGATGAGTTCGTCCCATTTCACTTTGATATTAGCGAGACTCCCAAGGCCGGACCTAGTCGTACTTCTTCCACTACCCCGTCTGTGCCTTCCCACCCTAGGGCCCCTGAGGACTTACACGCCGTCGACCCTGATCGGATTCCGTCCACTGTGGACCCCGATGTCGACCTGCACCACACTAGATCTATTCCTCCGCGGTCCCGCAAGAAGGTTCGCTTTCTACCTTCTTGACCCTCTGTATATCCATCTCTGTTGTATATTCACTTTTGTGTACCTCTATTCTCTCTCCCGTATTGCTCGTCTACCCATTCCTCGAGTCTGCCTTACTTAGGACGTACTTTGTCCTAAGTATAGGGGGGTGGACGAGCCGAGTGTTCGTTCTTCGTTCCGTTTCGTCACTCCTGTTGTTGCCTATACTTAGGGCTTCTTTTACCCTAAGTATAGGGGGAGTGATGTGTACATCCTCATGATCTCTTCTCCATCTTCAGGTCTCTTTTCTTCTTTTCTTCTTTTCTTCTTTTCCTCTTCTATCTTCTTCATCTATCAAAAAGGTGCCGCCCTTGTAGACAGTTTTCCATACTTAGGACGTACTTTGTCCTAAGTATAGGGGGGTGTGCACCTCGAGTCTTTCTATTCCTTTCGATCCTCTCCATTGTCTCCTCTTCTTGTCTATACTTAGGGATATCTTACCCTAAGTATAGGGGGAGACAATCTGAGTACGATCTGTTCATTCCCACCCTTGACCCTCCCTGCTTTGTGTACAGTCTGCTATACTTAGGATTATTTGATCCTAAGTATAGGGGGGACGGTCAACTTCTCATTCATTGATTCATCGATTCATTCATTTATTCTTTAGGCTTTCCTATACTCAGTACGAGTTATGTCTTCTCTTTTCTCTCTGATCTATGAGGACATAGCTCAAGCTAAGTATAGGGGGGTCGTATATACTACGTATATACTTTAGCCATAACTCGTACTTTCGTATTTTCTTAATAAATATGGCCAAAAAAATTCTTTAAAATTCATTAAAAATTCTTAATAAAAAGATGTGATTATTCCTCAAATTCTTTTTGTATTTACTGATTAATAAATCAGGTGAAAATGTTTTTTGCAAAATGTTTGAAAAATAGTTTGAAAATCTTTGTGAACATTTATTGAAAACTATTTTGAAAATATTTTGTTTCGTGTTTTCAACCTGTGTGGTTTGTAAAACTTCTTTTCTTTGTGTGAAATAAAAATGTTTGAAAAATGATTTGCAAAATGGTTTGAAAAATGGTTGCAAAAATGATTTGAAAAACCTATATATACTGTTTTGAAAGCCTTTGCAAAATGATTTTCAAATGTGTGTAAAATGTTTGTAAAAATTATTTTGGACTAGAGTTTTCAAAAATTGTGTGTAAATTGTTTTCAATAAGTTTGAGGAATATACACATCACACCAAAATCCACTATATATGTATATATGTATAAAATTGACCACTTACCCTTGTAAATTCTTAAAATCCACTTCTTGTATATATAAGAAGCACTCCCGTGTACACAGTTTTCACCTTGTTTTCAGCCAAAATACTTTTTATTTTCAAAAATTCCCAAAAAACATTTGCAAAATTAAAATCCAAAAACATCTGAAAAATCTTTTTGAAAAATACAAAAAAAAAAATTGCATCTGCATGCGCATGCATCATCTTTTCAAAAATCCATAAAAAGTTCAAAATCCTTGAAAATTGCATCACAAAAATATTTTCTGCATTGCATTGCATAGCATTCGCATTTTTCGGATTGAGTTTGATAGTTGAACAAGTCTAAGTAAAATCCGAAGATTGGAGCTTGATTGGACCTTAAAATATACCTAATAACAGGAACCTTATAGGAACTGGGTTTGAGGTACTTCAGGTCTAGTTGACTTAATTCTTTGAGGATCACGGGACTTGGTTCAATGGATTCTTGACTGCCTAAGTAGAGTATTTCGGAGCACACGCACGACTCTTGTTGATAATGACCTAACTTGGACACCTGCACCTTTCACATAGCTCTCCACGGATGAGGTGGTGAGGAGGCGGTTTCCTTTGGCTTGGGGTAGCATATGAGGGTAGTACTTCTAGGCGGAACCTCTCTTCTTCTTATAGTGAAGGAAGTGCACCTCAACTTGGTCTAGTGGTGATGAAGGCTAAAGACAGAAGTCGTGGGTTGCAATAAAGCTTCAAAAGAGGGATAGTCTACTGGCTCAAGAGGAAAATTTCTTGTATATATGCTGCACCATGTAGATATGTTGTACAGATGCAATTGAAAGAAAAAAAAAAAAAGAAGAACTCCAAAAAAGTGGTGGGTCGGATTGAAAATTTAATAACCCCACCGGAGTGTATATAGTCCAATAAAGCAAAAGCTTATGGTATCCATGTTACATCTCATGAAGCTTGCGGCGGGAGACTTAGCTACACTGGTTGAGCTCCCAAAAGTCTATACTTCTTCCCCCTCTTCTTGAGCCGGTTGCACTTGAACTTAGAAGGGAATACCCCGCTTCTCGAGGAAAGAGTTGCTAGACCAAGGCATTAGAGTTACCAGATTGAGGGAGGTTGTTTCTTTGTCACTTCTGAGGTAGGGAGCTACATATCACTTACACTGTACGAGTCAGACTCATAGTCGTAAGAGTTTGCGTATGAGTTGAAGTATTTCTGACCTGGCTATTGAGGAGACTTGGACAGAGTTTTTGGGATTCTCAAGGACTGTTGGATTTCAAACTTGGTTCTCATTAAGGTTCCGACCGCACTAAAATTCCAAAGGTCCGACTTAAGCTCCAAACTTTGATTTTGCGAAGACAAGTTTGATAGTTAAACTTAATCCATCTTTCTTCTTTTTCTTTTCTTTCTTTTTCTTTTTGCACTTATTGCATAAGTGTTTGCTAGGGACTAGCAAAGGCACTCTATTATGAATAGATGTGTATTTCCCTTGGAAGAATTAATTATGTAAATATGATTCACGATGATTAATTATTTCAATTTGAATATGAGGTGGAGGATCACATAAGTGACATCCATAGTCTCTCGTCAAGGCAAAGGATTCCGTTGCCAGATGTTGTATATAGGAGACGCCTGTCCGAAGTGACAGATCCTATATATGATTTATTTGGATCAGGTTCTTTTCTTCTCGAAAGAGTAAGGCCGTATACGTAGTGACCCCAATGTCGAGTCCTCATATTATTGGGGTGATATTGGATTGTGTATAGCGAGTATTAAGCCTGTTGACGGTTGGTTCAATTAATAATGGGTCAACATCATCTTAGGGGTGGTGGGCCCGGGTGTTAATGACCGAATTGGGAAATGCAAGTTGTACTTACAAGGCGGAATGAGTTCCCGCTTCTTTTTATCGAAGTCACAAGTTCTCATATATTATTGGGATGTGACAAAGATATGAAAGGAGATCCCAGATCTTACTTGAGATATAACGGTAAGTATATATCTTACTTTGAAAGACAATAAGGGAATAATCTTTCAAAGTTGTCATAGTAAGACAAATTTGATTTAAAATGCCTTAATCAAATGTCTTAAAATTGAATATATATAATTATCTATATATTCTAATATAGTGCATTCTTAATTTCAGAAAATGAAGTCCATGAACCCACTTAGCAGGCTCCTGGAGGTCAACCAGTTGATCGGATCGAATTATTCAGATTGGATCTAAAATTTGGATCTTGTCATATCTGTAGAGCGCGTCTCGTATATGCTAACCAAGGACAAGATAGCAAACCCTAAGATTGCGGAAGATAAATCATATAATGAGAAATATGATGAAGATCATAATCTGGCAAGGTGTTATATTCTTGGGTCATTGTCCAATGTGCTTCAAAAGCAACATGTGGAAATGAACCATTGCCAAGAGATTATGCTAAATCTGAAGGAAATGTTCGATGACATAACCGCACACAGGGTTACAACATGATGAAAAAGCTTATTCACTGCAAGATGCAGGAAGGGACCTTCTGTCAGAGAACACGTACTCAAAGTGTTTGGGTACCTATCTGAGTTGGAAACCCTGAGAGCTTACATGGATTCTGACATGCAGGTTGATTTTATTCTCCTGTCGCTCCCTAAGTCTTTCAACAACTTTGTCGTGTCTTACCACATGAGCAAAGGTGATTTCACTAATGATGGGCTATTAGCTGCATTGAAGTCTGCCGAAGACGTGATGAGGAAGGACGACCCCTCTGCTAGTGCAATGGTTGCACAAGTGAGAGGAAAGCGCGGGCGGAAGCAAGGTTCTCGGAAGGGTTCGGCCTAGAAGAGAAAGAAGAAGAATCAAGGAGTTGGTTCATCTTCTAGTGCTTCTACACTAATGACATCGAAAAAGGACGATGTCTGTCACTACTGCAAGAAGCTGGGGCACTAGCGAAGTAACTACCTAGATTACCTGAAGTCTGCTGATAAAGGTAAAGCCCCAGCAGGTATGAAATCTACTTTCATCATTGAAACTAGCTTTCTCGTTGGACGAGGAGGAAGTTGGGTTATAGATTCTGGTGTTTCTGTTCATGTATGCAATTCGTTGCATTTGTTTCAGGAAACTAGGAATCTGGAGTAAGGGGAGATAGTCATCCAGATGGGATCTGATGCAAGTGTTGCAGCAGTGCCATCGGGATGTGCAAACTATCATTATCTAGTGGTAGAGTCCTAGTACTTAAAGAGTGTCTTTATGTACATGAAGTCAAGAGGAATTTGATATTTGTATCTAAGCTTGTTAGACATGGATACTCCTTCCTGTTCTGTAATAAGTTAGTCATTAATCAATATGATAAATTTATTGCGGAAGATGTTCTGACTTCTGGTGGACTCTATGAATTGTGCATTAACGAATGTGTCATAAATGTCACTACCACTAATAGTAAAAACCCTAAAAGATCCAGGGAGAATGGAAATCATTCGAATATGATTTGGCATCAAAGGCTTGATCATTTATCTGTTGATAGGATCAATAGATTGATAAAGGATGGACCTTTAGATTGTCTACAGGTTCAATCTTTAACTACCTGTGAAAATTGCATTCAAGGTAAAATGACCAGGATGCCTTCCCATAACAAGGTTACGAGATAAGGTATTCTTGACCTAATACATACTGACGTATGTGGTCCCTTCACTATCGCGACTAGAAATGGATATCGATATTATTTGACGTTTATTGATGACCATTCGCGGTACAGGTTTATCTTCCTGCTACGTCATAAATCTGAAACCTTTGAAAAGTTCAAAGAGTTTAAGGCTCCGGTTGAGAACCAAACCGAAAGGAAGATCAAACGGATTCGATCTGACCGAGGTGGTGAGTACCTCTCAGATGAACTCAAAGAATATCTTAAAGAGAATGGAATTGTCTCCACTCTCACTCCCCCTGGAACTCCCCAACTTAATGGTGTTGCTGAAAGACGCAACAGGACCATCATGGACATGGTCCGTTCAATGATGAGCAAAGCACGTTTACCTCTTAGTTTCTGCGGATATGCAGTAGAGACTGCAATATATATCCTGAAGAAGATTCCTAGCAAGTTTGTACCCAGGACTCCTCACGAGCTATGGTATGGTGCCAAGCCTAGTGTTAAACACTTGAGGATTTGGGGATGCTTGGTCCATGCGAAGAACGTGGATGCAAGTAAGCTAGAATCTCGTACTCGTGAATGCTACTTCATTGGGTATGTTAAAGATGGTATTGGATACCAACTTTATGACCATGAGACCCAAAAGGTTTTTGTCTCTAGGGATGTGAAATTTCTAGAGGATGATTTCCCTAAAGGTCACGATAGAAATGAAGTAGAGGAACTCATTGAATCCCCTGAGGATTCTGAGATTCCTGAACCAGAAATTGAAGAGATAAGTAAAGATGAAACATCCATACCTCTTTGAAGGAGTTCGAGGGTCGTTGCACCACCTGAAAGGTATGGATTCCATGTGTCAGGTGAGACTGACAATGATCCTTCTTCATTTGATGAAGCACTCACGGATCATGACATGGATAGATGGATGCTAGCAATGAAGTCAGAAATTGACTCCATGCATAAGAATTGTGTATGGGACCTAGAGGATCAACCTAAAGGGGTAAAACCCATTGGGTGTGAATGGATCTTCAAGAGAAAGAGGGGACCTGATGGGAAAATAGAGACTTTCAAGGCAAGGCTCATCGCCAAGGTCTACACACAGAAAGAAGGCATCGACTATGATGAGACATTCTCTCCTGTGGACAAGCTTAAGACCATCAGGACACTGCTAGCTATAGCTGCATCTCTTGACTATGACATCTGGTAGATGGACATCAAGACAACTTTCCTCAATGGATACCTCGAGGAGGATATCTATATGGAGCAACCCCATGGCTTCATAGTTGAGTATGGAAAGGTATGCAAGCTAAAGAAATCCATCTATGGGCTCAAACAAGCTTCTCATAGCTGGAACATCAGATTTGACGAAACCATAAAGAGTTATGATTTTATGCAGAATCCTGATGAACCTTGTGTGTACAAGAAGCTTAGTGGAAGTGCCATTGTGTTAGTGCTTTACTTAGATGATATCCTTATCATTGGGAATGATACAGGAATGATGACCAGTGTGAAGATTTAGCTATCCCATACCTTCGAGATGAAAGATTTTGAAGAAGCCTCTTACATCATAGGCTGAAGTTGTTCAGAAACCGAGAAAAGAGAATATTGGGATTATCACAACATGGGTACATCAAGAAAATTCTTGAAAGATTCCATATGAATAGTTCCAAGAAAGGATTCCTCCCCTTAGGACATGGTATCCATCTGTCCAAAGGGATGGCCCCTGAACGTGTTGAGGAAAGGAAGGCCATGGCTGGATGCCCCTACGCATCAACTGTAGGAAGCTTTATGTATGCAATGATGTGTACTAGGCTAGACATCTACCATGCAGTGGGAGTGGTAAGTCGTTACTAATCCTGTTGTGGAGAGAAACACTGGAATGCAGTAAAGAACATATTCAAATATCTAAGACAGACGCAAGATTACATCTTGGTCTATGGGGATGGTAATCTCCAAGTCGTGGGATATTCAAATTCAGACTTCCAGTCGGATATTGATGATCGAAAGTTGACATCAGGGTTTGTATTCCTGTTGAACGGTGGTGCTGTGATTTGGAGAAGCAAGAAGTAGGACACTACGACGGATTCAACAACAGAAGCCGAATACATTTCCGCATCGGATGCTGCAAAGGAGGCGGTGTGGTTGCACAAGTTCATCTTGGAGCTTGGCATAGTTTCCTCTGATACTCCCATCCCGTTACTCTGCGATAACACGAGAGCCATTGCCCAGGCAAAGGAGCCTAGATGGCATCAAAAGAGCAAGCACGTAGAAATGAAATACCACATCATTCGGGAGATTCAAAAGCGTGGTGCATCATCACCAAGGTGGCCTCTGCTGACAACGTTGCTGATCCTCTTACCAAACCTCTCACACAGAAGGTTTTTGACCAACATGTAATGAGTATGGGTTTACGGATTATACCTGAATGGTTCTGAAGGCTACTGGGAGATTGTTAGACATGTGAGCCCCAAGCGAACCATTCTTACAATAAATGTTATTATAATATATATGTTTATCAATAAAAGTTATTGATGTTTCACTCCCTTTCTGAAATTAAATGAATGAATGCACTATAAGGTCCCTCTGTACAATTAGGGTTATGTACCATGGCCATCTTAATGATCATATAGCTGTTGATTCATTAAATGAATCATAGAGGCTGGTGTTTGGATGAATATGTAAGGAGTTAGATAGAGGACTCATCAAGCACCATCAAATGATTGTTAAGAGATGATCTCCAGCCTGAGTAGGAGATGCAGATCCTTTCTCACATAGGTTGATATCTGACCGACCTCTTGATGCAGGTCCTCTGCATAGGAATAGTGATTCGGAGGTGTCAGATTAGTTAGTTCAATGGGTTGACTTAACGAGATTGAGATAAACTAAGTCCTATGTTGAATGCTGTCACAGCATAGGCATGCATCCTCTGACCGGAGACAGATGTATTACTATATGTTTGAGTATGTACATTTGGCAGACCAATAGGTTGATGGCCTAACCAAGGTCATAACACCAACGAGCTGGTGTGCATATAATGGCATATGAGTAATACGATCTCTCAAAGGGATCATACAGGTTCACTTATGAACCAGAAGACATGATCTCACTCATGAGGTATTGGGACCGATCAAATTCCATGCATGGTCGTCGTGCTTTGGAAGCATGACATGAATTTGAAGGTATGATATATGCTTTGGGAAAGCATATGATCGATACCAACTCCCAATGACCAAGATTGAGAAACTTTGTGATCAAACCCTGAAAAAGACAGTGTAAAATTGATCTTAATCTTCAGGTTGATCATGGGTCTTCCAGTATGCAGGATGTATAGGTATTGGGAATACCTGAGGGTGATGTGATCATAAACGATTGTATAACCATGACGCTTCCATTCCGAGGGAGTGATGAAACATGTCTGGATTTTAGTGACTCCTCTCAGTAGAGAAGCAATCTGATCTTGGTCCAAATGTTGGACATTGGTCTGAATGAGATTCAGATGCAATGAGAAGATTAGATTTGCGGTCTTGATTTAATCAAGCATCTGTGGGATGTTCGTAAGATCTGGATTTGAGATGAGATCTCAATATCCAAGTCACTATACGTGGAACAATACAATCGCCCTGTCCTTATCTCCAAGTATTTACGGAGAAAGCACATTATTCTTGAAGGGGTTCAAGAATAATTCATTTGATGAATTATGTATCCAAGCAAGAAGAATTTGATGATTAAATGAGATTTAATTATCAAGCATAATATGAATGAGATTCATATTGTGAGAATGTTTATCCAAGATAATTAAATGGGATTTAATTATCAAGGGTTATGGAATATGAATAATACTATCCATAATATTTGTATATAATAAATATGATTTATAATATACATATCGAAGAGAGAGAGACTTTGTAAATAACGTTTGTCAATTATTAATGTGGATGGGATTCACATTAGTTAATTAATTGGAAATGTAGTTTACAAATTAGTTATGGCTATGAATGTGATTCTCATATTTTTCAATGGCTTGATTGAAATAATCACAAATTTATTTGGAATTAATTTTATGAATAATTTTGTAATAATGGTTATTGTAAAATTTATTTAGAAATAATATGATAAAAATAAAAAGGACATAAAACTCCACCCATTGAGGTGGCGTCACCAATGAACCATTCAAAGGTGATGCCCCCTCAATTTTATGGGGTAATTTGTTATCTCTCTTTTTTTATCTTGTTATCTCTTAAATAATTTATTTATATTGAATTAAATTATGTTGATGATAATACAACATATTTTTGATTTAGTATAAATTAATATTGTTGATTTTTAGCCAACAACAATCATGACCATTGGTTAATGCATGGATCAACCTAGCCGTTGGATCTATGTGTGCCATGGATTGAGATCATTTGGATCCCAAACTAATGTATAAGGAGGGCAACCCTAGCCCTTTCAAGTTACATAATTAAGATTTGTACAAGGTTACTACTCTCTCTCTCTCATTCTCGCCTACTCTCTCTCTCTCTCTTCTTTGAGGTGGCCGACCATCTTGTATTGAGAAAGAGAGCCTCTCGTCTTCGCCTTCGATGACTCGAGGATCTCCTTCTTCTTTGGGGTTGCTTGATCTAAAGGAAGATGACAGATTTCGTTGTACGAAATCAGGGGATTCGTAGCTTGGATCTTCATTGAGGATTGCGGGAGTACGCGTCTCATCATCGCACCGGCAAGTGTATTCTTCGTGGATCGGACTTAAGACAAGAGGATATCTTGTTTTAGAGATCTCGTGATTACAACCACGCTTCAAGAGGTATTTCTTATACGTTGTGGTTTGATGAAACGATCTGAGAAATGTTCTCGTGATCATGTGGTTTCATCACTTGATTAAAAAATTTTAATTTTCGCTGCATCTAGCGACTAGTGCGACTAGTCGGCCCGATCGCATATGATGCGATCGACACGCTTCCGTGATGCCTTGAGGATTCTCAATATCCTTCAGCAAGCTCTCATGGGAATCCTCAAGTGAATAATATCACAGATCATGAAGGATCATTGTAGCTCTTATTTATGCAAGTGCGGTCGTCAATCATCGATCTCATATCTTCCATGAACTGGGTCAAGGTCTCAAGTGTGGATGCCATAAGAGGCGACTCCAACAAATCAATCTCGGGTGGATGTGAAGGTGGAGGCGAATAAAAATCCGAGGGCAGAAATTGTTGTTGAGATGAATATGTACAAAAATTTGGAGCAAAGTCCTCTTGGAAAAATGGAGGTGGACCGGCTGAGGGGTACGACGAATCCACAAAGTTCGGATAAAAATCGCTCCAATCGGACATCTCGAAACAAACAAAAACTGATTGGGAGAGCACGATAGTCAAATCAATAGATATTTGAAGAAAGGTGCAAATGCGCAAAATGATCTAGTACACACATGAAATCAGATACAAAGTCTCACAAGATAAAACACACCCCTCAATCACCTACTCAACGCGATGAAGACCGTGAAAGTTTGGTATTTTTATCTTGTATGTTTTAGAGTCAGGTGAGAATTCAAAAATTGTACAAACACTTAGGTTGGATTGCTGGGATTTGGGCACCAACCGTAATGTATACGTGAGCAAGTAAATGTGAAGACAATGAGAGAAGAACTCGTGCTAAGACAAATATTTTTCATTTTGGTCTATTTTAGGGTCAAGTAATGTTAAAAGTCCCAATTTTATTGAATATAATTTTTCTTGGATTTTTAATAAAAATGAATGTGCCTATCGAGGAGTCAGTTGTTCTTAACTCCTAGGCAGTCAAAATCAGAGGGAGAGAGTTCGAAAAGCAATGCAAGCAACAAATCAATGATGAATGGCAAAGGATAATTGCTCACCATACATCGAGCTCTCTACATGCAACAATGCCAAGCAGAATTGAAACCTAACTATATACAGATGCAAGTCGATGAAGTTGCCCTAGATGAGAAATTGCTATTATCATGAAGAATTGTATGCTAAACACTTAGAATAGAACCTAAAAGTCCGATCTTGGAGTCTCTTCGGTGCCCACCACAGTGAGTCCTACAAGCCCTGTATGGAGGACTCTAGCGGTGCATGGTTCTGAGAATAAGTGAAAAGCCATTCAGAATTTGGCTAAGTCCAAACGTTAAATATAGGAGCAGGCAAAGATAATTAAGTGTATGGCCTTAATCTGTCATCAAACATTCCTGCCACTAGGGCTCAATCACACAAAATAATGAAAACAAAATTAGGAAACAAATAAAAAATACGAGGAAAACCGCAAAAAGCTAACAATGCCTACAAGGGAACAATCCCTTGGGAACTGGACCTCGTGAAGTGTGAAGTGTCCTGAGAGTCTTGAATTATTACAATAATTGTATCTCTCTCTCACTTGAATTACAAAGCTAAATGAAATAAAATAAAATAAAAAATGCAAAGTGAAGCTCTGTCCTCAAAATCACACTAAGTCCCCTTTGGTTCTAGGTCAGAAGTCTGAACCCGGCTTCATGTGCGTATGTAGGCGCTTCGAGTAAAGTGTCCTCCTCAATCCACGGTATCTCACAACAAAGTCAACAAGAGAATGGTTAGACAGCTCAATAATGATATCAAATGAATTAGAAAATAAATAGAGGAAAATATATAGACAAAGAGTGACACAATCCATCAAAAAAATCTAGGTGTAGTTGCTCCTCGGTAGGGCGGTATTTTAAGTAGCGATTTTGTGAGGGATGTATAGTCTCACAACTCGAGACCACAGTCGAAGTATTGATCGCTCAAGAAAACCACTAAATTCAAAAATTAACCCACAATTAAATATCAAGAAATGAAATGAAAATTTGGAGTTAAAATTTATTTTTTTAACTCTACAAAATGTGTGTATAGTACAAGTAGTGCGGAGTGTCGAACACATGGAGAAGAGAAATATAGATTGGGCAAAGGAATGTAAAATGTGATTATGAAATCTTTGTCTATATTTCTTTTTTTGGGTTTTTAATTTTATATTTTTATTATATTTTTTGTTTTATATTTTTTTATATTTTCTTGTTATATTTTATATTTTATATTTATTTTTTCTTTTAAACTACATTATGGATAGATATATAGAGTATATGTAAAATAGAAGATAATATAGAGATAAATGCTAATAAATATAGTCAAAATAAAGAAAATAAAATATTTGGGGTCTTTAGATATTTTTACTGTTTTGTGATTTTTTAGGAAAATTTGCTAATTTTTATGTATTTTTAAAGTAAAAAATACCCTGAATCAGGGTTTAATTAAATATGTCGAATTAAAATGGAGATGAAAAATGACAAAACGGTATCAAAATTTTTCTAATTTAATTTCAGATACTAATAATAATATACAAAAAAATTTAAAACCAGAAAATAAGATTTTTGTATTTTGAGAATTTTATAATTTTTATAAAGGTTTTTGGGGGGTTTTTAATTTTTAAGGTTTTTTCTATTCTTAAGTTTTTCAATTTCTAAAGTTGCAAAATAACTAGGAAATAAATAGCCTATTTTTTTAATAATTAAAATACCTAAAATGTAAAATAAAATATGGGTGTGAAACTTCAAGCATCCAGGAACATATGTATATTTTTTTGGATTTTTCAAAGTATACTTACCATTTTAAATAAATAAAGACAACAAAGAGAAACTACACACCTCACATGGGCGGCCAGGTGAGGTGAGCTGGTGTTGACTAAAGTGTAAATACTGAAAGTCTAGGGAAATACTGAAAGTCTAGGGACCAAATACAAATATTACAAAATATCTCAAATGGACAATGAAAGTTTAAAGTCAAATATTTTAATATAAAAATTACTTGGGTGTGATATTGATTAATACCCATTCATCACTCTTTATTCTTTTATTTTAGCTACAAACCATATGCAAAACACATGTATATCCTTGTAAATAGCAATAATTACCATTCAGCATGCATTGTGTAAAAATGAATAATTAACATATTTTTGTACATAAATAAAAGAATAAAGAAATAAAAGAAAAGAGGGAGATATTTAGAATAAATATTGAGCGACCTAATCCCAAGGGAGGGCTCAGCATGGGCCTGACCGCAAAAGAACCCAAGTAGAGGGAGATAGGGAAACTCATGTGTTTGTACATATACATGTAAATGAATAAAAATTATTTTCCTCTTATTCAAAATAAAATGGTGTGTATTTATGTGTATATACTTATAAATATAAAATAAAAATAAATAAAAATAAAATTCACTTCATCATTATACATAGACCATGTGTATATAAATAACTTATCTATTTATTATCATCTTGTAAATAAATAATTAAAATTCAATAAAAATATGTATATATTCCACAGTCTATAGTGTAAATAAATAAAATAAAAATCACAAAAATAAAAATAAAATAAAAAGAAACAACATAAAAACCAAAATCCACCTTGTATATATACCATGTATGTATATAAATAAAAGCATTTATTTCACCTTTGTAAATAGTTAATAAAAATAAAATAAAAATACCCTATTATTCCAATTTTATTCTATAAATAAATAAAATAGGGTATTTTTATTAACTATTTACAAAGGTGAAATAAATGCTTTTATTTATATACATACATGGTATATATACAAGGTGGCTTTTGGTTTTTATTTTGTTTCTTTTTATTTTATTTTTATTTTTGTGATTTTTATTTTATTTATTTACACTATGGACTTTGGAATAAATACCTATTTTTATTGAATTTTAATTATTTATTTACAAGGTTATAATAAATAGATAAGTTATTTATATACACATGGTCTATGTACAATGATGAAGTGAATTTTATTTTTATTTATTTTTATTTTGATTTTATATTTACAAGTATATACACCTAAATACACATCATTTTATTTTGAATAAGAGGAAAACGATTTTTATTTATTTACATGTATATGTACAAACACATGAGTTTCCCTATCTCCCTCTATTTGGGTTCTTTTGCGGTCAGGCCCATGCTGAGCCCTCCCTTGGGATTAGGCCGCTCAATATTTATTCTAAATATCTCCCTTTTTTTCTTTTATTTCTTTATTCTTTTATTTATGCACAAAAATATGCTAATTATTCATTTTTACATAATGCATGATGAATGGTAATTATTGCTATTTACAAGGATATACATGTGTTTTGCATAGGGTTTGTATCTAAAATAAAAGAATAAAGAGTGATGAATGGGTATTCATCACCCCCCTATACTTAACTTTGCTAGTCCCTTAGCAAACACTTATTTGAAAAAAAGAAGTGAAAAAGAAGAAGAAAAAGAAAAAGGGGAGAAAATGCATGGATCAATGCTGATTATTAAACATGCCTTCATTAAATTGAAATATGGAGCTCGATCAGATCTTTAGATTATTAATGTGTCGGAACCTTATTTGGACTTAAGCTTAAAACCTAACAGCCTCTAAGTTCCACCAATCTATGGGCAAGACTCCTCAATAAACCAGATCAGAACAAGTCTACATACACAAACTCTAATGACCATGAATCTTTCCTTTTACGGTGTAAGTGATATGTAGCTCCCCACCTCAGAAGTAACAGAGAAACAACCACCCTCAACCTGGTAACTCTAATGCCTCGGTCTAGCAACTCTTTCCTCGAGAAGCGGGGTATTCCCTTCTAAGTTCAAGTGCAACTGGCTCAAGAAGAGGGGGAAGAAGAGAATGGACCATGACCAGTGTAGCCATGTATCCTTGGGTGCTCTAACCTGTGTAGCTGAGTCTCCCGCTGCAAGCTTCATGAGATGGAAGATGTATACCATAAGCTTTGCTTTATTTGCACTATATACACTTCGGTGGGGTTATTAAATTTTCAATCCCACCCACCACTTTTTTGGAGTTCTTTTATTTTTGCACTTTTTTTTTCATGTGCATCTGTACAACATATCTACATGGTGCAACATATATACAAGGAGTTTTTCCTCTTGAGCCAGTAGACTATCCCTCTTTTGAAGCTTTATTGCAACCCACGGCTTCTGTCTTTAGACTTCATAACCACCAGACCAAGTTGAGACGCACTTCCTTCACTATAAGAAGAAGAGAGGTTCCGCCTAGAAGTACTACCCTCATATGCTACCCCAAGCCAAAGGAAACTGCCTCCTCACCACCTCATCCGTGGAGAGCTATGTGTAAGGTGCTGGTGCAAGTAAAGCCATTGTCTCTGAGAGTCATGCGTGTGTTGTTAAGTGCTCTACATAGGCTCATCAAGATGACATATGCTCATAGCCTAGTGGACTTAAAGAATTAAGTCACCATGGACCTGAAAAGCCTTAACCCTAAGCCCTATAAGGTTCCTCTTATAATTAGGTGGATTAAGATCTTAATCAAGCTCCATTTTTCAATTTAATTCCAGGCTAGTTTAAATGTCAACTATAATCCAGGAAAAACTATACAAATATTTACAAAGATGCTATTTACAAATATTTACACATGTGCAAAATTTTTGAAAAATGTTTTGAAACCATGGATGTATGCATGAATGCAAGTTTTGCAAAATATTTACACAAATTTACACGAGGTTTTTGCAAACTTTTGATTTCAAAACATTTTGGAAAAATTTTGTACTATATACATAATTTTGATATGCACATATTTACACACTATTTACACAAAAAGGTTTTACAAACATTTGTACAAAAATAATTTGATACATAAATAGGTATGTGCAAGATGAATTTTATATACAAGGTAAAATTATTAATTTTATGGATTTTTGGAGGTTATCCATTTTTATTTATTAACACACTCACAAAAAGTACGAGTTATGGCTAAAGTATATATGAAATATATACACACCCCCCTATACTTAACTCGAACGATGTCCTCAGAGTGATCAAGAGCGATGAAGAAGACATAACTCATGCTTAGTATAGAGAAGTGAAAAGGAATGGCTATATACAAAGATGAATCAAAGAATAGAATGAAGAGAACTCGGTGTTCCCCCTATACTTAGGATCAAGTAATCCTAAGTATAGCAAGCTGTACATGAAGGGAAATCCGAGTGAAGGATGTACAGGGTCTATTACCTCCTATACATAAGGGAAAGATCCCTAAGTATAGGCAGCAAAACAGGGATAGAAAGAATCAAAAGAATACCCAGGAGTCCTACATCCTCCCTATACTTAGGGTAAAGTGCACCCTAAGTATAGCAAAATCATAAGATGAGAGAAGGGATGTGGGACTAAAGAATAGAGTGATATGGACAACTGGATCTATACAAGTTGGAAGAACAATGATAATCAGGCGTGAGATGCAATAGATGTGAGTCAAGAGACCACCTCTCACGCAAAATGAATAGGGGCAACATCAACGACCCGCGGCTCATGATCTAGATATGGCTTGAGCCACTGGCCGTTCACTCGAAAGGACTCTTAGACGACAACTCAAATATGTCAATATTCCCATTGTCGTGTACCTTTCTTACCAAATATGGTCCCTTCCATTTGCTCTGCAGCTTCCCTGGAAATAATCTAATCCTAGCATCAAACAACCATACTCTCTGTCCTAGCTCAAACTGCTTGTGGCTGATATGAGAATCATGCCACTCCTTCACTCTAATGTAGGCTATTGAAAAGGTCGTATCATGAAGCTCCTCCAAGGCTGCTAACTCTGCCCTCCTCTGATCTCCTACACTCTCTGGATCCAAAAGTATATCAGTGACTGCCCAAAGTGACCTATGTCTCAGCTCAACAGGTAAATGGCACGGCTTGCCATAAACGAGGCGAAAGGGAGATGTACCCAAAGGAGTCTTGAAAGACATCCGATATGCCCACAAGACCGAGTCCAAAAGCTGTGACCAATCCTTTCGGTCAGGGCAGACGACTTTCTGTAATATAGTCTTGATCTCCCTGTTCGACACTTCAGCAAGACCATTCATCTGAGGATGGTATGGAGTGGCAACTCGATGGTCTATGATGAACTCACTAGCAAGGGCCTTTACCTTGTCGTTAACAAAATGAGATCCCCCGTCAGATATCAATACTCTAGGCACCCCGAACCGTGAAATGATATTCCTCCTCAAAAATCTGCAAACAGTCCTAGCATCTGCGGTTCGGGCAGGGATGGCCTCAACCCAATGACTCACATAATCAACGGCCAACAGAATGTACTCAAATCCCTGACTCTTAGGGAATGGACCCATGAAATCTATGCCCCATGCATCAAAAACCTCATAGAAGTGAATGGGCTGCATCAGCATCATATCACGCTGTCCACAAGTGCCCATCCTCTGACAGTCAGTACTCCTCTTCATGAACTCATCAGAGTCCTTGAAGAGAGTAGGCCACCATAGGCCAGATTGGAGAACTTTCTGTGCCGTTCTCCTCCCTGAGTGATGTCCTCCTGCCTCAAGCCTGTGGTAGTAAGTAAGGATGCTATGGTGCTCCTCCTGAGGAATGCACCGACGCCAGATACTATTCCCTCCCTCATGGTAAAGGACAAGATCCTCCCAATGGTAAAACTTGGCCTTCGCGAGGAAGGTCTCAAGTTTCTGCCAGGGCCAATCTTGTGGAACTTTCTTGGCGACAAGATAGTTCACAATATCGGCATACCATTGGAGCGAGGCGATAGCAAGGATCGCCTCGTCTGGGAAGGTCTCACAAATAGGGTCAATCTGCTCAGAATCCTCAAGATACTCCAATCGGGAGAGATGATCCGCCACCACATTCTTGACTCCAGGCTTATCCTTAATCTCTATATCAAACTCCTAGAGTAGAAGGATCCATCTGGTCAATCTAGATTTGGCATCCTTCTTTGCCATGAGGTGCCTGATGGTGGTATGATCAGTAAAGAGGGTCACTCTAGATCCTGTAAGATTTGAACTTATCTAGGGCGAAGAATACGGCTAGCATCTCCTTCTCTGTGACGGTATAGTTCCGCTGCACGGGATCCAATGTACGGCTAGCGTAGTGAATGGCAAATGGGACTCCATCCCTCCTCTGTCCCAGCACGGCCCCCACGGCAAAATCGGAGGCGTCCGTCATGACCTCGAATGGGAGAGACCAATCAGGTGGCTGGAGAACAGGAGCCTATATGACACAGCTCTTAAGAGTGTCAAACGACGATAGACACTTGTCATTGACAAGGAACTCGATGTCTTTCGTCATCAGATCAGTCAAAGGTCGGACAATCCTACTGAAATCATGAATGAAACGCCGGTAGAAACCGACGTACCCCAGAAAAGACCGTAACTGCCGCAGGTTGGATGGTGGTGCGAGTTTTCTAATGACATCCACCTTGGACGGATCAACCTCCATGCCCCTGTTGGAGATGATATGGCCAATCACCGTCCCTTGAGTCACCATGAAGTGACTCTTCTCTCAAGACAACACTAGGTGAACCTCAATGCATCGCTGAAGGACCCGATCTAGGTAGTCAAGACAGGAGTCGAATCCGTTGCTGTAGACCGAGAAGTCATCCATGAAGACCTCCAAGCACTCCCCCACCATGTCCGAAAAGATAGACAACATGCATCTCTAAAAAGTCGCAGGGGCATTGAATAGCCCAAATGGCATGCGTTTGAAGGCGTATGTGCCGAAGGGACAGGTGAAGGTGGTCTTGACTTGGTCCTCGGGCGTGATGGTCACCTGATTGTAGCCTGAGTACCCATCCAAAAAGCAGTAGTGACTCTTCCCTGCCAGTCTCTCAATGATCTGATCTATAAAGGGCAGGGGGAAATGATCCTTCTTGGTGGCCTGGTTGAGTCGTCTGTAATCCACGCAGACCCGCCAAGAAGTGGGTACCCGGGTAGCAATCGCCTCTCCAGACTCCGTGACAACAGTAGTGATGCCCGTCTTCTTGGGCACCACATGCAACGGACTGACCCATTTAGAGTCGGAGATGGGGTAGATAAAATCGACGCTCCACCACTTCGAGATCTCCTTCATGACAACCTCTCTCAGATTCTGGTTCAGTCACTGCTGGAACTCACGCGATGGCTTTGCCTCATCCTCGAGATAGATGTGGTGAGAGCACAGAGCCGGACTGATCCCCTGGAGATCTGCTATGCTCCATCCTATCGCCTTGCTGTTCTTTTCAAGAACCCCCATTAGATGGGATTCTTGCTCTCCAGTCAAATCAGCGTAGATAATGACTGGGTACATCTCATGCTCATCCGCAAGGAACCTATACTTCAGCGACACAGGTAGTGGCTTCAGCTCTTGACAAGTAGGTGCTGGCGGATCTGGCCTCTAAAAACTCTGAGTGAATGCTTCCAAATCTGCATGGGAGAACGGAAACTCTCGCTCACAATCAGTATCTGGAGAAGGCTGCTCTGCTGGACTGTCTCTGCTCTGCATGGCATCGACCTTCTCCCTAGTTGTAGGCTCATTGGAAGTCAGACAAGGAATAAGGTTGTCAAACTCTGCCCAATCAATATCTTACTCTAAGGGATCTGTATCATCATCACAAAATAACTCTGTCTCGCGATCGAGAACCGAATCTGTCGACTGCAAAGTATCCTGGACTAGGAATGCGCTCTCCAAGCTATCCTCTGCTGGCGTCTCTACATCAGCAGTCTCTAAAGGTGAGAGAATGGCCTGTGCGTCTGGATCTGCCCACACTGCCTCATCATCTGTGATCACAAAATCGCAGTCCGGGTGGATGTCTGTCCCTGCATCTGTCATCTGCTCTGAATCTGTGGTCGGCTCTGAGCATGCTGAATCTATGACTCTGATGTCCTCAACCGTCTCTATTTGTACACTCTCTCCCTCGACGCGAAAGTATACCTTCCCGCTATCATGGTCAGTCACTGCCTTGGCTGTGGCCAAGAACGGGCGACCTAGAATGATGGGGGTATCGGTCACAGACTCAGGGATCTCCATGTCCAACACAACGAAGTCTACGGGGAATTGCAGGCCCTGAATCGTGACGACAACGTCCCTCAACAACCCCTTCGGCCTCTTGACAGATCGATCAGCAAACTGAAGGACTGTCTTGCTCTATCGTAGAGTGCCCAACTCGAAGCGGTCGAGAAGGGCTACCGAAAGTAGGTTGATCAAAGAACTGCTGTCTAATAGAGTGCGGACGAACCTCTGCTCTCTGATATGGCATCTGACATATGGGGCTCCAGAATCAGGCCTCTTGACCGGCAGACGGTTCTGAATCGCGAAACATGTGGCTCTGGTCAGCACATGGATCTCTGACTGGTGGTTCCTCCTCTTCCTCCTAATTGTAGTCCTGTCTCTGAGCGATCTCTGGAGTAGAGGGATGTGCTGCAAGGCCTCCTGAAGAGTCAGCTGAATGTGGAATCGATCGATCATCTGCTGGCTGAACTCTTCCTGCTGCTTCTTTTTTGGATTTTCTATTTTCTTCCCCTTCCCCATGTGAAGCGCTCGTGGAAAGGGGATCACAGGGTCCTTCTCAGATGAAGGACTAGGAAAGGGGATAAAGTTTAAAGTCAAATATTTTAATATAAAAATTACTTAGGTGTGATATGCAAAATACCCAAGCTAGCACGACAACAGATGACGGATTGGCATTACTAATGTCATGTGTCACGCTCCCATCTTACGATGTTGCTTTGTGGATGAATGTTGGATATTAGATCGTTCGGAGATGATCAATGGCCCAGGCTCGGCGTAATCCAGTGGTGGATGTAGCTCGTGAAGAACAAGCAAAATCCGACAGCTCTGAACGATGGTGGAGGAGCTGAAGAAGAACTCACATGGGGCGAGTTTCAATCCATTATGACGCGCTTCTCCAGCCACCAATCCTTATGCCGAAGCTCTTTCGATGATGCTGCAACTACTGTGAATCTCCCAGGTGCCTCAAATGGCTCTGAGGACCCTTGGAAGGTCCTTGGAGGTCTGAAGTGCTCCAGCGAACCTGGGTCGCTTTTCCAGGTCTGATCTTAGGCCCAAATGGGCTCCTATCCGCGATGACTTGTGCAAAACAAAAAGATGGTCGAGGGTAAATTTCCTCGGCCCTATTACAGGGAAATGGATGCAGGGGAACCGAGGTGGTGGTAGTTCTAATGAGGAGGAGGATTTCAAGGCCAAGATCTTGCTCCAGGAGGGAGCAGGTTGAGTGGGAGGTTTCAAGACATAGGAGAAGCAAAGGGGAAGAAGATGGAGTGTTCTGGTACACCAAGAACATGTGAAAACAATGGGATGGGGTTCGCTGGAGGCTAGCTCCGATGAACTACAAAGGTGGCGGTTACAGCTAGAACATGTAATTAAACACGAAAGAAATACTGGAATTAAACCTAGGAGCTAAGCTAAGCTAGAAAAACGAAATAAAATATACCTTAGTAGGTGGAGCCATGAAGTCAGACCTCGTGCTGGTGAGGCGGTGGAGATAGTGGAACCCACTGAAGATACCCTCCTTCGATTGACCTAATTACTCATCGAGAACTCTGTCGCTATCCTCGAGCTGTGGCGTATGAAAAGGGAGAGAAAGAGTGAGCCAAATGGGTTCAAAATTGAATGGAGGATCGGATGGGTGTTATGTACAGTTTGACTGGATGGCTCTAAAGATCGAGGGACAACGGTAGCGACAGTGATCCAATCCTTGAGACAATCATCAGGCGTGATAGGTTGTCATTCGAGGAGAAAAGTTCTGAAGAAGTCGACCAGAAAAGATGCAAGGATCGAGCTCCAAAAAATCAAGAAATAATGCTAGAAATGAGTTTTGACAGGGGTTACAAGGCGGGTCAGAGGAGTTGACCAGAGTCAACCCTCCCCACTACCTAGTTGGTCCACATTGACCAACTAAGAAAAAGCAGTCGAAAAAGAATTAGAAATTCGATAATAAATAATAATGATTTTATTATTTCTAAGTTATAAATAAAAATGTTTATTATTTTTCATAGTATTTTATTATGATTTTTATTTAATTTTTAGTGGTATATAATTACAAGTTACTTTTTAGGGTTAATATATAGGTATATTTATCCATGTTTTAGATTATTTTATTTTTATTTTGTATTTTTTATTTTATTATTCTATTTTATTATTTAGTAAAATTACAACTTATTTTTATATAAATAAATATATTTTTATTATAATTTTCTGATATGATGTTTATACTTAGATAAATAGGTATATTAAATACATAAATATAAGTATATGTATTTCATCTATATGTTTTATATACATTTTTATAGTCTTTTCTTTAGGTTTTTATTCTCACTTTAATATGTGCATATATTATAAATAATTTTGACAAAATTAGAAAGATATAAAATTATAAAAATAATACATAAGAATAAAATGTTTATTTTAATCAAGTATATTACACTATAGGGGTCCCAAACCTAACTTTCAAACCTTAACTCCAAAAAATACGAAATCACCTTCATTGAATATCTTATTAAAAGTTATATATCTTATTAAAAGTTATATATACAGTTAAAGGTGATTTCGATATATTTTGAGTTTTTATTTGAGAGATATGGGTTTGACAATTTGGGATTTTGGAATATTATTTAGAGTGTAACTTTTATCATATATATTATTTTTTTATGAAATCAATTTTATATTTTTCTATATTTTATTATATACAACTTTCATGTACAAAGTTTCTTTATTTGAAGTATAAAAAGTGTAAAAAATAGTCTCAAAAATGAATAAAAACTGAATAAATAAATGGAGTTTTTATTGTATTAGTTTCCCTTATCTCCCTCTACTTTATTCCTTATTTATCTCGTCATCAAGATGCCTAGGTCTCAGGGTTTAGAGTCATAAAATATCTTTGATATTTTATTCTTTTTCTTTTCTTTTCTTTATTCTATAATTTTGGCATTAAAAATAGTATTATATACAGTATTTATGTAATAAAGCAAGAATATTAATTTATGCAAATTAAAGATATTTACATGCATTTGCTGGAGTTTTTAAGGCCAAAATGGTAGAATAATGGCAATGAAATGGAGATTCATCAGGTTTTCAGCCACAATAGGGTACTCTTACCTGATTCTCGATCTTGATCCTAGATGAAGTAGATGATAGAATTAGAGGATAATCCATGATGTGCTGGGAAAGGGAGTGGGTTTATACTATCTTTGACCACAAAACATCTAGAAAGAGGTTGAACTAGGCTAGTTCAAGTTCAATGATGGATGAAGCAGGAGCCTTCTTGAGGTTCCATTTGAAAGGTGAGTGTTGAGGGGGTTCGACAGGATGGTATTTGGTGATAAAAAATCGAGTGGTGGTGTTCACAGAGGAGGTGTGTCGTAGTGCATGAAGGTGACTTCACGTCGTTTGTTGATGGGGGTGGAATGTATCTTCGAAGATACCATATGTAGTGACCATCGTGATCCCTTTGGGTATGTCTTGGACTTGGAGCGAGGAGTCTCACCCTATCAGCTGATGAGCCCCAGAATTTCCCATTTTCATTTGTCATTTTTGTTGTTGTCGCCAGGTAATTCGAAATCCGTAAAAAAAGACTACACTAAGAAATGATATCAAGTCTTAATGCCGTCAAATTATTTATTTTACTTGGGTAATTCTCAAGGATGAACTTAGGGAGGTAATGTAAAGGTTTGGAATCAATCTCCAAATATTCCATAAAATTAGGTTTTCAGAGAAAAATGTATATTTTTAGTTGTCTTGTATTTTAAGATTTTTATGGGGTTTTAATTTAAAAAATATAACTAACTAAAAATAAATATGATGAATGAATTTTAAAAATATTTTAATGCATGGAAATAATAATATGTCATGTGGTAAAAGAGAAATAAATAAATAATTGCATTATGTTTGTGATTTATAAATTATAAAAAATGGATCCAAAATAAAATATGTAAGATGAGTATATAGATACAAGTAATTCAAGTAAGCTAAGTTGATCAAGTCAATTAATTTAAGTACATAAAACCAAATGATCACCAACAAAAAGATATGTTCAACAAGTGTCAAATTAATCCCAAAATTAGTGCCCTAAATCAATGCACAAGTTATTGAACAATAGAATCAAAGATTAAGAATAAATGTGATCAATATAAATATACACTGTTTATTCAAGTCAAATAATATGTCCAAACGAAGGATTAAGTACGCTTTAAAATAACACTAGGAACACCAACATCCGATGAAAGGTTCACATTATATACTCAATTGAAGTGCAGGGGCATATTTGCAATAAAAATAAATGAAATGTTTGTTATTTGGACCTTCTAGAGGATATCTTTGTAATTCTTGATAATCGAGGGTTCGTCTACATAATTTATCCCAAGCAAGGGTACGAAGACAAATTCTAGAAGCCACGGGGTGATGGCATAAATATTTCAGACGCACGTGCTTGGCACGTGATGCTCTATTCGGTTATAGGTTCGACACGTGCCTCCACATGGCGGTCATATTTTACTTTGATTCGATTGAAGGCGTTGGGCTCAAAGATTTGGCATTGGATTGATCTTGACCGTCAGATTAAACTCAATCCACAACTAGTATTTAAGCACGAATCAATAGTCTCGATATTCCTACTTCTTGATCGAATGCTATCGATTCCTTCATTTTAGGCTTGTACATTCTTCGATGAGTCGAGTCCTGATAGCTAAATCATGTCTCATGCGTGACTAGTCTTGTTGTTCGAAAACAGTGGATGGTGGTTCCAAGTGATTGTGGTGGAGAGGAGATGTTAGTTCCGGGGTTATAATGAGATAGAACAAGAAATGGAGGGATTAGTAGTTGGAGGTGAGGAGAACAAAGAGGAAGATGGAGAAGTTGGGTGCGAAGCGGAAAAAATGATAAGAAGGAGAGGGAGGATGAGCTTATCTTCTAGATTGGAGGGATAAATGTCCTCTCTAGTTGTTGCTTCTAGAAGGCGGTGGAGATCTCCGAAGCTCTCCACTGCTCGATCGTCAGAGTAGAAACGCATGAGAGGAGCACCTATATATTGCACCAATAAGAGGTTTTCTCTAATTTGAAGATGATAACAATGACAAATTCATTGGAACGATGATCAACGAAGGATAAATAGGTAGATCAGAGGCGTTGTAGTATCAAGCGATGATGAAGATAAGGGGTTGTTATCGGTTAGAGGCATAAGGTTTGGGGACTCGAGCGATGGCGATAAGAAATAACGACAATGAGTTTGTAAAGATTGGGGGGAATGGTTGTCAGGAGTCGAAGAGGGATACAGGAGTTAGGTCAGGGTTTCAGCTGATTAGGGCTTTAGTATCGAAGGGTCGGAGATTGATCGTGGAAAACCCTCAATGTTAGGAGAAAAATCACATGGTTGATCATAACCCAAACCAAGCACTATAATCGAAGTAATCTCCCGTGAGGGGCTTACAAAAAGCCAACCCTCTATATAGTACTACAAATCACCGAGCAATGGAGAATAAGAGAGAGAGGCAAAATATCACCAAACGATAACTCCATCACCAAAGTTTAGGGAAGAATGCTAGAAAAGAATTGCTCCAAAGATTAATCCCTCCAAACTTTGCGACAACCACACACTTTCTTTCTATGTACTCTCTCTCTCTCATATTTCTTTCTTGTGCTAGGAGAGTTTGTGTTGGGATATCTTGGTGTGCATATGATACCCTCTATTTCTACTCCATAGAGATGAGAAGATAAAGAAACATGAATACCTACTTCTAATAGGATTAGGAAAATATTGCTACTGTTCCTAGAAGGTAATTAATCACCTCCTCCAATTAGAGATAGATTTTTCATTATCTAAAAAGGACTACCAATGTCCTATATATGGATTAGGCTCCCACAAAGAGGAGAACTCATCCAACAAATCTCCCCCTCATAGATGATGTGAGAACTTCTCCACACATGTGAGGGAACAACATCTCTCAAACTTTCCAAGCGACAAGGTCTTCATCATCATATCAACACCGTTGTCATTTGTGTAGATCTTGTCAAGTACAAGCTGCTTAGATTTTTACACATAACATATCTAATGATATCTGATATCGATATCCTTCAGTCTTATATGGAGTGTAGATTTCTTGCCAAGGTGAATAACACTCTAACTTCCAAGGTAAAGCATGTACTTGTCGTCATGGAAACCAAGTTCCTATTTGAACTTCTTCATCCATAACATATCCGTGCAAGCCTTTGTAGCTGCAATGAATTCAGCTTCTGTAGTTGATAGTGCCACACACTTATGAAGCCGTGACTGCCAAGAAACTACGCCACCTACAAAGGACATCAAATATCTAGATATGGATCTTCACCCATCAATGTCGCTTGCCATGTCTGCATCTCTATAGCCAAAAAGCATAGGCTTCTCTGCTTAAAAATAAAGAGAGTAGTTGCTAGTGCATCGAAGATATCTCAAGATCCACTTGACTGCTTCCCAATGTTGTTCCCTAGGATTTGAGATGAATCTACTGTGCAGTTGTCGGACCTCGTACACACCATGGCATACGTAAGACTACCAGTGGAGGATGCATAGTGAATCTTATCCATGTCGTTCTTCTCCTCATTTGTCCTTGGACATTCCTTGGAGCTTGGTTTGAAATTCGATCTTAAAGGTGTGCTAGCGGGCCTAGCCTTATCCATGATGAACCTTTGAAGTACCTTCTCTTGTGAAAGCCGAAGTTTCCTTGCTTGCTTGTCTCGAGTGATCTTCATTCCCATTATCTGACTTGCATTCCTCAATTTCTTCATAGCAAAGGACTTGTTGAACTCCTTTAAAACATAAATTCTCCCTCCACTTTTTTCTACAATCAGCATGTCAACAACATAAAGTAACAAAATGATGAAATCTTCACCTGAATATATCTTCACAAAGACACAATGGTCTGAATATATCTCCCTCTCCCACTCTACATCCTCTTCCTCGACGACCACGTTGTTGTCTAATCCCTAGGCAACTCCACCTTCTTAAACTCCAACATCCGTCATCGTGTGCTGAGATAAGAAGGGGGAGAGGATGACCTTTGGAAAGAACTTGGATGTGGAATATCCACGGTTGGATTTTCATTAGTTAGTTTAACTCAAGATTAACCTAAGAAATTGATTTAAATAAAGTTAAAACTGACGGTAGGGTCTGTGGGATAAGACAAAGAAAGTTTACGAGGTCAAGGGGGAAATACATTATTTAAAAGATCGCGGAGGTAACTGGCAAAATTTATAGAATTTATAAGATAAAACATCAATTGCAAATGGATTTTTAGTATAATATAAACGTTTCTCAACATCTTTTTCACACGGGTAAAGAAGTTCCAAGTCCCTTTTGTGGATTGGTTCAAGTGATTAAGCATGTAATAATCATTTATAATTATCAAGACGTCTATATCCTTACACGTATTTTGTAACAAAACTTTAAGTACTCACAAATGAACATTTTCGTTTTGTCATCCAAATGCGATTGACGGCACAACTTGTTGCCTCTCTTCCATCAATCTCTCTATAGTCGATGATTTAAACTCAACGTTACTTGTACAATTTGCATTTCCATTATTTTTTTACGGTGAAATGAATGCAGCAAATTTTAGAACTCCTACAATGGTTTTGAGAAATGTGAATGTTTTTAGGAATGTAAACTCAATATTATGCATTAAATAGCTACTTCATTATCAAAATTTTCATATACTATATTTCAATAGAATAAATTGAAATCAAATTCCATTCTCTTGGGGAGAAACTTTCTTAAAACTTTGATATTTAATATTAATATGTTACAAATTTAACATGTTTAATGGTCATTCGTCAGTTTCATCAATTTCTTCATAAATTATTATGTAAAATAGCAAATACATGTGCAATTAAAGATACTAGTTTTTCTTGCAAAGCATCATATATATATGTGTGCGATCTCTTCGCAAACATGATCGCTAGCTCGTAGTGGCCCATTACAAAAAGATAAAAGAATGAGTTCAAATAAAGGCAAGAAAGGACTGATGCCAACATTACCAACCATTCTTTTGATAGCAATCCTCCTCTTCGTCGTCACTTCTTTCCTTCAATTGCAAGGAAGCCTTCAATATTTTGTCACAAGTCTCGAACAAGTCGAGGATCCATGTTCCTATAAATCAGACCAAGAAGCGAAGGATTCAAGAGCTTACAAAGGCGATGCATTTCCGATGAAACGCAATCGAGGTTCAATATATTTCCGCAATGCACTTTGGAGATTAAATATTGGGCGATGGCTATCCAACTGCCATTCATCTTCATCACAGGTTGAAATTATTGAGGTAATTAAAAATTTTACCTCCAGTATAATGTAAATTTTTGCTTTCTATGATCTTTTTTCGACTTGACCATGTACAAATGATAATGATCTTGTGACGCTAGAGTTATTATAATATTTAGAACATCAGCTGCCGGCATGTTTTGTTACATGGTAAAGATTGCAGGATGATAAGATCCGTTCCTCAGTGGTCATCATATATTATGTATGTTTCTATAAGCAATAAAACTAATTAAGATATAAAAATTTCAAATCAGTTTAAACATTTGTTTCTATTTTATTAAGTGAAAAAGAGATCAGCTATCGTTATAATCACAATTTTTAAATGGAAAAGAAATAATTAAATGCTATTTAATAGCAAAAAATGTTACGATGATAAAAAGTTATAGGCATGAAAAACGTAAACACTAAGAAATGGAAAAAATAAACCAATAACAAAACATTACGATAAAAAATCATCATTTATAACCCACAGCATGCACTGTTATTAAAGCTACAACCATTAAAATGAAACAATGAAGATGAACATATATGTGATTTATACCAACTTTGTTTGGACGGGTAATCTTCGTTATCCTACTGGATACTGACGAGTCGCTAAATACGACAAATAATTCGGTCACGTTGTAGCACGTGTACATAGCGATTCAGTCAGAACCGAGAGAAGATCTCCGTGAAGAGTGTCTCGGCTTAATTTATATCCCGGGCAAGTCCGGGGTCGAACACAGGGAGGCAAAGGAACAACTTTGGGGATAATTTGAAAACTAAGGTTTAGATATCCAATGCGTTTTTTTATATTTTTTTATGCAACAAGATACACAATGCAAGTGAATTACGACACTAGGAAAGTATATAACAAGGCCAAATTAATTTAATTAGAAAATAAGTCCAATTTAGAAAAATTATATTTTTCCTAAAATCCTAATCCAGAGATGAAAACAAAACACATTTTTTTGGAATTTTAGGGGTTAAAATGCAACAAGGAAAAATGCGCACTTTTTATGGGTTTTTTTCGCAATTTATCACACAAACAGTAAGCAAAAATGATGAAAAATTTACTGGAATGAAAAGATGATGCAAGGAGACTACATTAATGTTTTTGGAATTTTTTGACAATATATGAACTTTTTATGGATTTTTTAATAAAAACAAAGCGATAGTGAGTAAATAATTTCTAATAAATCCATATTATCAAGTTAATCCGATTGCGAATTATCCTAAAAAGATATTTTCATATAGAATCTAGGAGACTTGAAATTTCGCAAAAATAATGTACGTGGATCTAATTAAAAATCAAATACTAAAATCACCATAAAATTTATTGTAGGCACAAGACATCTCCACTTTAGATGAAATTTGGATAATAAGTTAATCACATGTCAGGGCATCATTCCTAATTTTTGTGGAATTTTTAGAGCAACAGTTTGTGAGATATAAATTGAAGAGCACTGATTGGGTAAAATGTGAAGACTTTCAGTTTGACAATTTTAATTAATTCACAATAACTCACAAAAAAACAAATAAATATTCACAATGTAGAGAATTAGTTTCTCAATATGAAAGCATTTTTAATTGAATATAAAGATGCATAACCGGTGTCCAAATTAAAAAGACAATACAGGGTTATGTGTGCAAAATAGAAAATAACTTAATCAGAACAAAATAATTACAGGGATCTATTCGTAATTACAAGAACGTTGCTATACAATTATGCAAATTTCACGGAATAAAAAAATACATAGAACAAACCTATCTTCTTCTTCCTCGAGGCGGAGGTGAACCCAAAAAAAATGGTGGCGGCGGCGGCCCCGCGCACAGACGCGAGGACGGCGAGGAGGGAGTGTTGGCGGGTGGCGCGCCGCACGTTGGAGCTGGGGGCGACGGTGTGCGGCGCAAGGGGCCGTGGCTGGAGGTGGAGTGCGGCGTCGGGGCGCCCAGGCAGAGGCCGGTTGGCGCGTGGAGGAGGACGGTGAAGCAGGTGGCGGTTGGCGGGGCGGCCTGCGACGGTGGCGGAGGAGATGTGGGGGGGGGGGAGGGGCGGTGGCGGCGGGGGTGCCGCTGCTTCCCTCCCGTTACTTTTTTTATTTTTTTGTTTTGATAAAAAATGCTGTGATAGATTTTTTTGGTTTAGATTTTATATTTTTTTTAAATTTTTTATAAACAGGAAATAAAATGTGGATATATACAAAATGGGAAGAGGATAAATTGGTGGTGGTAATGATATGGTGAATAGAAAAATAAGATTGTGGTAAACTAAGTAAACAAAATGTAAGATAAAATAAAAATAAAAAGGAAGACGAGATGAAATTCTTACCTGATCTTCGCCGGATTGGCGGAGCATCTACGATGGACTCCTGTCGTCGCCTCGATCCGATTGGCGAAATAAAATCGAAGAGGCTGAGCGAGCTCGATGGAGAACTCGTGACGCGGGGCGGAGCTCCGCGGATCTCGCCTGAAGGAGATCGTCACTTGAGGAAGATGCTTCGCCGCTGTCACCAGCAAAACACTCCAAGTTCTCTCCTTATTCTATAAGAATGGTGGATGGGGAAAAATGAGGATGTACAAATGAATATAAAGAGAAGAGAAAGGGAAGTTAGAATGGTGGTGGTGTTGAATGGGAGGTTAAATTAGTGATGGGGTTAATGGGAAGTTAGATGAATAATGGTGTTGAATGGAGGTTGATGAAGACTTGGAGGTTAATGGAGGTTGGTGGTAGAATGGAAGTTATTGTAGAGAATGGGAAAATAATAAGTAAATAAATAAAGTAGGTTACTTTAAATACAATAAAATAAAAAGAGAAGAGAAATAGTGGAGAATTTACAAAAGAAGATATACAACATGTACATTTTTTGTTTGCTTTACTATTATGTATTTTTTTGTCTTTTTAATAAGAGATATTTACAACAGAAAAATACAATAAAATACTAAAATTAAAATACAACACAATCATGATATTTTTGTATTTTTAGTAATTATAAAAGATAAAATAAAAAAATGAAGAAGGAATGAATATATACATAATATACAATGTACATCTAGGTCCCAAAATCCAACTTTTGCAAATGAGCTCCGATTTTAATGAAACCACTTCCTTTGGATAGATAATTTTCTAACTTGAACTTTAAAAGTGAGTTTGGTGAATTTGGAGTTCATACGGAGCGGGAATTTGGCTTGGAAGTTGGTCTTTACGGCTTTTTCCCTTTGGGATCTAGGAGCATTTATTTGAGGCAAAATTTGTTTTGTATTTTTGTATTTTTACATACATTGATATGAACATGTTGGAGAAAGAATTAGCCAAAAAGGAGTTGCAATGAAATTATTAAAAATACATGAAGTTTTGGGCTATTTACATGTATAAAACTCCTTTGTATGGAATGAGAGCTTTTCTTTGACATTTCATTGCTTTGTAGTATTTTTGGCTAGCTCCACTTCTTTTACCAAGAGTTGGCGCACACTGATCAACATTTTTTTATTTTATCACACCCTGGCACATAGGTAAATGTCAAAAGATAGTACAAGAATCATGTTCTCATACTGGCTAAAGATGCTGACACTCAGGTTTCATGAAGCCTTCATTGATTTTATCCCATCCTCGAGCATCATTAAATCAAGTCCAAACTCAAATCCCTCATCCCAGATCCTCAAGTGAAATTTCAACTCATCTCATCATAATTGCAGTCGTGTATGTGAGGTGCTGATCATATTCTTAAGGTGGAGACTAAGCATGCAATATAGCACACAAATCTTTCAAACTAGGGAAATGTGAATAATTAAGTCTAAGACCCTAATGACTAAGGCTGGTTAACTCAAAATCTCAAGAGCTCATAAACCAAGTGTTCTTGAACATCACTAGTCTTGTGTGAAAGTGAATTGTGTCAGGGATTAAACCAACTTATTAGTTAGTTTTTTTTGTGATTTTTTTTAAAGTTTCAGAAAATTTTTTTTTCAAAAAGATTTTTTTGACAAACAAAGGCAAAGAAAATTTTTTTTAGAAAAAGTTTTGCTTGCCTTTTTTTGTGTTTTTTTTGTGTAAGAAAAAGGTTTGTTTTTTTCTTTGAAAAGTTTTTTCTCTCTCTTTTTTTTGAAAAAATAAAGGTAAAAAAGAAAGGATACATTTTTTTGAAATTTTTTTTACGTAAATAAGAAAGGACACATTTTTTTTGAAATTTTTTTTAGAGCAATTAAGAAAAGAGAACAAAAAAATTCCTTTTTTTACCCACCCCATAATTATTGTATAATATATACAAAAATACGTGAAAGTACGAGCTATGGGTAAATTATATATGTAATATATACATGCCCCCTATACTTAGCATGTGCTATGTCCTCATGGCACAAGAAGCGAGAAAAAGTCATAGCTCGTGCTAAGCGTAGGATGACTAAAATAATAAACAGTTTAGAAGTCGATCCGCCCCCCTATACTTAGGCTCTGGGCAGCCTAAGTGTAGAAGAAGTGCAAAAATGAGGCGGACGAGGTCAAGAGGAGAAATAGATGAGTATGTATACATGGCGGGCATCGGTTCCCCCTATACTTAGGCTCTTGGTAAGACTAAGTATAGGACAAGAGTAAGTGTAAGAACCGATGTGATATGGAGAATATACAAAGAAGGGAGTATGTACAAGAGGAGTGAATCTATACAAGGATCAAGAAGGTTTGTGACGGACCTTCTTGCGAGAGCGAGGGGGTGGGTAGTATACATATGTGTCGCTGTCAGAATCGTTCGTAGAGGAATAATAGTGAGGTGTAGGGAACGTCCAACGAGGGTCAACACATGGCTCCTTGCTCAAATATGGCTTCAGAACAACCGAACTAAGCTCACTCATGTAGATCACCTCATCCGGACCTGATGAGGACTCCTCAGAAAGTTCCTTCTCTGGAACATCGAAGGTAACCTTCTTAGTCGGTTTTCTAGAACCTGAAGCATCAAGAGGAAGAGGAGATTGACAAGCCTTGAGGGGTTCGGGGGAACATCTCGAGGAATCAATACTCTTCTTCTTCATACCAGATGACTGACTAGAAAATGGAGCAACCGATTTATCAAGATTGGTCAATTTGGTCCCAGTTGTCTCCTTTGGTGTATGTCCTGGATGTGGTGTGTGTGAGGTTCTGACCAGGGGTTCATCATCAGATGAGTCACCGTATGCATTGTAGTACTCCTGCAGGGTCAGCACACATCTCTGATAAGGCACAGTGTTCTCAGTTGGCTTGACATTGTTGGGTTCTTGTGTCAGATCATTGAAACGATCAAGGCAATCCACAAAGTTCATGTCCGACTCAATGATAGCTTCTAGTCGCGAGTCCTCTCTAGAAGCTGTCGCAGTGGTGGTGCAAGCAGTAGGCGGTGTGTGGTTGTAGGAAGTCTCTAAACCAATGGTCGTCTGGACAGTCGGTATCTCAGGTGTAGTAGAGAGATGGGACTCAACTGTCTCTCGAAGGTCACGACTGTCTGCAACTTTACGGGTTACCTTGGAATATCATGTGTCCTCAAAGATCGGGTGAGGTCGGAGTGCTCCCAATGCTGAGAAATCGATCTCCCGAGTCCCACAATCTATAGTTGCCTTAGCCAAGGCTAAGAACGGCTTTCCGAGAATGATCGGAGACTGGGTGAACTCTCCTTGGTGCTCAATGTCAATGATCATGAAGTCTACCTGTAATAGAGCACCTTGGAAAGTAACAATGACTGAAGTGGTTCCTCTCGACCGCTTAACAGACCGATCCGCCAACTGAATGATCTCTCTTGACTTCTTGGCAGATCCGAGTTTGAGCTTGGCAAACACGGAGGTCGGGAGGATATTAATCGGTGAGTCATCATCGATTTTTGCATGGGTGAATGTGGTATCTTTGATTTCACAATCAAACCTAGGCAACCGCTTTACTCTGCGGCTCTTGGTTTTTTCCCTATCGTCAAAGATGTGGCCATAGACACTATATGTATCTCAGTCCTTGTTCTCTTATTGCCCGACCTTTTAGGCATCAATTTACTTATCACAAATCTTTTAAGGTCAGGAAAGTGCTCAATGGCCATTATTAAGGGAAGCTCAAAAATCAACTTTCTATCCAATGCTTCCCTAACCGCAGAATCCAATTTTTTTAGATCTTTTCCTTTTTCAATTTTTATGGTATTTTTTGAGTTTTCAAATTTTTTGGTCTTTTTGGTAGGTGAAGGAGGACTAGGAGAATGTACAGACTCTGGTTTGGAGGGAAAGTGGTTAGTAGAAGAGGAAGGTAGAAGGGACTCCAGTTGTACATGATGTGTGGTCAATCCGATGTCTTCCAGGTTTTCAAGATTCAATCTGCGAAATCCATGATCCACATTCCTACCTGGACTCTTAATCAGTCTACCAATGTCATCCTCCAATAAGTTCTCATGACACATCATGAGAGAAGTCTGCTCAGTTGGAGGATACCGCTGAGAACTCGGGCTCCTATACTCAACACACCTTGACTTAGGCGTGTAATACTAGGTTGAGTATGACCTTTCTGTATGGCAGATGTTGGTCGGAGCCTCATCAGGCGGAGTTAGTAGACAGGGGGTCTGTTCAGTCGCATGAATCCAATCCCCTATATATGTCGGCTCTCCGAATGGGTGATATGAAGGTTGGTCAATGTTGGCATGATCACTCAGGTCAATCAAGTTAGGAAGATCGTATGGTGTAGGCCTCTCCATTCGGTTAGTTTGGTCGATCGTGTTGTACCCAAAGTTCAAGTCAGGATGTGTATAGGTCAATTCTTGTCTGGTCCCAACTCGAGATGAGAATGAGGTATGTGGAGTCAACTGATTCTGCCAATCATTCATCTCAGCAGTGGCTTGCTCTTTGTTTTGTTCCTTAATTTCAGCAAGCGGACGAGAATATGGTGAGTCAATCCAGGGTGGTTGTGGGTCATGGGTGTAAGAATGTGGGGTAGGTGAGAAGGACGAAGAAGTGCGGAAGTCAGTCGGAGTTCTGACTTCGCGGTTGGGGTGTGGGTATGAAGAGGAATGAGAGGGTGGAGATGATCGAAATATGGTCAAAGAAGAATGACATGGATATGATGACCAATATTCTGACATCTTGGAGGGAAAATGGGAGAATGAAGGGGATCGAGGAAGAAAGCGTGCAAGTGCACCGAATAACACACAAAACAAACAAACACAAGAGCAAACCCTAAGTTCACTTACTCAACACAGTGATGGTCGCAAAAGTCCGACCGTTTATCTTTTCAGTTTTAATTAGGTGATAAATCAAGATATAAATCCAATTACGTAAGGCTCAAAAGTAGGTTTTGGGCACTATCCTAGGGATGCGTCCTCACCTCTCAACAATCACAATTAACCAAGCATACAATGAGGGTTTTACTCTCCCAAAACAAGTGTTAGTTTTAGTCAATTTTTTTTGATCAACTCTGATTAGCAGTCCCGATTTTAAGTTTGGTTATCACTTGATTAGTCCACCAAATAAAGTACGCCTAATGATCAGTCCCGATTCCCGATTTCCTTTTAACCTAAGTTTCAAAAACCAAGGGGAGGGAGTCGAGAAAAACTGATGCAAATAGTGAAATCAATGATGCATGCCCAGTTCAGAAGACTTACGGTGATCCTCGCACTCTACATGCGGGATGCAAGGCAGAATTGAAATTTTATACTATATGAATGCAAACGAGAAAACCGTTCCTAGACAGGCAGTTCTATTAGCGAGTGATGAACAAGTTAAATTTGACTAATAGCCCAGCGGTCTAAGTGCGTCTCGTTAAATGTGATGTGTGGTCCTAAAAATTACGAGCACAAGCAATACAATATTCTAATAAAATATTCTCTAAGAGCCGCGAGTGCAAGTCCTATTCTACGCCAATCAACCACACGACCACGAGCGGGTCCAATGTCCAGTCCAATTACAAGCACGAGCTCTCAAATAAGATCCATTGGAAAGTGCGAATTACCTAAATTATTATAATAATCACAAAAACTCTCTCAAACATAAACTAATTCTCCTTGATCTTCAGCAGTCGGTGCGCGTCGCATCCGTCGACCTCCGATGTACTCCAAGTTCACCGGGCCCTCGCAAGGAAAATGAGATTTATATTAGAGAGATAAAAACAAAATATATACAAAAATATGAAGAGAAATAATTACGAGGAAAATGGATTAATTACAAGTGGATCGGGGGTCAGACTACCCGAGTAAGTGAAATCTAAATCCAAAATTTTTAAATTAGTCCCTAATCCGTTTGCCTCCCCCACAACGACGCCATCTGACGAGTCGCTAAATACGATAAATAATTCGGTCACGTTGTAGCACGTGTACTTAACGATTCAGTCAGAACCGAGAGAAGATCTCCGTGAAGAGTGTCTCGGCTTAATTTATATCCCGAGCAAGTCCGGGGTCGAACACAGGGAGGCAAAGGAACAACTTTGGGGATAATTTGAAAACTTAGGTCTAGATATCCAATGCGGTTTTTTTATATTTTTTTTATGCAACAAGATGCACAATGCAAGTGAATTACGACACTTGGAAAGTATATAACAATGCCAAATTAATTTAATTAGAAAATAAGTTCAATTTAGCAAAATTATATTTTTCCTAGAATCCTAATCCAGAGATGAAAACAAAACACATTTTTTTGGAATTTTAGGGGTTAAAATGCAACAAGGAAAAATACACACTTTTTATGAGTTTTTTTCGCAATTTATCATACAAACAGTAAGCAAAAATAATGAAAAATTTACTGTAATGAAAACATGATGCAAGGAGACTATAGTAATTTTTTTGGATTTTTTGACAATATATGAATTTTTTATGGATTTTTTAATAAAAACAGAGCGATAGTGAGTAGATAATTTCTAATAAATCCACATTATCAAGTTAATCCGATTGCGAATTATCCTTAAAAGATATTTTCATATATAATCTAGGAGACTTGAAATTTTGCAAAAATAATGTACGTGGATCTAATTAAAAATCAAATACTAAAATCAACATACAATTTATTATAGGCACAAGACATCTCCACTTTAGATGAAATTTGGATAGTAAGTTAATCACATATCAAGGCATCATTCCTAATTTTTGTGGAATTTTTAGAGAAATTGTTTGTGAGATATAAATCTAAGAGCACAGATTGGGTAAAATGTGAAGACTTTCAGTTTGACAATTTTAATTAATTCATAATAACTCACAAAAATACAAATAAATATTCACAATGTAGAGAATTAGTTACTCAATATGAAAGCATTTTTATTAATTGAATATAAAGATGCATAACATGTGTCCAAATTAAAAATACAATACAGGGTTATGTGTGCAAAATAGAAAATAGCTTAATCAGAAAAAAATAATTACAGGGATCTATTTGTAATTACAAGAACGTTGCTATACAATTATGCAAATTTCACGGAATAAAAAAAATACACAGAACAAACCTATCTTCTTCTTCCTCGAGGCGGAGGTGAACCCAAAAAAATGGTGGCGGCGGCGGCCCCGCGCACAGACGCGAGGACGGCGAGGAGGGAGTGTTGGTGGGTGGCGCGCCGCACCTTAGAGCTGGGGGCGGCGGTGTGCGGCGCACGGGGCCGCGGCTGGAGGTGGAGTGCGGCGTAGGGGCGCCCAGGCAGAGGTCGGCTGGCGCGTGGAGGAGGGCGGTGCAGCAGGCGGCGGTCGGCGGGGCGGCCCGCGACGGCGGCGGCGCCGCGCGCAGGCGGCGGAGGAGATGGGGGGGGGGGGGGGACGGGGGTACCGCTGCTTCCCTCCCGTTACTTTTTTTATTTTTATTTTTTGATAAAAAATGTTGTGATAGATTTTTTTATTTTAGATTTTATATTTTTTTAAAATTTTTATAAACAGGAAATAAAATGTGGATATATACAAAATGGGAAGAGGACAAATTGGTGGTGGTAATGATATGATGAATAGAAAAATAAGATTGTGGTAAACTAGGTAAACAAAATGTAATATAAAATAAAAATAAAAAGGAAGATGAGATGAAATTCTTACCTGATCTTCGCCGGATTGGCGGAGCAGCTACGCTGGAATCCTGTCGTCGCCTCGATCCGATTGGCGAAATAAAATCGAAGAGGCTGAGCGAGCTCGACGGGGAACTCGTGACGCGGGGCGGAGCTCCGCGGATCTTACCTGAAGGAGGTCGTCACTTGAGGAAGACGCTTCGCCGATGTCACCAACAAAACACTTCAAGCTCTCTCCTTATTCTTTAAGAATGGTGGATAGGGAAAAATGAGGATGCACAAATGAATATAAAGAGAAGAGAAAGGGAAGTTAGAATGGTGGTGGTGTTGAATGGGAAGTTAAATTAGTGATGGGGTTGAATGGAAAGTTAGATGAATAATGGTGTTGAATGGAGGTTGATAAAGACTTGGAGGTTAATGGAGGTTGGTGGATGAATGGAAGTTATTGTAGAGAATAGGAAAATAATAAGTAAATAAATAAAGTAGGTTACTTTAAATACAATAAAATAAAAAGAGAAGAGAAATAGTGGAGAATTTACAAAGGAAGATATACGACATGTACATTTTTTGTTTGCTTTTCTATTATGTATTTTTTTGTCTTTTTAATAAGAGATATTTACAACAGAAAAATACAATAAAATACTACAATTAAAATACAACACAATCATGATATTTTTGTATTTTTAGTAATTATAAAAGATAAAATAAAAAAATAAAGAAGGAATGAATATATACATAATATACAATGTACATCTAGGTCCCAAAATCCAACTTTTGCAAATGAGCTCCGATTTTAATTAAACCACTTCCGTTGGATAGATAATTTTCTAACTTGAATTTTAAAAGTGAGTTTGGTGAATTTGGAGTTCATACGGAGCGGGAATTTGGCTTAGAAGTTGGTCTTTACGGCTTTTTCCCTTTGGGATCTAGGAGCATTTATTTAAAAATTTGTTTTGTATTTTTGTATTTTTATATACATTGATATGAACATGTTGGAGAAAGAATTAGACAAAGAGGAGTTGAAATGAAATTATTAAAAATACATGAAGTTTTGGGCTATTTACATGTATAAAACTCCTTTATTTTTGCGGCTTTTTATGTATAATTTATTTTGTACAATCTAATATACAATAATTAGTGTGTTTTATTTACAAGAGATATTTTGTTAATTTAATGAATTTATTTACATTTTTATGGGATTTTACTCAGGGATTTTGCTAAGATCAAGATATTGAGATGATGAATCGTGGATTCATCAGATACTACCTAGAAACATAACCAATCTGGAATAGAGAAGGTTTATATTTCAGACCAAAATAGGAACAGAATCATATAAAATATTTTAACTTGAAATAAATAACTATTTTCTGGGTCTCTAAGAAAATTTCTACATCTCTATAAATCCTTGAGATTCACGGAATCCTTGGCATGATCCCTCTTCATCCTCCAAATATTCATAGATAGGCTCATTTTTTTAAGGATTTCCCTTGGTTAAAAAAACACAATCTATGAAAAAATGCTCCATGGTTTCATAATTATTTGTCTCCAAACTCGAGATTTTTGAGAAGATTTGTAGATCAGATATATAACTGAGTTACTAATATGCATAGGGTCCTTATCCATGAAAGTTTATGAATAGAAGTGATTTACCATTCACAAAAAATCATCTCTCGGAATAGGCCAACATTCTATGTGAATTCATTTATCATTCCTTATGGACCTACGTCTTAGTTATTTTCGAAGCTCTAAATTAATGGTGTATTTAATAACCTGCAACATGAAGGGGCATATAGACTGTGCATTTTTCATTGGAGTAATCAAATTTGAAGGCAGTCTGTAAACAAGTTCTCTGTCATCCCTCCCTTGTGAGTATACGGCATTGTCTACGGAAGCAAGTATTGTTCCTGTAATTTGAAGGCAAACAAAGTTTGCTTTGACATTTCCCTAGAGGTCCATCGGAGATTAAATGTGATTTTTGTGTTTGCCAATGGAGGCCATCGTTTTTGAGAAACGAGTGCTTCCAATCAAGTAAGATCAAGATTCATCTCCAGATCCTCTATTTTTGTTTCCAACTCCTTTATTTCAAAAGCCAAATCTGACATTTTTTTTGTTTTCTCTAGTTTTTTGATGTGTTATCTCAATCCGTTAATTTTTTAGTCCCAAGTGTGAAAGGGTTTATCAAAGTCCATTTCCAAATGTCAACATTCTCCCACCATGTGTCTAAAGCTAGTTTTTTTAAAAATCAAAAGGTCTCCATTATGAATTCAGAAATTTGCTTTAAGTATTTTCCACCAAACACTAGCAAATGGTTGTGGCTGTATAATATTTTTTTACACTGGTTTTAGATGTAAGGGATATATTTAACAACTATATTACAATGAATTCTCTCAAAAATGTCCGATTGGCTTGAACCTATTCCACTGACCAGGTAAAATGGATGAAGCTGCTCGGCACCTCAATCATATCATTTTGTTCTATTCAAGCATCGAAATCCTTATCGATTATTTTAAAGGAGCATTCCCAACCTATTACATGCTTTCTTTATAAGAGTACAATCCCCAAACAAGAACATTCTTTCCTCCTAAAGCCTTATCTTCTTAGGCACGACAAAAATGAAGTTTTTCTTTCGTCCAAGGGAGGTCTATACACAATAATAGTATTTAATCAAAACTAGGTGTCTAACTAAGCCGGATACAAAATAGAACATATGTCTATGTTAAAACTTCGCTAAAATGAAAATGCTTAGGTCCCAACCTGTCAAAATTCCCCATGATGTTGCACGAGCATATGGATGCGAATGTAGGAAGTCAAGCCCATGCATTTTTTGGGCAACTTTTTGCTCTCTACTTCTTTCTTCTTGCAATACGATGATATTTAAGGAGTTTGCCCTAGCAAGTAGATTGAGGTGATTTGACTTCATCGAACCCTCACCCCCCAACCCATGGATGTTCCATCACAAAAGTAATCTCTCTAGAAAAGCAAATCAACCCAAACCCCCCAAATCAACTCCGAAGCACAACACTACATTCTTCGAAGTGAAACATTTTATGAGAGTCTTCCTTCGTCTAAAATCATTCAAGCCAAATACAATGAAATCAAAAAGAATTGTTTTAATCTTTTTAAGCACAATGGTAAACATTCAAGAATGATATTGGAATCTAATTGTTCAAATATGATAGATATAGAAATTGAGTAATGCATTTCTTGTTAGTGTCTCCAAGATCATTTTTTTCTCCACAGAGTTAGACGTAAGAGTCTGTAATGTTTCAATCTCCAAAGCTTCAAATTCTTTCAGTGTTTCCTTTGAATGTCGCATAAGCCAATAATGCTTTGTGATGCTCGTGGAAATTTTCATTAACAAGCACTCCAATGTTGTGGACCCACATCATAGTCTTTTCCTTTATTTATCTATCCAAATAATTTTGAGGTTCAATCTTGATCTATTTTAAGTAACCATGATGGAAGGGATAAACATCAAGGTTTACCCTCTCTCATTCTATGTCCAAGAAAAGATCAAACAATTTATGTACAAGCTCCATAATCCGACTCTCGACGTTAGGATCCCAATACATTTAAAACAATTGGCAAACTTACTTCTTCTTAGTTTGAAAGGTAGTGATGTTATTGCCAATTACTTAATAAGGGTATATAAAAATGAAAAAAGTCCATGCCTTTCGTGTAGTTAAGTGGATGTAGAGATACCTTAAAGACTCCATCAGTGGAAATTATCTCCACTGCCCTTGGAATATTTTCAATGTTTATTATATCTACCAACAAATCGACCATATAAGCATCCCCACACTTTCCTCCAACTTGGTACAATTGTATTCCTACAACCTGTCCAAATTTTCTCACATAATTAGTTAATATGTACACGTATCTATGTTGAAAAGGTAGTCCCAGAGCTCCAACCCAATAAGTGTTGAACTTCTCAACTCTCTTTGATCCAAAGGAAGGTGATCATTTATAAAAAGAGATTTTTTCACCATCCAAATGTTGAATGCTACTAACCTAACAAGCTAGGCTGACAATTTCTATGTCGACCAGTCTCTAATTCATACAACAATTAACCCACAATATGATATGATAAATCAATAAATGTGATGTGAGTTAAAATTTATTATAACTCTATAATAGATGTGTACATGTGTAAGTAATGTGGAGGTCGAACACACAGAGCAAATAATGAGTAGTAGTTAATTATTAATAATTATTGCTCATTAATAATAATTATTTTTATTTTCTTAATTTTCTCGTTTTTATGTGGGATTTTATATATTTACGTTTTATGATTTTTAAATTATTTTATGTGTATATATTTTAAATTCTAATTTTAGACTTTCTTTTTAGTTATGTGAAATTTTAATTTATTTTTATTTTCAAATAAGATATATAATTATATAAAATAATATAGATATTATATGTAATATAAAGTATATATTATATCTACTTATATTTATAATTAAGTGAAAATATATTTAAAATTTAGAATTAAAATATTTTTGTGTGTTTTATATTTTGCTCTATTTTTGACAATTTCTATTGAATTTTCTAATTTTTATGGATTTTAAACTTGTAAAATGTACAAAATAATTAATATAATAAATATCTGATATTGTTTTGGGTTTAATAAAAGTTCAAAATTCACTTAAAACATTTTTTGATATATATTATTTATAATAAAGAAATTTTACTAACAAAACATATTTTTTGAATTTATTAATATTTTTTGCTAATTTTTATGAAGCTTTTTGGGTTGTATGATTTTAACTTTTATGTTTTTATTTTTTAGTGGTTTTTGGATATGTGCTAGAATATATAATATTATAGCCAAAATAGTTTTCATTTTTAGAGAAGTAATATTTTTATCGGTTTTTAATTAGACAAAGAAAATAAATATTCATATATTTTTTAGAAAATATGATAATTAACCAAAATACCAAACAAGATTAATGCATGCCTAAAAATGGTTACATGCATCAATATTAATTTTCCTAGAATTTTTAGAGCAATAATAATAATTAATAATCATCAAATATAAGAAAATAAAATGTTACAGAAATAGGGACTTGTTTGTAATTTCTACAACTTAAGATACATTCAATAATAAGTTCATCAAGTACAAGGGCATAGATGCAATATTTACACATTATCATGTGTCATCATGTGTGCGACGGAAGGACCTATGGTAATATTATACAAGTCCGGGGTCTTGTTCGGAAAATAACATAAAGTACACTTAATTTAGTATTTATAAAACTAATTATAAATACAAAAATGTGGGCATGCTAAAGTGCAATATATCCAAGGAGACACGATCGAGTAGTGGAGAAGCTACCATGCCAGGTGTGCGTACTGCTTCGTCTTTTAAATGGAGGTCCAAGATTATATATGGGCTTCCATCTCAATCGAATGGTAGAGATGCAACATGGAAGAACAGAGAAGAACACTTCCTTATCCTCCTTCGTTCATCGATTACTCGCATCTCCGGCCTCCTCCCACCTTGTTGGTGGCCTTCCTAGCTTTCTGGAAGGGTGTTGAAGCAACAGGATTCCTTCAATAGATCTAGGCTTCACTAATCGAGGCCTGGAAGTCGATTTGCTCAGGCAACCTAGGAACTGACTTCTTCCCTATATTCTTGCTCTAGGTTAAGTTCCTACACAAAAGTACGTATGGGCTCGAGGGGTTTCTCCTTGACCCTACGATGAAACTGCAAGCATTGAAGGGGAGGTGAGGCAGTGATCTTTGGCGAACGATGCAGGATAAATCTATTTCGCATATTGAGGAACATTCAGATTGATCTAGAAGAGGGAATTTCAAGGAGAAATGGTGAGGAAGGTGATGAAATGATTAAAGGGTGAAACCTTTGGTGAATCATAGTGAAAACATGGTCGGAGCCTAGTGCTCTAGTGAACTATGATCTAATTAATCTGTGCTAAAGTAGAGAGAATTGACCTAAACTAATGATTAAACTATGCTAGGAATTGAAATTGCATCTAGACTAACATATCCTATCATATCGATAGGGTACCTAGAGTAGATGGTATCCTCTCATGAGTTGAGATCTGACGACGGCTGGATAACAACCTTCCCCCGCTTTATCCTCGCTGACAGGGATGGGAATTGCTTGTTGTTACCAAGGATTCAATCACAAATGTTTCCCTTTGGTGTTATAGTGAAGAAGATGGATCAAACCAAAAAAGGAGATGTTGAAGGTTATTTTTACACAGTGGACATAACCATCTCGTGCGGAAGGTAGTGTGAAGAAGAAGGGGAGTCGGTGAGGGCTATAGCATGGGCGTGGAAGAGAAAGATGGAGTGCAAGGTGGTGGTCTCGAGGTGGAAGAAGGCATGGAGGAAGAGTAGAAAATGGGAGAAGAAGGGGAGTCCGGTGCTCTGATTGGAGTTAAAGGGGAGACTAGACATTGAAAGAGCCTCATTGGTCCACGTAGGATCAGATAAGAACAAAACAGAAATTTAATGCTTTATTAATTTGATAATAAATAGAAAAATATTTTATTAATTAAAACTCAGAACATGAAAATGTTTATTTGCCTATATTCTATGTGTTTTATTTTTATTTTGTATTTTTAATACTTAATATTAAATTCACATATTGTATATATTTATAATATTATGAAATACATATTCACATATTTTGTTTTATTTTTATGATTTTATCAATATGCATAAATAATTACTTGTACGTTTACTATAGGTATAGTAGACCTATATATTTTAAGGTATTATTGATTTTAATGAATTTTTGATGGTTTTATTTTATGTTTATATTTTTAATATTTCTAAATATGTACAATTTTTAAAAATATAAAGAATAAAAATATTAAATATACAGATACAAAGTATAATAATACTCCAAAAAGCCGTCTTTTGTGTCTTAACTCTATTTTTAATGAAACTTCTTCATTTGATATATAATTTAATTTGGAATAGAATGGAGGTGAGTTAATTACGGATCTCCATTTCATCACCCTTATTCTTCTATTTTAGTTTTTAAATTCTAGCCAAATTCATGTATATTTATTATTTTACACAAATTAACATTCATTATTTATTGTATACAGATTGTATAAAATATATTTTTTAAAGCCAAAATAAAAGAATGAAGGAAAAATAAAAATAAATAAAATGCTAAAGATATTTTATCATAAACCATAAGACCTAGGCATCATGATGACTGAGTCGACATGGAACAAAGTAGGGGGACATAAGGGTCAGTAACACAATAAAACCCTAAATATTTATTCTTCAATAATTCATTTTTTTGGAACCCATTTTATTATCTATTATTTGTACCTCAAATAAATAAACTTTGTACAGAAAATATGAACATAAAAATACATAGAAAAATAAAAACTTTACTTCACACAAAAATAATACAAATTGTACATTCTAAACTTAAAATAGAAGCCAAAATCCTAACTTCCCAGACCCATATCTTCTCCATATGAACTCAAAATCATTAAACACATTTAGTTGTATATAACTTTTTACTATCTTTTTAATGAAGATGGTTTCACTTAATTTGGAGTTAAGATGTAAAAGTTAGGTTTCAGACCCGTATTATATAGTATACCTGAATAAAATATTTATTTTATTTATTCTATATATTTTTTGTTAGTTTATATATTTATAATTTTATAAAAAATTATAATATATGTATATACCTCAAATACAATAAAATAATAAAGAAAACAAGAAAATAAAATAACATACTAAAATACATATATGAGCATACTACACATATACCTATATAATTAATACCTATACTACATTAAGCTTACAAATAAACTCAGAAAAATACAATAAAAATATTTAAATATAATAAATATATAAATTATGTTTATAAAATATAAATACAAAATGAAAATCAAATACACATATCATAGGTAAATATAACTATAAATGAGCCTCTAAAAAGTATCCTATAATAAATTAAGTTGTAAAAATATAAAAATTACCATAGAATATTACATAAAATAATAAGCATTATTCATGTTTTAACCTAAAATTAATAAAATCATTTAATATTTTATTTTTAATTAATTAATAAGGATTTATTTTGCTACCTAGTCGTTTTCCTGATCGATGAGGCCCAATGAGAAACTAGTGATGGTTGACTTCAATTAACTGCACGGTCTCCTAGGATTGCATCATGCTAGAGGCTTTAACCTTAATTTCTCAATTTTTCCCTAATGAATCTTTCGATATTTCTGATCGATTTCTTCTTTTATTTTGTTTCTCGACCATCATTCATACATACAATGTCATTCCCCGATCAATGGTCTGTATTGAGTGTCACTCCCTGATGAACCCATGCTTGTACATATACCCTCTATCAACTTCCATTCAAACTTGATCCCTCTTCCACCCCTGTATCCATAATCATCATGCATCCAGCGAACCCTAGTGACAGTAGAGGCTTGTTGACACGAGAATCTCGAGGGATCAATTATTAATGATATGTGGACTCGTCGTTATCTCTAAAATTCCCAGATCAAACAAATAATATTTTTTCTTCTCTCACGGTAAAATAATTACAAAGAATAATACGAGCAAGAGAAATTTTTGCTACTTATTTACCTGTATAGCAGACAGAATGGAACTGAGGGAGGCTACAATTCCCGAGGGTTATTCAATAATCGAAAGAAATTCAATTAAGAGAAAAAACAAGAATCTCAAAGGCAAACTATCCTTGCTTTTTGCGGATTTTTTCTCTTTTCAATTTTTTAAATTTTTTTATTTCTATTTTTATTTTTTTTTCTGATTTTCAAATTTTTAGTGATTTTAATTTTGCAATTTTTTTATTTTCAAATAAGGAACAAAATGCACAAGGAATAAAATACGTACATCGCACTTTTTTGTATTTTTCAATTATATCAAAATGGCTAAGAAAAAAACCATAGAAAATATTTTTGGGTTTTAAATGCTTTGAAATATTATTGGGAATTTTTGTAGAATTTTAATATGTCTTTGTCTTTTTCTAAAAATCAAACAGTGGCTAAAATGATAAGAAGTGCATCGCCTGGAGTAATTTGCAACTTAAAAATATTTTAAATACCCATAACTCATGGCATCTATTTTCATGCTAAAATAAAGATAAATATCTACACACAAAAGTGAAATCATGATTTTTGGATTTTATGGAATTTTTTATAATTTTAATAAGATTATTATTATTTTGTATTTTTTTGAATTTTATAAATAATTCATGCACAAAATTTGGACAGAAATTAAAAGACAATAAAATAGACGAATCTAATGTTTTTGGAACTTTTGAAGCAATATTCAAATTTTTAGGAATTTTTGAATTTAAAATAGGGAAAAATGATATGTTTTTTTTATTTTTTTAATCTTATAAATGAAAATGCTATGAAAATTTTATGCTAGAAATATACACACATCATGATCATCTCATGATTTTTGGGGAATTTATCGAGCAAGAATGATATTTATTTTATGCAAATCAAGGTAGAATATTAACTCTGGAAATGGAGGACTATATTGTAATTTCTATGAAAGTTGAGATCAATGAATAACACAGAAATAAAAGAAAGGAAATATATGTAATTCTCACAAAATAGCCACATGCAGATCACATGACCTTGCATTTAAAATTGTTTTGCAAATACACAATGTTGGGAAAGTTTTAGCAATTTACCCAAGAATAACCTGTGCAGCACGTGTTGGACACTAGGAGGGGGTCCTTTACGTAATTTCAGAAATCTCGGGTGCTGAAGTGAAGTTTGTCTTTATATTTTGGAGAGGATGACATGGCGAGATCTGGTCCCTTAGATCTAGGGTTCTCCTTTGTTGAAATCAATCTCCAAACAAGCGGCAAGCTTTGGAGGATCCACATATGCGGGTGTTGTGAGACGATACACGGTGACTGGCAGCGCTGGTGGGGGAGACGCTAGGCGAAAGGAGCGCTAAGCCATAGACGGACTGGATCTTCAACGATTTGGTGCATGTGGACAAGGAGTCTATGGCGGATCGTGGCGTGCTTCTTTTCGTTGGTGGTGAGATGTCCCTCAGCCGACACACGGCCAAGGGCAGATGCTATGGTTGGTTTTGAGCCTCTGTCACCAAAGAAACACTCTGATCTCTTTCTCTCTCTCTCTCTCTCGCTTTGATGTACGGAACGACGAATGTCCGGGATATGAGGGTGGTGAAGCCTTATAGATGAGGGGAGTAATGGTTGGAGGTTGAGGGGACGCAACCGCTAGAAGGAAAGTAAATGCATCGGTCATTGCAAATGAGGATGGAGGAGATAGTTACAGGGAGAGGGGAAGGGTGTGCGTAATGGGGCGACTCAGGGCACGTACCGTGCACATGTGCGTTGAGGGAGATGGCGGCACGTGCATGGCACATTGATGCGTCTAAAATCCGATCGCGGCTTTTGATGTTATAAAATTGTCGGTGTAGAAAAGGTGCGAAGAGATCTCAGTCGATCAAACAAATTCAGTTTTCAGAGAAAAACCTACACTAATTATTTTACCAGGTGAGTGTGCCTGGGTCGAACTCAAGGAGGCAGAATAGAATATTTTGATTTTTTTTAGAAAATATTTTTGCAATTTTACTTTTCCTCTTCTTAAAGTTATCAGTGAGAAAACTATATTTATAAGAGATTTTTTTAAATTTTAAATTTTTATTTGATTTTAATCTTTTCCTATTTTTATTTTTTTCGAAAGGGGTATTTTTCAAAAGATTTTTTTATTATATAATAGGTGGATTATAGGTAGATGATACTATATAGTAGGTGAAAAATCGAGCATCGGGCTCGAACAAGCACACGAAAACAAAACAAGATGAAGGTAATTTTCGACGAATCAAAACACGATAAAAACACAAGAAAATTACACGAAAAATCAATGAAAACTCGCGGAGGTAGTTGTGTAACTACCCCAAGAAAAATTACGAAAAATGAGGTCAAAAACTATGTCCAAAAATCCCCCTACAGCCCAGGGGTATAGGCGCAAGAAAAAGTATCAAAAATTGTTGCAAAAAGGTCCTTACAGGGACTTTTTTGTAAAGAAAAAAAGTGTTTTACATTTAGGTCCCTGTGGAGGGACCTAAATGTAATTTCTGAAAACCTTCTGGAGCGGGCTTTAAAATTTGGAAACCTGCTGGGTTGAAGATGCAATATGTCCACCGTTTCGTCTGAACGGTTGAGATTAGATTGTACGCGTTGATCCGAACCGTCCGCGAGTGCCACGTGTCAGCAACCCCTAGCTTCGGGCGTTCTTCTGTTGTTCTTGAGCGGTTGGAAGTCTGGCGAACGAGGGCTTCTTCTCTGAAGTCTTTCGAGCGAACGGCGACGCAATTGGAGCTCCGACAGGGCCAGAGGGGAGGCTCCTCCACCCCTCGAGCTCGCCCGCGGTAGATGGCGATCGGAACCGACTCGAGGCTGTGACTGCAGCTCGATGAAGGTGGACGTCTACTATACTGGTGTCTGATGATTAGGTGGTTACGCCTTCTTTGGAATTGATGTTCTTGATGATAGAGGCTTTCAAATGCTCGGGAATGGCTCCAGCTTGAAGATGGATATGCAAACAACAAGATTACGTGCTCGATTCCCAAGGAATCGGCCAATGGATTAAGAGTTCGCAAGATCAAAACATGTTTTCCAGAAATTGATAAAACTTGTGTTTGAAAGGCTGATAAAATGAGATGCGAATCGAAAAGATTTGAGATGAATTTCGAGTTGGTTTCGCTTTAACAAGTAAAATGAAAGATTCGACGATCTAATGACGAGTTTAGTCACGCTAATCATGGCACGATGTTCGAGAAGAAATTAGAGGAAAATGAAGGAATAGGTCTGGGAAGATCAAAGGTGTATTACCTGGAAATGCGGGAGGAGAGAGAGACAGGTGATGGTAAGTTACGTGCGAAGCTTATGAACTAGAGGGAAGGGGAGAGAGAGGGAAGGGAGGAGGGGAATAGAGAGAGAAGGTAGATGACAGAAATAAAGGAAAAAACAAATTAATTAATTTGTTAAATTGATTAAATTAATTATATTTATAAAAGATAAAATTAATAAAGTAGAGAGTTAACATTAGATAAACAAAAAATAAATAAATAATGATTGTTCATAAAGAGATACTAAATGAAGTCAAATTGAAAAGTAGTCAACACGAAAGTTACTCATATCGATGAGATCTACAATTTGTATGACTCGGAAGCAAAAGAGGTCTACTGTACAAAACATATTTTTGGAGGTATTCTTTAGATAATAAAATACCGTATTTTTGCATTTTATGATTTTTTATTTTTAATTTGATTTTAGTTAGTGGATTAATTTATATACAATATATACATAACTAATCTAATATGGATTTCTATAGATTAGGAAAATATAAAATAAAATCAACAAAGATAAAATATGTACAAAATATACAATGTCAGATATTTTTCATTTCATTCAATTTCGCTCTTTTTTTATAGGTTTTAATTCTTGATGCTGAGTTAGTTAATTAAGCAAAGAATAATTTAGAGAAAGAATTGGGTTAAATTTTTTTGATTTTTTTATATAATATAATAAACTCAAGTAAGGTCAAAAATAAGGTTATTTATTTACAGATTTTAATCCTTAATTTAAGAACAATTAGTGAAGGTTAATTAATTGATTTTAAGGGTTTAATTAGTGAATTATTCAGGAATTTTGCTAAAACATCCGTCTAGAGTAAATGAATCATGGATTCGTCATTGCACAACTAGATTATGGCGTCTAGTCAATAGATGTAAAGACTACATTCATTGTATACCTCGACATGGATTTCCATATGAAGCATACATGTGGCTTCACTGGAGATGAAGGTAAGGTGTGCAAGCTGAAGAAGTCCATCTATGATCTTGAACGATCTTCTCGTTGTTGGAATGTCAAATTCGATGAAATCATAGCTCTGATTTCATTCGGAATCTTGATGAACAATGTAGTGGGTGCGTATGTGGATATCATTTTGATATCTGTAAATCATGTCATTTTAATATAATATTATTGTCATAAATTTTACTTGCAACTTTATGTGATAGAATTCTATGGATTTTCATTAATTTGACGTTGTTATTGTTAATTAAATCCATTCAATACAATAAAACTTTAATATGACAACAAAGATTCAGTTACTTGTTGCCACAAGTCAATCTTCTTGTATGATTTAGTATATTTATTTTGTTTATAAATTACCCTTTATATGTATATTTAAATTAATTTAATACATATTTTCACATTCATTCATATTTAGTTCATATACATCTTACATTTATATATGTTATTAATAATATGATACCATGTTTCTCATCTACGTCGATATACATTCTTACACATTTTAAGGTGGACACATATAAGATAACTTGAACGTCTATATTTGTAGACGTTTTTTATCATGGTTGTTTCATGTTATTTGCAATTATGTATAATAAGTTAGAACTTATTTAATATTACTTTTTATAGAAAATGTTTTGTAGTAATATAAATGATCAGGTGCTCATATCAACCACAAATCTAAAAAGTTTATTGGGTCATATCAGTATGAAAGTTAAGTTCTTATATTTTAAAATGCACATAAACATATTGACATCCTTTAGACAGAAGTTTCAAAATGAGATTTAGATTTGGAAGATTATCAATGAGATTTAGATTTGAAAGATTATCAAGACTTTCAATTGATAACACTATTTGAATTATGACAAGGCATCCTAAAAGGATTGGGAGTTGAAAATCTTGCTAATCTTGCAAATATAAATTTTGTTAATCTTGCAGATATAAATCTTGCAATTGTTGCAAATTTAAATCATCTTTTGAAAGTTTGGTCTAAAGAATGTCTAAAGGATGTCAATCTTGAATTATAAGAAGGTATCTTGAAAGTATCGGGCATTAAAAATCTTGTTGATCTTGCAAATCTAAAATCTTGTTAATCTTGAAATCTAAATCGTGCCGATCTAGCAAATCTAAGTCTTTCTACTCTTGAAATTATAAATCTCATTTTACAAGGTTTGATCTAAAGGAAGACAATATATTTATGTGCATTTTAAAGTTTTTATTCAATCTCCTCTCTAAAAATATTATTTGAGTTTAGCTGTAATGTTCCAAAACATTAGTTGGACCCAAAATCTAGTAATGTAATTGGCATATGCATCACGCCCAATGCGAGGCATATGTGCAAACTTATAAATTCAAAATTTTAAAAAAGCAACAAAAACTTGTATGAGGTATCAAACTCAAAACCTGAGCTTTAGTAACCATTTATAATTATGTTACCACAACTATATTAATGTGATTCTCCATGTTAACATAAATAAGTGCCAAATTCCTTTTTTAAGAAGGGCACAAATCACGGGTTTTGAGAGAGTATAGGTCAATACATAAATGTAATTGCAAAAAAGTAGGTGCATAAGTGGTTTTGAAGAAAACTCAAAAGGGCACTCGTGTAAAGATTTCTTAAAACTCAGTTGAATTTATTTATAATCCTTCAAAACAAGGATCACACATAATCTTTTAAGATAGTTGGTAGATGTATTACAACTACGGATGAAAACGGTCGGATATGATACGAATATAGGTATAACCGTGTCTTTATCTATTTTAAAATACGAATACGAATGCGGATATGAATATTGATGAATGTGAAAATGTATTAACATATCGTTAAAAATGAATACGAATATAAAATGAATACGAATCAGATATGGATAATAAAAGAAATAATTTACTAATATACATGTTTAGGATGGTTTAAGCATAAAAAAGATATATCAGATATTGTAATTTCATAACAATTATATCAACAATGTTGAATGCAATCATAAAATATTGTTACACACATTTATAAATAAATCTATTACTATACTTATGTTCGGAAAAGAATATAAGAATGTGAATGCGAATATTAACAAATGTTAAAATGATATACATATCCGCATCCATTTTAAAACGAATACTAATACGAATGTCAAAATATTATAAAATGAATACAATAACGGATCGGATACGAATATATTCACATTCGTTTTCATCCCTAATTACAACCAATACACTTATGCAAGATATTAGATTTAATTTTATAAAAGCAAAACAAAAAATGGAATTGGCTTGAACAAAATTTAGAAAAATGTAAAAGAAGCTAAATAGGTATTGTAACAGTAGTGTCACCTACAATATCTATCCCACAATTCTTTATAGGGTAAATTACAAAAAAGTCCTTGAACTATAAACCGGATTTCAATGTCATACTTAAACTTTAAAAAGTAACAATGTGATACCCGAACTTTCAAATTTGTCTCAATCTAGTCATTCACTATAGAAATTTAGTTGATTACTTTGTCATTTTAACATTAAATTTTTGTAGTTAGGTACCACATTGAAATAAATTCGACAATTCGGATATCACATTGTTACTTTTTAAAGCTAATGTACGGCATTGAAATTAGGTGTGTAATTCAGGGACTTCTTTATAATGTACTCTTCTTTATATATAAAGATGTTTAGCAGAAGATATGAAAGATACACAACATTTTTACGCGGAAACTTAGGGACTCTTCTCTCCTTGTTGTCCAAGTAGAGATCTTTTGAAGGTATTTTACACAGACAGCTCCATAATCCATTTCATCACATATTTACAGGATTTTTATTAGGTAATGAGAAATATCTAGATTTTTATACACCAATTCTACCTCTATAGTCCCCTAGAAATAGATATTTCACCAATGCTATTTGCCTAACTTGTTTTATAGGAGACAACATATACAAAGACCTTTATTTTTTTTAGGAGTCACACTATAGGTTATATAATTTTGTTATACAAAAACCACATTGATACCTAAATTGTCAACGTGTTAAACTACGATACTGGGATGAAAAACAACTAAGAGAGATGTTCCTCACGCGGTCGCTTCCATTAATAAATTACCATCAAAAGGCCAAATAAAGTTTAAACATCCCATATTTCTTTTGCAGATTATTTTCAAAGGGAAGTGTACAAATGACTGCAATTTCAAGGGCGTTTGTAATAAAGAACTAAAGAAATGCAGGTGCTCGCTCGGATATTCTGGTCATTCTAACTTCGATTTTTTGTACTCACGTTAATCTCTATAGTTTCCAAGTGGCCATGCTAAGAAACTTGAGATGTAGGAAGAACATTCATTTGGCATAATTGTTTCTGCCCCATTAATATCCATACAGAATCTTCCAACGCAGACATAATATATTTAATGGCTCTTTAGAGATGAAAGTTATCTCATGCATAGTTTAATAGGAGATTTCCTTCTTTGTTACTCTTGACAAGATCCACATCGCATCTATAGCTCCATTTCAATAAACAATGAAATATTTTACTGTGAGGTTTGCTAACATTAGCCTGATGCTAGAATATTGTTGTTTGCATGAAGTTAAGCTAGATTGATATCACTTTTTGACCCATAGTTTAAACATGTATTTTTCTCTACAACGGTGACAATTAAGATTTTTACTATTTGATGTATATTGTATTTGTTGTTTTTTTCTTACTAAAATGAAAAAAATAAAGGAATGTGTATTGATCCAACCTAACCATAATAAATAACGTTTTATTAATATAATTTAGCAAGAGATTGAAATTTATAGATGATTATCATTATTTTTTAGAGGAAATGCAATTAGTTATTGAGAATTGTCCTGTGAAGAATGATTGCTTGAGAGGAAGGAATTGCCAATGTGGTAGATTCCTTTTTTGCCTTTTGATTGGCTAAGAGTTGTTGGTAGGATTGTTGATGTGGTTGATATCTCCTCCCACGTCTTGATTGGTTAATAGCTGTTAGAGGGGATTACATATGTGGCTAACCCCTCTCTTTCATTTTGATTGGCTGAAACCTGACGAGGAGGATTGCTTCGCACCATTTGGTAATTTCTATCCATGATATCCCTGGCCTTCTTATTAGCTATGAACCGACGGGATGTATTGTTGACGTGGCTGAACCCCTTCTGGCATCCTGATTGATTGAGACCTGATGAAGAGGATCACATATGTGGTTGATCAAGTTTTGGGCTAACACAGTTCAATACAAAAATAAATTCAAGCCCATACATCCATGGACAAAAGCAACCAAAAAAGGAAACCACAAAAGGCTAGACATCTTGCGCGAGCAAGCAAATTTTTCACTATGAAGCGCCCAAAAAAGATGCCAATTAGTAGATCTAATCCATCCTATTAGAGAATCTTTAACGTGTTGATTGGTGAGCATACCACAATCGATTTTGATGTCATGGGAGCTCAGAGTCACCACGATTCTTGTAAGGCATATAGAACGAACCCAACCCCAATCACACTGATTAGGTTTAAATTAAGTGCATAAGAGAATAGAGAAAATGGAAGTTTAATTAACCCAAAGGTATTTCTCGTGGATGCATAATCCACACATCAGTTTCCCTGGAAGAATTTTGAGATTCCATGAAGAACCTATATAGCAAACAATCTTAGTAATGATAAGATTCATACACCAAAAGATACTTTGGTAGTGCACCCTCTAAAGTATAACAATAAATTGATGCCAGTTTTTTTTATATGCCAAGATGTTATATATAGATTGTCTACATCTACTGGCAATTCAAATATGAGACTCTACGGTGAAGAAGACTCGGCGAATATATACTTTATGTCAAAATTAGATGATTGACCCCACTATTGAATAGGTTGTGAAATTCTTGTATTCGGTGATCACACATTTGTGTCAATATTTCTGGTGGGGAATGGTGCATGATCCATCCCTTCGCCCAAAGACTCATATCAGTAGCGCTATCTTAAGCTTCAAAAGTTGCAATTCATGATTAAGCAAGTTATCCCATCACCTTGAGATTACGTTTATCCAATTGTTTTGAGACAAATGTGTGGAAAGACTTTGACTAATCTAAAAATATTTATTTTTAGAAAGGTCATAAAGCATTGTGCAGGTTCCTTCGAACAAGTCTCACAACCAAGTGTGCCTAATCAAAAACAAGAATTTCTCCTGAATTTCAGTTCCTCTACACCTCTTAGTTTTTTTAACGCCTTTTTTTAGCGACTACCATGCAGTTGAGTCCCTTCCTCAAGGTTAGATTTGCAATGAAGTCTCTTTTCCTCTACTATAAGAAGCTTTTAATCAAGTTAGAAAGTTGCATTTTTTAGCTTCAGGAAAGTTGATCATTGACTATGGGAGCATGGCGTTGTTAAAGGTCTTCAAGTCAATAATGTCCATCCGTCATTCTCCTTTGGACTACATATTCTACCCCAAGACATGTATGCTCTATCTTTTCCACTCGTGTTTACATAGTGTGATTTACGATCTGTATATGGGTCGTCTAGTTAATTTAGAGGAATCGATAACCCTTGTCGGAGTGAAAGCATCTTCTGTTTCCAGCTCTGAAGCTTCGTAATGAACTTATCAGTAATACACTATCAAGTTTCTTTTTCAAGATCCAAGAAGACAAAGGGAAACCTAAGCAAAGGATTCCATCCATGGATCTACAAAGATCTTGTCAAGTTTAGAAAATAAATGGAGGTCTTATGATTGTTCATTTCTATAAGACATTTCTGATAATATCCTCAAAATGGATAAAAAAGTTCATCAATGCATGTTCCTCATATTTCACGAATATGAGGAGACCATCTGCAAATTATAAGTTTGTGATCATTGTTTCTTTGCCCTGTAATCATGGATTTTTCTCTTAATCCACCAGTTCTTGTAGCATTCTGTTTAGAATAGACAAAATGTGTATAAATAGTAATGGAGATAATGGATGTGGCCAACCCCCCCTCCCTTCCTACTTAAAAAATCAATCCAAGTCACATCAACTTCATTAATAAACATGTAGTTATAAATACAGAGGATATCCTGATGTAGCTAGATCCTTGGTCATGATGTCCTTCCTAATAGTATCGAATGTTTTCTTGAAATCGACTTTGATAATGATCACCTTATCCTCCAAGATTCCAATGTTATCGCAAATGCATCATGGACCTACTGGTGTTGGTTCTTTCGACCATAAGGTCGTTTCAATGCAAGGGATCCGTTTACTTAGTGATCTGTCGTTGAACCACACTCCCTCAGACTTAACTTCTTTACCATGACCTGCAACCAAAATATTCAAGGTGCACATTTTGAAAGATTTTGCATTTAGATTGGGGATGTCAATTTAGAGTCCAACTTTACAAAATATAAGATACATATGTACATATAGATATTGACGATATGGAGAATGTATGGCAATATCCTTAACGGCATATACCAACTCCAAGAGGCATACAAACTGAATACGAATGATTTTTTTTGAAAGCAAAACGGGTGCCAACCCGTAAATACGGACATGCAAAAAAACTTATAAGAATACTTTAATTACAGAAATTACAAAGATGAAGACTTATGTAGGAGTCTTACAAGTTCCATTAGATTTCCAACATACAACCTCTCCCCGTGGATTTTTCTAACCATAGAGCCCAAAGAATTGAGGTGCATGAAACTTATCATGCTAAGATTCTTTTTACAGAAGATCGACATTTCATTCATCAAAAGGTTTCACAATGGACAACCACAAAATAAGTAGCAGAATCTCCTAAAAAAGAACGAACTCGGCATTTAGCACAACCATCAAAGTGCCCCATGGATGCAAAAAGGAAAAAGTTTGTTGAGGATAATAAACATGGCTATTTGAAAAAAGAGCCACGAATGGCAAGGTAGAGGTGCATCGGTGGGTCCTTCACTTCTTTGAATATTTGGATGCTAGTTGATGTATGGTGTGTGGTTGCGGACTATGGGGGTTGTTTATGTCTTGGCTACATGAAGTATTATGGGTGATTTTACGATATGAGATAATAGGGGTAGAAATTTAGGAAGTGGCTTAAAGGATGTAGGAAATTAGAACGAATATTAAAAAATGACCATGACATCTTTATCAATATAGAGTTGGGGATTAATGGTACCTCGATATATCCTTCAACATCGCTCCCTCCATATCAACCATCAGATGGAAATGGTAGATTGTTGAAGTTTTTTTCTCACACTTTTCGATTGGAGGTAGGCATTCATTTTGCTTCAGTGGCTTTGGTGATAGAAGGACTCCAATGTAGTTTATAGGAAACTCATCTTCAGTCTAGCTAAATGGGTTTGTTGCAAAGTTCTTTTACTCGATGTCCATGTTGAAATAGTGGATGGTAGATTTGTCTTCAATTATATAAATTCCAGTGATCTCAGAGAAGACTTTAAGAGTAAAGTCCAGGCATTTTAGTTCCTTGGCATTGAATTTGATAAATGAGAGGATATTATCAACAAAAAAGCATGTTGGTTATGCAATGTTCCTCCTCGGGTATACAGAAACCCTCAATCAGGTTGTTTCTTTTTAGTTTGGAAGCATCCCATCGAGGATGTTCATGGTATTAATGAAAATGAGAGTGAAAGTGGATTACATTGTTGAACACCACATGATGGTTTAATGAAAATTTAGATGGATTTGTTCATCTTTACGGAGTGATGAATCTCCATTTCATCACCTTTATTCTTTCAATTTGGTCTTCATTCCCTATCTAAATGCATATAAATATCATTATTTTGCCGAAATTAACCTTCATTATTTATTCTATAAATATTCTATAAAATACATTTTTTAAAGCCAAATGAAAGAATAAAGAAAAAATAAAAAAATAAATTTCCAAAGGTATTTTATGACACTAAACCCCAAGACCTAGGCACCATTATGACTGGGTCGACAAAGAAGAAAGTACGGGGAGATAAGGGACACAAATAAAATAAAACCCTCTTTATTTATTCTTCAATAATATATTTTTGGGACCCATTTTATTCTTTATTATTTAACATCAAATCAATAAATTTTTTACATGAAAGCTGAATATAAAAATACATAGAAAAATAAAAACTTCATTTCACCTAAAAATAATACACAATATACATTCTATACTCGGAACAAAATGCCAAAACCCAAATTTCCCAACTATATCTTCTCCATACGAACACAAAATACGTCAAAATCACCTTTAATTGTATATAACTTTTTATTGACTATTTAATAAAGGTGGTTTCACTTAATTTAGAGTTAAGATGCAAAAGTTAGGTTTTGGACCCCTATTGTACAATATACCTAAACAAGAATAAATTCTTTACATTTCCATTATTTTATGTTCTTATAATTTTGTTATATTATTTATAGAGATTTTATATATTTTAAGTACAATAAAACCATAAAGAAAATAATTAAATAAAATAACATACTAAAATACATAGATGAACATACTATAAATATAACTATATAGTTAATACCTATGTTTAATTAAGTATATAAATAAACTCATAAAAATACAATAAAATATATTTTATTTTACTAAAATAAGTTATAAATATATAAATTATGTATATAAAATAAAAAATACAAATACAATTAAAATACATAATACATATGTAAATATACCAATAAAAATAAACACCTAACAAATTAATCCACAAAATAAATGAAAATCAGATTAAAATACTACATAAAATAATACATTTTTTATTTTAAAACTTTTATCTAATTAATTCATTTATTATTTTATTTTAAATTATTTATTATATTCTTTTCTTGTTTGTCTTTTTGTGGATGATATAGCCCGATTAGGGTCCATCTTCCGTTGACCTGTGTCAACTCTTCTGACCACAGGTCTAGGCATGTCAGACCTCGCTTGACCTCCTCTTCCTCGATTTTTGTCTCTCGATTACTTCACACTTTTAAGTCGATTCCTTCAACTTTTCGCTTCGATCCTCCACCTTTCATGCCAGCTTTATACACCGATCTATAGAGAACTGAATCGAGTCGTTCACCTCGATCTTCCCTTCTTGTTCTTTGCCTATACATGATCTCCACCTCCTCCATTTTTTACTTTTGGTTACATTTTACTCCACTTCTTTACCCCAATTTGTGCCCCAGTTCTAGAGTTAGATGATAGCGTGATGACCCATCCATTTTGCGATGAGCAGATATGGTGTAGAGGTGGTTCCCACCCATCTCCGACGAGCTCCACCGTGAGGTTTAACCTTCTTGGCTTCGACCATGTCGAGGTCAATTTCCTTTTCTTTTAGCTAGATTTTAGCCTTTGCTTTTATTTTCTGTCATTCAATTTAAGTTTAATTATTTGCTTTAGTGTAGAAAAATACCCCATAGGTTGTCAGATCTTAAATCCGGTCAGTGTTCCATCATCATCTAGCCACTGTTCTGACCCCACTTCACCTCCATCTCATCCCTCGTCATTTCCTCTACGCACCGCACCACATCATTTGCCATGATCCTCTCCGTATTAGGAGATCGGGCCTCCTTTCGCTGCCTCTTCACCGGAGACCTCTGCCCCACATCATTCCGCCTCCATTTGCCATCAATAACGAACATGGCCCTACTATCTTCCTTGCAGGTCTTGAAGAGCCCATTAGAGGGTTGATTTCTTCAAGAACAACCCCCAATTCCTTTGCAAGAATCATCGACCTCCAGGGATCGATCAGTGAGCTCTAGACCCAATTGAAGGCTCGGGGAGACCTAGGGAGGCTATAAGAACATGAAGAGCCCATTGGTGGTGTTCTAGGAGGTTGGAGGAGTGAGCTGCGTTAGATTCCAATTCAGCGAGAGCAAGTTCATCTTCTGTTCTTCCAGCATCCTTGAGCGTCATTCGATCAAGACCACTCCCCCTAGGTGTGCAGTCGTCGTCGAATTAGAAGAGCCATGACCATATGATCTCCTTGGGAGATCTAATCTCAATTGCAGCTATCAAAGCATCATCGACGCATCTAGACCATCCGTGTATATAAGTGAGGTGTCTTCGACCGCACGATTCACACCTTTAGAGGGTGAATTTCACACATACCCTTGACTTTTGTTGCATTTTTATTTTATCCTATAATTTAATTAATAGTCTATCTTTTTTGTGATATTTGCAAGTGAACCCTTAAGCTATTTGAATATTGGAATTTTGTCCTTATCATCTCAGCTGACATGCATCTCACATGAGTAAGGTATTTTACACTTTCACCCTTACAATTTTTGTATTTGTAGTTTAATATTTAAAGTTTAAATATTAATTCTAAACTTTAGGTTAATTTGCATTGAAGCCTTTAGATTTTATTTTAATTGCAAATATTCCCTTATTAGCTCAATTAATTTTTGTATTTGTTTTCTATTTTCTAAAAATATCATCCATGCACCAAAAATTATGAAAAAACAGGTTTGTGCATGCTAGCTTACTCTTTCATGGTATATTTTTATTTTTGCATTTTAGGCATTTTTTCCAATTTATTAAAAATCAAATTAGCACATTTTATTTCCTGTTTGCTTTAAAAATTCCCAAAAAATAAAAGTGCATTTAAAAATTCCCAAAAATTATTATTATTTTATTATATTATTTTGTTCCTCAAACTAAAAATTCCTAAAAATATAAAAAAAACTAAAAATTTTAAAGCTCCAAAAATCCTTATAGAAATTATAAAAAATTAAAATCTAGAAATATTTATTTATATCTATGAATTTTTTATTTTATTATATTTTGTATATTAAAAAGAGTTTTGGAAACTTTTGACACTCTTTGATATTTTTAAAATCCAAAATAATTCAATTTAATTAAAAATTCCCTAATTTTTTGTATTTAGGACTTTAAAATAAACTAAAAATTATTAAACATCTTTGAAAAATAAAAAATCATTAGAAAAACATAAAAACACAAAAATATTATATTTTGCAATTTTCAATTATATTTATAATTATGTATCCTATATTCTATATAGTTATATATAAATCTTTATTATAAAATAAAAAGAAACTAAAAAACAGAAAATTGTAAATCGAAAATATAAAATTAAAAATTATATATAATAAATAAATATAAAATAAAAAAAATTATTTTATTTCGATTTAAAAACCCACAAATTAATTAATTAATTAAGTAATTGTACAAAATATATGTATATTATTTATTCATTATTTATCTATAAATTATATACAATCTACATCGACTTATCTCCCTATGTTCGACACTTTACATACTTGCACTATACACAAATTTTGTGGAGTTAAATAAAATAAATTTTAAATCCGCATACTTTTCCTTTCTTTGATCATTAATTGTGGGTTAATTATTGAATTATCACAATTCTCGCGAGTGTTCGCTTCGACTATTGTTGACCTGCCTTGTGGATTGACAAGACCCCCACAAGAATCTGCTTTTCAAATGGCGTCGTTATCGGAGAGTAATGGAGTGTAACACATGTTTGTACATTACTATTCTTTGTTTTTATTATAACTTTTTGTTATTTATTTTTTATATTTATTTGATTGTTTTGACCACTTCTTTGCATGTTGATTTTTCTTGTGATGTATTAACCGACAACGATGACTTCTTAGGAGTTGACGTGCCCGAACCGAGACGAAAAATATAAGAAGGAAACAAAGAGAGAAGAAGCCCAAGCAGTCACTTATAGTGTTTGTTTTTATTTTATTAGGAGTGTTTCCTTTTTATTTTTGTAAAATGATTTGTAGTGTGGAAATTGAACACTTTACTTTACGATGTCCAGTGCCCATGTGATTGTTCACCTGGATGTCTCGTCGTGTTTTTCGCATTTTCACTACTTTTCTTTTTCTTTGTTTCATGAGTTTTGTGTTTTTTACCTTTTTTATTTGTTTTGTGTGGTTGAGACCTAGTGTAGGATTTGTTTGCTCGATAGAGTAGGTCCAAATCCATAATTAAAATTGTATGTACCTAAAGTTCGATCTTGGGCTTAGTCAAATATGAATTGTCGATTATTTGGACTTGAGATCGCATGCTGCAAGAGTCTCTATACAACGCTTACAGGACTCATTGTGGTGGGCACTGAGAAATCTCCAAGACTGGACCTTAGGTTTCATATCTAGATAGTCATCATCTGGTGCTTCACGCTAATAGCAACTCATGTTTCTAGGGCACTTCCATCAGCTTGCATTGCATATAGAATAGGTTTCAATTCTACTTAGCATCCTACACGAAGAGAGTTGGAGGCGAGGTGAGCATCTCTATCTCAGCATACATCATTGATTTATGCTTGCATTGCTTTTCCTCTCTCTCCCTCTGATTTTGACCACATAGGATACTAAAGGAATTAACACCTCATTAGGAGTCGTGCATTTTTATTAAAAATGCAAAAAAAGTGATAACCAATAAAATTGGGACTATTAATTTTACTCAACCATAAAAATAAAAAAGAAATATCTTTGTCTTGGGGAGATTAACCCACTTATTATATTCACATTTTATACGTGATAAATATACACTAAGGATTAGTGCCCCAATCCCAGGCCAATTTACATGCTTGTACAACTTTTTGAAATTCACCTAACCAAAAAAATTGACAGGATAGAATGATCAAACTTTCACGGTCATCATTATGTTGAGTTCATGAATTTGGGGGTTTGTTTGTTTATATCTATGTTTATTAGTTTGCATACTCAATCTTCTCTGCACATTTGAGTCTTTTCCTTGAATTTCTTGACTTGACCTTCATGCTCTCTTAATCCCCTTCTTTTCTTTCAGAGATGGCCAACTAGAGTGATTTTTATCCGAACTTCATAGATCCTTTTTCCTATCTAGCCAGTACACCATCATTATTAGGAATTTGCTCCTGACTTTCCTTTTTGTACATATCCACCTTATCCATAGACTCAAGCATCATATTTTAATGTTTACCCACCACAACCACCACCACCTTCACACTGCCCACCATCTCACCCACCCGAGACTGAGCTGTTTGAGTTACATATTATGGATACTGCTCTTGAGTACATGACCTGGTTACTAGAGCAAATGAATCAGAGGATAGATCACCTTGCTAGTATAAATAAGAGCCATATTGTCGCTTCACCTCTTGGATTCATGGATTCACTAGAGGATGCCAATGAGAGATTTTAATTGCCCAAAATACAAAAAATGAGAAAAACCTAAAAACATAAAAAGAACCTGGGAGACACATTGACGAGTCATCTTGTGAGGAGAGGGCACCCTTGCTAGATCCTTTGACACACACACACACACTCACCACAATTCCCATCTTTGCTCCCAAGGATGACACTGTACAGGCTGCTCTTAGTCATCCTTGCGTAGATGATGATTTTGATCTCTTCCCTTGTATGAAAGAGATAGAAAATATTTAAAAAAATGTAGACCATTCTTGAAGAGGTGGAAACTATTCATGATATTGTTTGGGACCCACTTTGCCAGGGCATGACCTAATTATTTTCATCTAAACCCAAGAAAATAAAGTATAGGAGTAGATCTGAGTGATCCATTCTTACCATGGCCACTGCCTATGCTATCACCCATCATCTATAAATTAGGAAAGGGAATACTATCAGACCTCTTAAGAGATGCAAAATTTCTGACTATTTATGTGATTACACTCTCCTTGACAACAATGTTTGATTAATATAATACTTTCTCGTTGGTATAATCTCTTCTTCTAGGGCCTCTCAAGAAAACCATGATGATTTGCCAGTTTGCTGATGGCTCAATAAAAAAGCTGAGGGGTATTCTTGAGAATGATGTCATCCAGATCTAGGGCAAGAGCTTTACTGTATATTTTATCGTATTTCCCATGGAGACCTCCACCCTTGTGGAGCATCCTCCAATCATCTTGGGAAAACCATTTCTAGACTTTGCAAGAGTCGTTATTGGTTATGGATACGAAGAGATTCTCTTTCGTTCTGCCAACGAGAGCAGTGTCTTGATCACCACACCCATCTCTTACCAAAGACCTACATTTAATGAGAGTGTACCCATGTTATCCAACCTCAAGGACTATCTACTGATATCAGAAAGGTTTGCTTTATTATGAATGAGATCGTGACCTCAGAATTCATCTTCAAGGAGGAAGACACATAAAGAATAGACCTTGGAGTTCCCCCTTCTGGTGTGTGGTGATGCATTGATGAGATGCACAACATTTACACCATAGACTCCTTAGTGCATAGGGTAGACTTAGTAGAGACTTCACAGGCTGAACCTGACCACACTACTTCCATTGACAAGTTCGTTCCTTTTCTCTTTGAGACTTTTGAGGATCTACCCCATGTCGATCCTGGTCGGGTTCAGCCAGTTGAGGACCTCGATATTGAATTGTACCTTGTAAGATCCAATACTCAACGATCATGCAACAAGGTCCACTTTCTACCTTCTTGATCTTTGTATAGCCTCTATTTTGTATATCCGCTTTCATTTTCTTCCTTCCATCTACCATTTTGCTCATCCACCCCATTCTGTGTGTTTTCCTTGCTTAGGATATACTTTTTCCTAAGTATGGGGGAGCGGACAAGCCGAGTGTTCTTTCTTCATTCTATTTCATCATTCTTGTTGTTATCTATACTTAAGGCTCTTTACCCTAAGTATAGGGGGAGTGACGAGTACATTCACCCAACATGTTTTTTTTCTTTTTATTTGGTTTTGATTGGTCCCCTCAACTATCTCCTCTCCTGTTGATATTCTTTCTATACTTAGGGATATCTTACCCTAAGTATAGGGGGAGACAGATCAAGATGTGATATGTTTATTCCCACCCTCAACCCTCCCTGGATGTAAATACAACCTACTATATATAGGATTATTTCATCCAAAGTATGGGGGGACAGTTGACTTCTCATTCATTTAGATCAATCTAAGTATCGAGGGTCATATATACTCTGCATATACTTTAGCCATAACACACACTTATGTTTTATCAATAATATGTCTAATTAATAAGAATTAAAACACACCCAATTCTTTGTAATTACAGGTAATAAAGTGGTTCAAAATATTTTGCAAAATGTTTGAAAAATGATTTGAAAATCGTTTTGAAAAACATTTTTAAAACTATTTTGAAATCATTTTATAAAATATTTTCAACTTTTGTAAAAATATGTTGTCTTATAAATTTTTTATTTGAATAAAATTTTTTTTGAAAATCTACTTGCAAGTGATTTGGAAAATGGTTATAAAAAATAGCTTGAAAAACCTATACATACTGTTTGAAAAATCTTTGCAAAATGATTTTCAAATTTGTAAATGTTTGTAAAATATATTTATTAAATTAGTTTGCAAAATAACATTTTAAAAATGTTTGAAAAAAATTCTTTCAATCTATTTTGAGAACCCTATACAAAATATAAATAATTGAATATCCTTTACAAACCCTATATATATAATCATGTAGATTCCTAACAACCAATTCTTGTAAATAACAAGAAGCACTCTCATGTAAATATCTGTACGTATTACTTTTTTTTTTGAAAAATCCTAAGAGTTTTCAAAATCAAAAATCTCAAATAAACATTCGCAAAATCTTTTCAAAAACCTACATCAAAATTTGCCAAACTTTAAATCCATAAAAAAGTTTAAAATCAGAAAATTGCATCACAAAAATATTTTCCTTGCATTGTGCAAAGCATTTGTATTTTTCGGATTGATGTTGATAATTGAACAAATCTGAGTAAAATCTGAAGATTGGAGCTTGTTTGGACCTTAATCTACTTAATCACGGTAACCTTATAGGAACTAGAATTGAGATACTTCAGATCTGATAGACTTAATTCTTGAGACCATGAGACTTTGTTCATTATCTTCTTGACTTCCTAAGTAGAATATTTTGAAACACATGCATGATTCTTGTTGATAATGACCTAGCTTCCACACCTGTACCTTACACTTCGCTCACCTCAGTTAAAGTGTTAGAGGGCTGGATTTGCTGGCATGAGACACATGCCAATGGAAACATCGGAAGTCACATACGTGGCCATTATACCCCAACCTAATCTAGTAGCAAAGAGGTCTAAAGACAAAAGTCGTAGGTTGCAATAAAGCTTCAAAAGAGGGTTAGTCTACTAGCTCAAGAGGGAAAAAGTCCTTATGTAAATGTTGTTGTATATAGTATTCAATAAAAAATGGAAAAAAATTCTAAAAAGAATAGATGGGAAAAATTCAAAGAAAAATAAATTCACGTCGGAGTATGTATATATTTTTATAGTCAAATAAGCAATCTTGAGATTCAAAGTTATATGAATGTGAGCCTTTAGTAGGATGACTTGGCTACACTGGTCAAGCATCCTAGGATAAGTAGCTACACCGGCTATCATCCATTATTTTGTCCACCTCCTCTTATTGATATAGTTGTACTTTAATTTAGAAGGGAATACCCCACTTCTCGAGAAAAAAGTTATTGGATTGGCGAATTAGGTCACCATGTTGGAGAAGACTGACTTTTTCCACTTCAGTCGAGGAGAGCTACATATCACACACTCTTTCCAAGATAAATTCATAGTCATAAGGGAATGCGTATGACATTGACTTGTTCTGACCTGGCCATTAAGGAGACTTGAGCAGAGTCTTGTGGGTCTTAGAGACTGTTGTATTTCAAATCTTTTTCCCAATAAGATTTCGACCGTGCCTAAAAATCCAACGGTCTGGCCTAAGCTCCAAACTTTGATTTTATGAAGACAAGTTTGAAAGTTAAAATCAATCTAGCTTCTTTCCTTTTTTTCTTTATTTTTTTCTGCACTTATAGGCATAAGTGTTTACTATGGACTAACAAAGGCAAGTATAGGGGGGAGGGGTGATGAATCTCCATTTAATCACCATTATTCTTTCATTTTAGCATACATTCCCTATCTAAATGCATGTAAATATCATTATTTTGCCTAAATTAACATTCATTATTTATTGTATCAATATTATATAAAATACAATGCTTAAATCTAAAATAAAAATCAATAAAAGAAAAGAAAAGGAAATAAAATGCAAAGGTATTTTATGACCCTAAACCCTGAGAGGTATGCATCAGGATGACTGGGTCGACAAGCAATAAAGTATGGGGAGAGAATGGCCAAAAATAAAATAAAACTCTATTTATTCTTCCACAATCCATTTTGGGGACCGATTTTATGCTATATTATTTACACATAAAAATAATAAACTTTATAAATGATTGTAAATAAAAATACATATAAAAATAAATGTCTATTTCAAATAAAAATAATACACATTGTACATTCTATTCTCAGAATAAAAAGCCAAAATCCAAACTTCCCAAACTCATATATTCTCCATATGAACCCAAAATATATGAAAATCATCTTTAATTGTATATAACTTTTTATTAGCTAATGAAGGTGCTTTCATTTAATTTGGAGTCAAGATGAAAAATTAGGTTTTGGATCTCAATTGCACGATATACCTGAATAATTAATCCTTTTATTTATTCTTTTTATTTATTATTATTTTTTTTTATATTTTTGTAAATATTCTTTATAGTGCTTGTACATATTTAGAATACAATAAAACTATAAAGAAAAAATATGAAAATTTATGTACTAAAATACATAGATGAACATAATATACACATAAATATATAATTAATACATATATTTAATTAAGTGTGAAAATAAACTAAAAAATACAATAAAAATATATTTTTAATGTATTGAAATAAGTTATAAATGTATAAATTATATATACAACATAATAAAATTTAAAACACAAAATAAAATTAAAATACGCACAAAAAAGTAAATACACCTATAAAAATATACACCTAACAAATTAATCCATAAAAATAAATAAAAATCAAATTAAAATACTACATAAAATAATAAATAATTTTTATTTTACTTCTTTTAAATAATTCATTTATTATTTATTTTTTTATTATTCATGATTTTCTTTGCTAGTTTGTCCTTTTACGGATGACATGGCTCAATCAGAGCCTATCTTCCATTAACCTAGATCAACTCCTCTAAGCGCATCAGACCTCATTTGACCTCACCTTGATCTACCCTTCCCGTTCTTTGCATGTACGTAATCTCCACTTCCTCTATTTTTAATTTTTGGTTCTTTTTTGCTCCGCTTCTTTCCCCCAATTTGTGCCCCACGACTACGGCCAAGTGACAACGAGCTTGCCCATCCATTTTGTGGCAAGGAGAGGCGGTGTAGAGGAGGTTCCCACCCATCTCCGGCGAGCTCCGCTGTGAGGTTCCACCTTCTTAGCTCTGGCCAAGTTGACGTCAGTTTCCTTTACTTTTATGTAGATTTTAGTCTTTGCTTTTATTTTCTATCGTTAAATTTAAGTTTAATTAACTACTTTAGCATAAAATCAATCCCTTGTAGTTCACAAGAGCTTAAATTCGACAAGTGTTCAAACGTCATCCAACCACTATTATGACCCCCTTCACCTCCACCACGTCCCTCGTCACTTCCTCTATGTCCCACACCCCTTCATTCAAACTGATCCTCTCTATATCAGGAGATCGGGTCTCCTTCCATTGCCCCTTCACTGGAGACCACCATCCCACATCATTCTACCTCCATTCACCACCAATAACGACCAGGACCCTGCTCTTTACACCGTCGTTCTTTCTATATTCCCTTTAGGTATTGAATAGCCCGTCTAAGGTGGATTTCATCAAGAATTACCCCTAAGTTATCGTCAGAACCATCGACCTTTAGGGCTCGATTCGTGAGCTTTGGACCCATTTGAAGGCTCGGGGAGACGCATGGAGGCTGCAAGAACATAAAGATCCCATTGACGATGTTCCATGATGTCGGAGAGCAAGCCGCATCTGATTCCAACTCGCCAAAAGCAAGTTCATCTTATGTTCTTCCAGCATCCTCGAGCATCATCCAATCAAGATCACTCCCACCAGTTGTGCAGCTGCCATCGGATCAGAAGAGCTACGACTGTCTGATCTCTTTGGGAGATCTAATCTCAGCCACAACTACCAAAGCATCATCAACGCATTTGGACCGTCCATGTATATAAGTGAGTCATCTTCGACCGCACGATCTGTGCCCTTGAGGGTAAATTTCATGCATACTCCCAATTTTTGTTGCAATTTTATTGATCCTATAATTTATTTAATATGCTTTTATCTTTTCTGTGTTATTTGCATGTGAATCCCTAAGCTATTTAAATATTGCAATTTCATCCTTATCAGTTGAACTCACGTGTTGTCCCACATGAGCTGGGCATTTTGCACTTTCACCCTAGCGGGTTTTTGTATTTGTAGTTTAATATTTAAATTTTGAATATTAGTTGTAAAATTTTAGGTAATTTGTATTGTAGACCCTAACTTTTATTTTAAATGCAAATATACCCATGTTAGTTCAATTAATAGTTGTATTTGTTTTCTATTTTCTAAAAATATCATCCATGTTCCAAAAATTATGAAATAAGGGGTGTGCATGCTAGCTTGATCTTTCATGGTATATTTTAGTTTTGTATTTTAGGCATTTTCTTATTTATTAAAAATCAAATTAGGATGTTTTTATTCATTATTTTGTTTAAAAATGCCCAAAAAAGTAAAAAACCACATCTAAAATTCCAAAAAATAATATTTTTATTATTTATTTTTTTGTCCAGAGACCAAAAATCCTTAATAATATAAAAAGAAAAATTATAAATATAAAATGCTCCAAAATTCTTATAAAAAATATAACATAGCTTTGCAAAATCCAAAAATATTTATTTATTTCTCTAAATTTTGTTTTCATTATATATTGTATAGTAAAAAGTGTTTTGAAAAACGTTGAGACTCTTTGATATTTTTAAACTCCTAAACATATCATCTTATTAAAAAGTCCCTAATTTTGTGTATTAGGACTCTAAAATACCTAAAATTTAGGAAAAATATCTAAAAAATAAAAAAATATTAGAAAAATATAAAAAGCACAAAAATATTGTATTTTGTAATTTTTTTATTTTTAGTTTTATTTATCAATATATTATCCTATATTATATATAGTTACATATAAATCTTTACTATAAATTAAAAATAAAAATAAACTAAAAATTAGAAAATTAGAAAAGTAAATAAAAACTATAAAGTTAAAAATATTATATATATAAAATATAAAAGGATTTATTTTATTTCAACTTAATTGCCCATAAATTCATTAATTAAATTAGTAATAGTATAAAATATATCTATATTATTTATTCATTATTTATCGATTATTAATATACTAGTTAAAGACTTGTTTCCAGGTGTTCGACACTCTACGTACTTGCATTATACACATATTTTATCGAGTTAAATAAAATTAAATTTAACTCCACACACTTTTTATTTATTTGATCATTGATTGTGGGTTAACTGTTGAATTAGCACGATTCTCATGAGTGGTCACTTCGATGACTGTTAATCTGCCTTGTGGATTGGCAAGACCCTTATAAGAACTGCTTTTCAAGGAGATGGCAGTTCTTTGAAGCATAGTATAAACCAAATCAATAAGTTTTCTAGGTATCCTAAGAGCAACAGTACCATAGACATTTTGCACTTCATTTTAGGGATTCAATGGTTTTTTGAAGGTCAATTTCGAGGATTATTGCCTTGGTTAGGGTATGTCTCCAATGGGTCAAAATTTCAGATGTTAAGATGAAAGCATCAAAGACCCCTTATCCTTTGAGTAAGGCACACTAAGAAGGGGGACATAGGTCAACGAGCTTCGGGGCCCAATGGTTTGTATGAATTTTTGATATGATGTGCAATGACAAGTTTATAAGGCTAATGGGGTGATTGGGTCCCCTTTCTTGTATATCAAGGTAATAGACAAATTATATATGTACTTTAGATTTGATGGTGAGAGGTCATCATTGATGAAGTCATTGACCATCGCCATAAATTTTGGTTTGATGATGGGCCAAAATTTCTTAAATAACTCAGGGATGCTGCAATCGGGGCCAGGGGCTTTCAGGGAGTTTAGGTTGTAAATCACATTGAATACCTTAAGTTCCAAGATGGGGGCATCTAATTCCTCAATATTAGGTATTTGTCCCACCAGCAAAGGGTCAAGATCGAAAGAGAGGAATGTAGTTTATGTGGTGGTGGAATAGTGATTTTCTAATAAGTCTATCATGATGGGGGCAATACTCTCATTATCGAAGTATAGGATGCCAAGGCTATCTTTAAGTGCGGAAATAGTGTTTTTGATACGATGAGTGGAGGCAATAGAGTGTAGACATTTGGGATTGCGATCTCCATCATAAAGTAAATGAACATTGTCTATTTGGTTAAGGCCAAGGAATTGTGGATGCTCTCGAGCTCTTTGTGTAGGTAGATGAGTCTTGTGGAGATCTCTGTGGAGATTCTCTCAAGTTCTTAGACTTTTGCTAACAGTTTTTAAGAGTTGTTTGCGAAGGGTGATATTTGATTTCTCCCATGTGATAATATTTCATTGAGGCGTTTGACCTTAAGGTAACAAATTCAGATAGGGTTTGAAACATTGGAGGGGGATGACCAAGAGTATCCCACCATAGACGGAAAAGTAGGTTTTTCGAATAAAAATACCTCCATTTTGAAAGCTAGTCTCATGGGTTTGAGGGATGATAGGTTTGCAATTGGTGGTTTCTGGTCTGAGAAGGTCTTCGGAAGCACTTGCAATTCAGCAAGTGGTGAGATATCTAAGAGGAAGGAAGAGATCAATTCCTTATCTAGCATAGCCCATCTAGCTTGGGAGGTATCAATTCAGGTGTAAGATGAATTCAGATCTGTTAGATTGAATAGCATTGTATCGTGGATCCAGTCTAAAAATCTTAGAGTAACAGATGGTGGGGTGAGTCGGGAGGAGGATTTACTAGGGTATTAGTAGATGTAAAGGTCTCCCTCAAAACGGGTAAGGTCCTATGATGGTGATGTACCTTAACTTGGTCAATAAAGTAGTCTTTGTCAATTGCATGCGAAGGATCATAGATATTTATGAAGTGTAGTTTGTTATTACTCAGATATGTAGTAGTTTAAGCATAGTGTAGAAATCTCCATCAAATATGTCAAGGCATTGGAAAATCAAGGGGTCCCACCCTAATAGGATACCCTAAGAATTGTAATCTGTATTTCCATACGAACAGAGGAAATTAAATGAGGGAAATATGTGTTTGGGAAAATACCTTAGTATCTAGTTTCATGGAATGCAAATAGGTTTAATTTAAATTTTATGGCGGGGCTTTTTATCATCACAGTCTTCTAGGGCCCACCTAGACCCTAGATATCCCAAGATAGTAGGTTAATATCCTTGTGTTATATCATGAGGGGGGGGAAGGGGGGCTTAGTGTGGTTGGGGGGAAGGCCCCGGGATTTCAGTAGATAATCAATAAATCTACTATTTCAAACTACTAGTGTTATTGTCGTCTGATCTTGCCGAAGGAAGTATTTTTCATGTGTTAATTATGATAAGGTTACACATTATATGTCTAGTTAGGTCGAGGGTACTGGTGTAAAAAAGTTGTGTGGACTTTACAGAGATCTAGTGTGAAGAGAGAGGGGATCATCCCAAAAAAATATGGAACACATTTAAGGCGTACTTGGTGAGGGGATTTGTTTCAGTTGCGACTTGTGGAAATGGGCACGCTCGATGCAGAGGATCCTTGTGCTTGCTTCTTGGGAGTTGTGATGTGGGATAGTAGTGTTATGTCACTGTAGGCATGATGTCCAGTGTAGACTTCATCTTTTCCTTTACTTTCTTGGAGGGGAGCAAAGTTGCTTTTTGGCGATATTTCATCAATAACAATGCGCATACTTTTGAGCCAAAGTATGATGTTCTCAATCAATTTGCAGTCTAAGTCTTTTTTGATCTGGAACCTAGCATTCGAGAAGAATCCATGGTGAGACAAGAATGGGAGAGGATCCATGTTGGCTTTCATCCATGCTGTGTCAGGTCATGGGTCAAAAGGGGGTTGGGGCAAGTTGCACGATTGAGGTAGGGGTGGTTTTCCTATTACACATATACGGGGAGTGAGTGACAACGTCAGTTAGCTGGACTCTTGACTGGATGAAGCGAGAACTGGTGTTTTCAATGGAGGGATGTTGTAGTGTGTGAATATTACCTCACGAGATTATTATATTGGGTGGAAGGTGGTTCGAATACTCCATCGTTGGTAACGACTTCGATCCCCCTAGGGATGGCTTGATCCAAAGGATGCCCACTAAGATCTTGATTATTGAGGCATCATCACAATTCATAGAAACTAGAGGAACCTTATAAGCCAAGACCTTGCTAGAGTTGCGGACAAGGTTGTTGAGTAGGTAAGGGTAGCGGTGGTGTAGAGGCAGAACAAGGACGATGATCTAGTAGGGATTGATCTCCCTTATACATTTGGCCCAAAAGTGGAGGTACTAGCGGTAGAACTAGACAATGGTGTTGTCTTCGCATGTGGTTGTGTTTCCGACAAGGTTCTTGTGTATCTGCTCGATAGACTCACTGACGATGATTTATTGCTTCCTTATTTTCCAAAAGTATTAGAAGGTGTCCTTCCCAAGTTCATCAGCTAATGCCATATTTGGATCTTTTGAGCGAGGGGACGTTCGAGAACTCTATATGACACAACATAGTAGATGGTGTTTGTAGTGAGGGGCTCAGAGCAGACTTCTGCTCACCAAATAGGGGCCACATTAGTATCAGAATGGGAGTTGGGGTCACGAGAGGCTGGTGGGAATGGATGTTGGTTGCTAGTGGAGGGAGAGGAGGTGCTGGCCTTGAAGATGTAAGTTTTATTGATGCATCTTAGGAGACAGTTTGCACTTCCTCTTTTGGTGGTTGGAGGATTACCGATTTTTATGGGGTGGTGGTGACATTTCTAAAGGATACAAGCAATGCCTTATAATATGATCCTCCTTTCAACGGTAAATCACACAATGGGGAGAGTGCAAGATCACTTAGTATTCCCCCTTTCTAAAGCTTTGGAAGCACACACACTTGATGAGGGGATATTGTGGTAGACAAAGCAGTGCCAGTTTTTCTGAGGTACAAAGAGAAGTGTGTTGGGGTGTATCTTTGGTTGAGATACAGAGGGGATGCGAGTGAGGTGTGGGATGGTTGGCTTGGAGCCAGAGAGTGAATACGCATTGGGGTATTTACTTTGCAAAATATTCCCCAAAATGGGAACAACTTGAAATAATTCCCATAATGGGCATATATCGGCAAATCATTAACCACTTTGTGTTCCGTACACAGTAAACAATAGGGAGAAAAGTTGCACCAACACATAAAATCAAGGTTTTCATCCCCCTTCCATCCATCCATGTGGCATGGCAAACCATTTTCCATACACGGAACATGAAACGACAAATGGTTTGCTGATATATGCATATTTTGAGAAATATTTTCACATCATCCCCATTTAGGGAATATCCACCCCCTTCCCCTTCTGGTAAACTCCCTAGGGTGAGAGAGAACCATGATTTCATTGTTTCATCATATAATAGGGAGTGGTATAATGCACTTCCACGTGACCAGATGCTCCTGGATATGATTCAAGGGAAGGACAATAAATTGTAGATGAGACTGTATGGGTGCCATAATGGTTTTGTGTGGTATTGACATGTGGTTTGGGTTGGCTGCCAGTGGTTTGAATGAATTGGGTTCGAGTTAGGGTTTTTGTTCTGATTTGGTTCCCCTAAACACACGTCGGTAATTTGGTAGTTGGATGGATCAAACTTTTTCTGTATGCCAGAGACTTGAAGTTGGGACTGTGGTGAGGGCCCTTAATATTTGGGATGTAAGGTGGAGATGATGATGGTATGCTAGTGGGAGGTTCTAATTTTGGTTGTCTATGGTTAACCAACAAGATATGTGCTTAAAAGCACTAAAGTTGTGGGTTAATTCCACTACTAGTTCAGACGAGGTAAAAATCTAACATGCAGTCGGAAAAGCAACTAAGAAAGATGCATTCAATCCTTTAACTGAGTTGGAGTAGATTGGAGCGAGTCTTTGGGGTGTAGTAGGGTTCTTGGTTTGGTGGTTAGGGGTAGTGGTAAGCTCAGGTAAGTGTGTTTATGTTCTTGGGGGGTTTGGTGTGTATTATGTTTTATTTCGCTTATTTTACTTGGATCAGTTTTTTACCGCTAAGGCTTTTGAATGGGGAGGGGGGTTCTGAAAGGTACTTGTAGTTTCCCTCTTTAGATTGATGAGGATGGACCTCGGTTTCAATTGGATTCTTTGAGTAGGAGGTGACAGTCGCAGTATTTTTAATGGTGGGGGGCACATTTGAGGTGAGTTTCTTAATCAACATGCGTGTTTGAAACCCTTACACCCCATGATAGTGTGATGAAGGGAATGGGAATACGACCCGGTATCGACTCCTCTCGGATATTGGTTGTTGTATATATGACCCCCCTCCCGGATACTGATGCACACACAGAATCAATCACCATTGCAGAAGTACGTTAAAGAAAGAACAACCAAATATAACTGTGGCCGATCACCTCTCGCGACAACCGAAGCAGAAATATCATTATAAGAGGAATGAGTACAACTCTCTCCGTTACCTCGCTAATGAATCTCCATCTCATCACTTTTATTCTATCATTTTGGCCTTAAAACCCCCAGATAAGTGCATGTAAATAACATTATTTTGTACAAATTAACATTCATTATTTTTTCCATTTATTTATATAAAATATAGTTTTTAATGCCAAAATTATAAAATAAAGAAAATAAAGGAAAAAGAATAAAATGTCAAATGCATTTTATAACCCAAAGCTCTGGGATCTAGGCATCTTGATGACTAGGTCGATAAGGAATATAGTAGGGAGAGATATGGATCAAAAACACAAGAAAATTCCCACTTTATTTTTCCAAATAATTTATTTTGAACTTATTTTAGTCATTGTTATTTATACTTCAAACAAAGAAACCTTGTACATGAAAGTTGTAGAGAATAATATATAGAAAATACAAAACTTAGTTTACGCAAAAATAATACAGTGTTTATTTTATATTCTATAGAAATCCAAAATCCAAACTTCAAAGACCCATACCTTCTCAATATAAACTTAAAATGTATCAAAATCACTTTAATTGTATATAACTTTTAATATTCTATTTAGTGTAGATGGTTTCACTTAATTTGTAGTTATGATGCAAAAGTTAGGTTTTGGACCCTTATTATATAATATTCCAAAATAAAATATTCATTTTAATTACTCTTTATATTTTTTATAATTTATATTTTTTTATAATTTTATAAATATTATTTATAATATATTTATATATTTAGAATACAATAAAATCACAATGAAAACAATAAAATAAAATAATACTAAAAAATCATAGATGTCCATATTATACTTATACATATATAATAAGTATACATATTTATTTAAGATTATATAATATATTAGAAAAATACAATAAAAATATATTTATTTATATAAAAATAAGTTATAAATATGTAATTAAGAAAAAATAATAACATTAAAAATATAAGATAAAAATTAAATATAGAAATTATAAGTAATTATACCTATAAATGGAACCCCAAAAAGTAACCTGAAATAAATACTCCCATAAAATTAAATAAAAATCATATTAATATATTTTTAAAAATAAACATTTTTTTATAACTTAAAATTAATAAAATCATTTACTTATTTAATTTAATTTATTTTCATTTTTTGTTTTAGTTTGTCTTTTCATGGGTGACGTGGCCCAATGAGGGCCAATCATCCATTGACTTGGGTCAACTATCTGACCCAAGTCGTAGACTCTATCAAACCAGCTCGGACCCCTTCTTCCTTGAATTTTGCTTCCTAAGGTATTCATCTTCTCAGGGAGATTCCTTTTTCACTTTCCTCCCTCAATCGATGCCCTATCACAGTTTAACCCAAAAATCGATCGGTCTTGTATTCGACACAAGGCAGGAACACAGTCGTCGAATTGACCATACGAAATCTGAATTAAAATAATAATTAACCCACAAATCAGAATCAAACAATGAAAGTAGATGTGGAGATAAAATTTATTATAACTCTATAACAAAGATGATATGTGCAAGTATGTGTAGAGTGCCGAATACAAGAAGCAAGAGGTTGATCGAGGCAATGGATGCTAAAAAGTTGAATATGATGTATTTATCTATATGTGCTATTTTTTTGGGTTTTTAATTATATATTTTTAATTTGATTTTTTGATTTTATATTTTTATATTTTGATTTTTAATTTTCTGATTTTATATTTTCTTTTTGTATTTTATATTTTTATGTTTTCTTGTTATTTTAAAAAGGATATAAAACTAGATAGAGTGTATATATATACAAGAGAAGTAAGAGAGACAAAAGTAGGTAAAAATATCCATAATTCGAGAAAAAATTATTTTCGTACTTTTTATATTTTTGTAATATTTTTGTGATTTTCCTATATTTTTTTAATTTTTTGGTATTTTTTTAAGTTCAAAATACTCAAAATAAGAAGAAAATAAATATATGAATTGATTTGGAGATAATAAATATCAAACAAAGTCAAAAAGTCTACAAATTAATTTTAAAATAAATATAATAACAAAAAGAAAATTCAGAATCAGAGATTGTATTTTTGTGATTTTTATGGGTTTTTTATATTTTTATAAATGTTTTAAGAGTTTTTCAATTTTAATGAGTTTTCTTTTATATTTTTTTGGTAATTTTATCTCTTTAGATGTAAAATACTCAAATAAATACGAAATATATTTGTTTTGGAATTTTTAGATAGGTTTTATAATTTTTATGGATTTCCTAATGTAAACAGGGACAAAAATGCATGTTTTGAATTTTTATAAATAATAAAAAGCTTCAAATATGTAAAATACATTTATACCGTGGAAGAGCGTTGCAACAAGAAGTTCTGCCTTTTTTTGGATTTTTTAGAGATTTATAGATATATGAAATAAATAGAGACAACAAAGAGAAAATACAACACTCGTAGGGATATTTTTGTAAATATATAAAAGTGTAAGGGCCAATTCCAGGCCCATTAATAAATAAACAAAGCTGCAGGCCCTTACCTACAAAATTGCCAAAAGTCACGTCTCAGACACGCGCGCCGAAGGCAGGGACACAAATGAAAATTTTCAAAATCCAAGGGATAACTGACAAAATGTTCTGAAATATATAGCTATACTAAAATATTTCTGGACTGAATCGAAATAACAGAAACCCCAAGGGGTCTAGCGTAAAATGTCTCCTCACGTGAACGATCACGAGAGGTGACGTGGCTAGGATCCAAACGCAAATAGCAAAAGTACAGGGGAGTTTTTGCAAATTACACAAAATAAATAAATGGTAGATGAATGCTTAAGTTCTATATATTAAATAAAAAAAGTGCTTGGGATGAATGTGCAAAATACCCAAGGGTGCTCAATCCAGCGGCAAGGTAACCTTCACTTGACAAGTGGCGAGCCCACGCAGCTAATGTCGATTCACGAATGTACGACTAGGATTATTTCCCAACACTGGATCTGATGGTGGAGAAGCGGTGAGATCCGACGAATTTGGTTCAATCTGGGCGGCGGCTTCTATCTGATGGCGGAGAGCCCAGGAGGAGGAATAGGGAAGAACGACTAACGTGGCGACCTTCCCCAACCTCTATCTCAGCCATCGGCGCTCCTTCAAGCTTCAAAAAGGGTTGCGACACTTCCTGCAGGTCCGCTGAATCGACTAGAGACCTCAAAATGGCCGGAGCACATCCGGCATCCACTCGCGAGGTCGGAGGAGGAGAAGGCCTCTAGGTACCGTCGATGAACAATCAAAATGGACCCAGGCTGCTTCTTAGTTGCATGGAACTGCAAGCAAAAAGTAATGAGGTCGAGGGAAAATTGCCCCGACATCGTAGCGAGGTGGAACAAGCTGGAAGGTGAAAAAGGAGCTCGTCGGAGCAAGCTCCGGCTAGGTGGTGGTTGTTGGTGATTGGTTGGGTAATTGTCTAAAAGAAAGTGGGGATCGTTTCCTAGGACTACGAGTGTGCTAAGGATACAAGAAAAATTAAATAAAAAATAACCTCAAACTGTGTTGGACCATGAAGCAACCTCAATGGCGGAGCTCAGCCGGAGGTGGTGGAATCGGTCCTCAAGGCCTCGCCGACACGCCCAACTTGACCGGAGGAGAAGCTGTCACCTTTTTCGGTCCAAGGTGCAAGAATAGGGAGCCAAATGAGGGTCGAAATGGGGTTCAAAATTCTAATCAAAGTTGGGGGTCGGCTTATGTATAATGACGAAGGGGCTGGAAAGATCGAGGCGTAGCTGGCATTTCAACGATGCATTCCCCGAGAAGAGCATCGGGTGAGTATGCTCATTGATCGAGGAGAAAAACTCAAGAAGGATGCGATGCAAAAGGGTGAAAGGATAGGACTTCAAAAATAGGAGAAATCGGGTGGAATCCAATGTCTGACAAGTTGCAGGAAGGGGGATCAGACAGTTGACCCTCAGTCAACGATCCAAGCCACCTAGTTGGTCCACCTGGACCAACCAGGAAAAACCTCCTGAAAATGAATTCGAAATTCATTTAAAAAAATAATTTATTTTATTAATTTTATGTTATTGAATGAAAAATATTTATTATTTCTTAAATTATTTTATTTTGGTTTTTATTTATTTTTTTGTGGTTGGAAATTACAAGTTACCTTTTAAGGGTTATATAGGTATATTCATCTATGTATTTTAATGTTTTATTTTTATTTTGTATATTTAATTTTATTAATTTTATTTTATATAATTATAACTTAATTTTATACACTTAAATATATTTTTATTTTATTTTTCTAGATTAATATATATAATTAAACAAATAGAGGTATTATCTATATAGGTAAACTTATTGGTATTTCATCTATGTTTTTGATACAATTATTTTATTTTTTACATTTTATTTATGTTTTTATTCCTATTTTAATATACACATATATTATAAATAATATCTAGAAAATTATAAAAGAAATAAAATTATAAAAATCATGAAGAAAAAATAAAATGAATATTTTAATCGGTATAAGTATACAATAGGGGTCCAAAACCTAACTTTCATACCGTAACTACAAAAAATATAAAACTACCTTCATTAAATAGCTTATTAAAATGAATATTTTAATTGGTATAAGTATACAATAGGGGTCCAAAACCTAACTTTCATATCGTAACTCCAAAAAATATGAAACTTTCCTTCATTAAATTGAAATATGGAGCTCGATCAGACCTTTGGATTATTAATTTGTCGGAACCTTATCTAGACTTAAGCTTAAAACTTAACAGTCTCTAAGTTCCACCAATCTATGGTCAAGACTCCTCAATAAACCAGATCAGAACAAGTCTACATACACAAACTCTAATGACCCTGAATCTTTCCTTGTACGGTGTAAGTGATATGTAGCTCCCCACCTCAGAAGTAACAAAGAAACAACCTCCCTTAACCCGGTAACTCTAATGCCTTGGTCTAGAAACTCTTTCCTCGAGAAGCGAGGTATTCCCTTCTAAGTTCAAGTGCAACCAGCTCAAGAAGAGGGGGAAGAAGAGAATGGACCATGGCCAGTGTAGCCATGTATACTTGGGAGCTCTAACCAGTGTAGCTGAGTCTCCCGCTGCAAGCTTCATGAGATTGGAACATGTATACCATAAGTTTTTGCTTTATTTGACTATATACACTCCGGTGGGATTATTAAATTTTCAATCCGACCCACCATTTTTTTGGAGTTCTTTTCTTTTTGCACATTTTTTTCATGTGCATCTGTACAACATATCTACATGGTGCAGCATATATACAGGGAGTTTTTCCTCTTGAGCCAGTAGACTATCCCTCTTTTAAAGCGTTATTGCAACCCACAGCTTCTATCTTTAGACTTCATAACCACCGGACCAAGTTGAGACGCACTTCCTTCACTAGAAGAAGAAGAGAGGTTCCTCCTAGAAGTACTACCCTCATATGCTACCCCAAGCCAAAGGAAACTGCCTCCTCATCACCTCATCAGTGGAGAACTATGTGTAAAGTGCTGGTGCAAGTAAAGCCATTATCTCTGAGAGTCATGCGTGTGTTGTTAAGTGCTCTACTAGGCTTATCAAGATGACATATGCTCATAGCCTAGTGGACTCAAAGAATTAAGTCCCAATGGACCTGAAAAGTCTCAATCCTAAGCCCTATAAGGTTCCTCTTATTATTAGGTGGATTAAGGTCTTAGCCAAGCTCCATTTGTCAATTTAATTCCAGGCCAGTTTAAATGTCAACTATGATTTGGAAAAATTGTGCAAGTTTTTACAAAGATGCTATATTATAAATATTTACAATTGTGCAAAATTTTTGAAAAATGTTTGAAAACATGGATGTTTGCATGAATGCGAAATTTTGAAAAATATTTACAAAAATTTACACAAGGTTTTTGCAAACTTTTTGTTTTTCAAACATTTCACAAAAACTTTTTACTATATACATAGATTTTGGTACTAAAATATTTACAAGCTATTTACACAAAAAGATTTTACAATCATTTGTACAAAAATAATTTTATAAATAAATAGGTATGTGCAAGATAAATTTTATGGACAAGGGAATTTTTTAAATTTTTATGGATTTTTATCCATTTTTATTTATTTACACACTCACACAAAGTACGAGTTATGGCTAAAGTATATATGAAATATATACACACCCCCTATACTTAGCTCGAACGATGTCCTCAGAGTGATCACGAGCGATGGAGAAGACATAACTCATGCTTAGTATAGGGAAGTGAAAAGGAATGGTATGTACAAAGACGAATCAAAGAATAGAATGAAGAGAACTCGGTGTTTCCCCCTATACTTAGGATCAAGTAATCCTAAGTATAGCAAGCTGTACATGAAGGGAAATCCGAGTGGAAGGATGTACAGAGTCTACCCCCCCATACTTAGGGTGAAATATCCCTAAGTATAGGCAGCGAAACAGGGTAGAAAGAATCAAAAGAATACCCAAGAGTCCTACATCCCCCCTATACTTAGGGTAAAGTACACCCTAAGTATAGCATAATCATAAGATGAGTAAAGGGATGTGGGACTAAAGAATAGAGTGATATGGACAACTGGAACTATACAAGCCGGAAGAACAGTGAAAATCAGGCGTGAGATGCAATAGATCTGAGTCAAGAGACCACATCTCACGCAAAGTGAATAGGGGCAACATCAACAACCCGCGGCTCATGATCTAGAAATGGCTTGAGCCGCTAGCCGTTCACTCGAAAGGTAGCATCAGAAGACAACTCAGATATATCAATACTCCCATTGTCATGCACCTTTCTAACCAGATAAGGTCCCTACCATTTGCTCTATGGCTTCCCTGGAAATAGACGAAGCCTAGAATCAAACAACCATACTCTCTGTCCTGGCTCAAACCGCTTGTGGCTGATATGAGAATCATGCCACTCCTTCACTCTCTCCTTATAATGTAGGTTGTTTGAAAAGGCGGTATCACGAAGCTCCTCCAGGGCTGCTAACTCTGCCCTCCTTTAATCTCCTACACTCTCTGGATCCAAAAGTATATCAGTGACTGCCCAAAGTGACCTATGTCTTAGCTCAACAGGTAAATGGAACGGCTTGCCATAAACGAGGCGAAAGGGAGATGTACCCAAAGGTGTCTTGAAAGACGTCTGATATGCCCACAAGACCGAGTCCAAAAGCTGTGACCAATCCTTTTGGTCAGGGCAGATGACTTTCTTCAATATAGTCTTGATCTCCCTGTTCGCCACTTCAGAAAGACCATTCGTCTGAGGATGGTATGGAGTGGCAACTCGATGGTCTATGCTGAACTCGTTAGCAATGACCTTTACCTTGTCATTGACGAAATGAGACCCCCGTCAGATATCAACACTCGAGGTACCCCGAACTGTGAAATGATATTCTTCCTCAAAAATCTGCAAACAGTCCTAGCATTTGCGGTTCGGGCGGAGATGGCCTCAACCCAACGACTCACATAATCCACGGCCAACAGAATGTACTCAAATTCCTGACTCCTAGGTAATGGACCCATGAAATCAATGCCCCATGCGTCAAAAACCTCACAGAAGTGTATGGGCTGCATCGGCATCATATCACACTGTCCACAAGTGCCCATCCTCTGACAGTCAGTACACCTCTTCACGAACTCATCAGAGTCCTTGAAGAGAGTAGGCCACCATAGGCCGGATTGGAGCACTTTCTGTGCCGTTCTCCTCCCTGAGTGATGTCCTCCTGCCTCAAGGTTGTGGCAGTAAGTAAGGACGCTGTTGTGCTCCTCCTGAGGAATGCACCTACGCCCGATACTATCCCCTCCCTCGTGGTAAAGGACGGGATCCTCCCAATGGTAAAACTTGGCCTTCGCGAGGAAGGTCTCAAGTTTCTGCCTGGGCCAATCTTGTGGAACTTTCTTGGCGACAAGATAGTTCACAATATCAGCATACCATGGGAGCGAGGCGATAGCAAGGATCGCCTCATCTGGGAAGGTCTCACAAATAGGCTCAGTCTGCTCAGAATCCTCAAGATACTCCAATTGGGAGAGATGATCCGCCACCACATTCGTGACTCCAGGCTTATCCTTAATCTCTATGTCAAACTCCTGGAGTAGAAGGATCCATCTGGTCAATCTAGATTTGGCACCCTTCTTTGCCATGAGGTACCTAATGGAGGTATGATCTGTGTAAATGGTCACTCTAGATCCAATGATGTAAGATCTGAGCTTATCTAGGGCAAAAACTACAGCTAGCATCTCCTTCTCAGTGATCGTATAGTTCCGTTGCGCGGCATCCAATGTACGGCTAGCGTAGTGAATGGCAAATGAGACTCCATTTCTCCTCTGTCCCAGCACGACCCCCATGGCAAAATCGGAGCCATCCGTCATGATCTCGAATGGGAGAGACCAATCGGGTGGCTGGAGAACAGGAGCCTCTTTAACACAGCTCTTGAGAGTCTCAAACGACAATAGACACTTATCATCTACAAGGAACTCGGTGTCTTTCGTCAACAGATCAATCAACGGTCCGGCAATCCTACTGAAATCATGAATGAAGCATAAATAGAAACCGACGTGCCCCAAAAAAGACCGTAACTGCCGTACGTTGGACGATGGATCGAGTTTTCCAATGACATCCACCTTGGCCGAATCAACCTCCATGGCCCTGTTGGAGATGATGTGGCCAAGCACTGTCCCTTGAGTAACCATGAAGTGACTCTTCTCCCAAGACAACATAAGGTGAACCTCTATGCATCGGTGAAGGACTCAGTCTAGGCAGTCAAGACAAGAGTCGAATCCGTCGCCGTAGACCAAGAAATCATCCATGAAGACCTCCAAGCACTCCCCCATCATGTCCAAAAAGATGGACTACATGCATCTCTGGAATGTCGCCAGAGCGTTTCACAATCCAAATGGCATGTGTCTAAAAGCATATGTCTCGAAGGGACAGGTGAAGGTAGTCTTATCCTGGTCCTCGGGCACGATGGCCACCTGATTGTAGCCAGAGTACCCATCCAAGAAACAGGAATGGCTCTTTCCTGCCAGCCTCTCAATAATATGATCAATAAAGGACAAGGGGAAATGATCCTTCTTGGTGGCCTGGTTCAATCATCTGTAATCCACACAGACCCGCCAAGAAGTGGGTACCCGGGCAGCGATCTCCTCTCCAGACTCCGTGACAAATGTAGTGATGCCCGTCTTCTTGGGCACCACATGCAACAGACTGACCCACTTGGAGTCGGAGATGGGGTAGATAAAATGGGCGCTCCACCATTTCGAGATCTCCTTCATGACAACCTCTCTAATATTTGGGTTCAGCCGCCGCTGGAACTCACGCGACGGCTTTGACTCATCCTCAAGATAGATATGGTGGGAGCACAAAGCTGGACTGATCCCCTAGAGAACTACTAAACTCCATCGTATCGCCTTGCGGTTCTTTTCAAGAACCCCCATCAGACAGGATTCTTGCTCTCCAGTCAAATCAACAGAGATGATGACTGGGTACATCTCATTCTCACCCGCAAGGAACCTATACTTCAGCGATGCTGGTAGTGGCTTCAGCTCTGGACAAGTAGGTGCTGGCAAATCTGGCTTCTGAAGAATCCGAGTGTATGCTGCCAAATCTGCATGGAAGAATGAGAACTCTCGCTCACAAACTAGATCTGGAGAAGGCTGCTCAGCTGGACTGTCTCTGCTCTGCATGGAATCAACCTCCTCTCGAGATGTAGGCTCACTGCAAGTCAGACACGGTGTCAAATCATCACACTCTGCCCAATCAGTATCTGACTCCGAGGGATCATACTCAAAAAAATCTGTATCGCGATCAAGAACCAAATCTGCTGCTGAAAAAGTATCCTGGACCAGGAATGCACTCTCCAAGCTCTCCTCTACTGGCATCTCTGCATCAGCGAACTCTGAAGGTGAGAGGATGGCCTATGCGACTGGATCTGCCCAAACTGCCTCGTCATCGGTAATCACAAAGTCACAGTCCTGGTGGATGTCTCGCCCTACCTCTGTCAACTGCTCTGAATCTGTGGTCGGCTCTAAGCAATCTGAATCTCTATCTGTAGTCTCCTTGACCGTCTCTATTTGTATATTCTCACCCTCGACGCAAAAGTACACCTTCCTGCTATCATGGTCGGACACTGCCTTGGATGTGGCCAAGAACGGGCGTCCTAAAATGATGGGGGTATCGGTCACTGACTCAGGGATCTCCATGTCCAACACTACGAAATCCACGAGGAATTTCATGCCCTGAATCGTGACGATAACGTCCTTCAGAAACCCCTTCGGCCTCTTGACTGATCGATCAGTAAACTGAAGGACCGTCCTGCTCTGTCGGAGAGTGCCCAACTTGAAGCGGTCGAGAAGGGCTGCCGGAAGTAGGTTGATCGAAGAACCGCTGTCTAATAGAGTGCGGTAGAACCTCTGCTCATGAATGTGGCATTTGACATACGGGGCTCCTGTATATGGCCTCTTAACTGGCAGACGGTTCTGTATCGTGAAACAAGTGGCACGAGTAAGCACATGGATCCCAGAATGATGGTTCCTCCTCTTCCTCCTAACTATGATCCTGTCTCTGAGTGATCTCTGGAGTAGAGGAATGTGTTCCAAGGCCTCCTGTCGAGTCAGCTGAATATGGAATCGATCTATCATCTGTTGGCTGAACTCTATCTGGTGATTCTTGTTTGGATTTTCTATTTTCTTCCCCTTTGCCATGTGAAGTTCTCGTGGAAAGGGGTTCACAGGGTCCTTCTCAGATGAAGGACTAGGAGAGGGTCTGGCATGCTCATGAACAGCAGAATCCACACAAACATCATCAATCAACACATGTGGATACGAAAATAACATACCCTTTCCTTTATTTCTAGAAACGTCCTGAGATACATATACAAACGAAAAGACAACAGGACTAGCAGAAGTAGAAATGGTGGCCTCAGTACCACCCTCGGCATGTCGTCTCGCAGCATCAGTGTCGCGCTCTGGCTCAGCAACTGGGATGGCATCAGTACCACCTCCTCCAACTGATGAAACGACGGCCTCAGTATCGTCGGTTGGATCAACATCCATGGTGTCATCAGTACCACTGTCATCATCTCTCGCGACCTCAATACCGTGCTCCTCCTCGTCTGGCGCTCCTGGTGTGGCGTGGGATCATCGCTCAGACGAGGCGCCGCCTGCTGGCATCCTACCGCTCCTAAGTGTGACAAAATCAGCATCAAACATGTATGCAGACAAATCACCAAAAGAATCACTAGGAGTGGTAATCTCTGTGAACTCTACCTGCTCAGACTTCCTCTTCGAGTTGTTCGGATTCGGCTCTTTCTATGCAGGAATGGCTGCCTTCCCTCTCACGATCTCCCGCATCTCCTGGCGGAACTCATCCATCTCCCGTCTAAAGGTAGTCTGTTGCTCAGTCTTGAGGCGGGCTAAGTTGTCTAAGGCGGGGTTTCATAGGCTGGCCCACGAGAACCCGATGGTTGGCCTTGTTGGTAGTGAGGCTGCTGCTGTGGCTGGTGCGGGTGAGAGGGGTACTGCTGTGGATGTTGCTGCTGCTAAGGAGGCTGATCACGCCTCCAAGAATGTCCCTGCTGATAGGGACGAGAACCATACCGGGATGATTGCTGCTGTTGCTGCTGTACTGGGGGCTGGGGCTGCTGGTGCTGCTCTCGCTGATGGTCGTACTGGCCACCCTGAACTGGAGGCTGCTGCTGGGAACTGGCACCTCCGGCTGACCTACGGAATCAGAGATGGTCTCGTCAGATACCGGGCTGGGGTCCATCGTACCGAATCCCGTTGACATCCATCAATGGCTCCGGCTCATAGGAGGGTGGTGGGAGTACTGTCAGAGGCTGATCCGGCTGGTAGACCACCATCTGAGTGTCTGGGGATGGTGGTGTCTGGTAGTACGGCTGCGGCTGCTTGTACGACTCCGCATGTACAAAGTGGACCTGTCTAAGCTGAGTGGAGCACTGGGACGAACTGCTGCTGCTGCTGCTCGGATCTCCTCGTGACTGAAGACGGGGCTGAGAATCCGTCTGTGCCTCCTGGAGACACATGACATGTTTCTTCAGATCATGCAGCAACGATGCCATCTGCTCTATCTGAGATATGCTCTGGCACTGCTTCTTCTCGATCAGCTCCATCCGGTCCAGCTTCTCGCTGATAATGCCCATGTCGGCGACTATGGACTCAGCTTGTGCGGCTGTCGTTGAAGAAGTGGAAGGACCGGCGTCGACCCGTGCTATCCTCTGAAACTGCACAGTCTGTGGCTGAGGGCATCCCTGAGTGTAGAGTTGGGTCTGGGACATCACTGTATAGTTCTTGACCATCTCCTTGTAGATGGCCCAGACCTGATCCTCATCCTTGGCGAAGTAGGAACTGCCACAGGAAGCATTCATCAGGACCTGCAGCTCTGGTGTCAATCCGCAGAAGAAGCTCTGAACTAGGTTCGGCTTCATGATATCATGGTGCGGGTATCTGTCACTCAGCTCTCTGAACCTCTCCATGCCTCATGGAATGCTCGTTGGGGAGTATGAATATGTTGCTAATCATGGCCCTCGCTGCATTCGTCCGCCCGAGTGGATAGTACTTGTGCAAGTACTCAGTGCGGAGCTGCTCCCAGGTGTAAACAGACTTCCCCAAAAGCTTCAGCCAGGTGGCTGCTCTATCTGCCAGTGAAAAGGGGAAAGCGATCATCCAGATGGTGTCCTCATACACCAGTCGATCGTGGACGGTGTTGCAGATCATCAGAAACTCCTGGAGGTGAAGATGGGGCTCCTCAGTGGCGAGCCCGTGGAAGAGGGGAAGAAGCTGCAGTGTGTTCGGGGGGAACTTGAAGTCCCCCACGATAGCCGGAAGTACCACCCAGCTGTGTGTCTGAGTCGATCTGAGATTGTGCAACTCCCGCATCGGTCTCGGCTCCTCTGCTACTGCTGCTACTGGCTGATCTCTCTGCTCTCGGAGCCGCTCCATCTCTCTCCTCATCTCCACCATGAATGCCCCCTGGTCTCGTATCTGTCTCTACATCGTCTCAAGGGAGGCTAGCATGGTGGTGTTGATCGCACCCTGGTCCAGAACATAAGTAGTCGTCTCTGGCCTCTGTCCCTCGGTGTGATCCTCGCTGCTAGTCATGGTCTCTGCAAAGGCAAAAGACCCAAAATCAGGTGCCGAAATATCATCTGTCTGTCGACTCGCATCTGGCACTGGCATCTCAGGACAAGAAGAAGGGTGGTCAAGGGGGAATAGGGCGGAATCGAACTCGGGTTCGGAGAGGGGGTCTGAGCTCTCGCGAACCGATCTAGATGAACGGGCTGGAGTGCGGTCAAGCGGTGTAGGTAGTGGCTACCTAAGGGGCCTCCTGCCCATCATCTCGATCTAGCAAGTCTGGCGGATGAGATCTGGAAACAAACAAGATGAGCAATACAAACCCCGAATTCACCTACTCCACGCTGAACTGAAGACCGTAAGAGGTCGGTCAATTATCTTGTCGATTTTATTTAGGTTATCATTCAAGATATCAGAGCGGTTACGTGACCTGGTAGGAATCCAATCCGCCAACCAAACTGTCCTGTATAAAGGCCGGTAGTCTGATTGGGGCTCGGATGTGGCTCTAGCCTAGTGTGCGGGTCACTCTCTCGCACAATCAAACCAGACAATGAGGGGGTTTCTCTCCCCAATACAGATTTTTAGGTGAGGTGTCTTTTAGGGTCAAGTTTGTTTAGCAGTCCAAATTTTACAGTTTTTGTTTTTTAGGTATTTTTCAAATCAAACAACGCCTAACGAATTTTTCGGTTCTCCTGATTATTTTAAGTCCAAAAACCGGGGGAGAAGACGAAAAAGCCAATGTGCTGGAATCAATGATGCATGCAGAGTAAGAAATGCATACCTGACTTCGGCAGTCTACATGCAGGGTGATCCACGCATAAATAAAAGAATGAATATAAACTACCTATATCATGCACGCGGAAAACTGGTCTTAGCAGAGCAATTTCTACACGAGAGAACAGTAGCCGGGTACTCGAGCGTAGGTCCGGAGTCCTATCTTGGGAGCCACTCGATGTCTGCCACAACAGATCCTACACGCGCTGTATGTGACTCCTCAAGGCACATGGACCAAAGCTCAAATAATCCGACTTTTTCTTTGTGATTTAATTAATTAGATCCAATTATTCGAGCTATAGGTACAGGCAGATAATTAGGTGTTTGGATCCTAATTAATTACGTCACAGTCAATGAAAATCCTAAGCTAGGGCTAAAAATCATGTAAATCAAATGGGCAGTAAATAAACGGTCAAAACCGTGAAAAACTGTGAAAAACTCGGTGAGGTCCCCCGAGTACACCGGTGCTCGGCGAAACAGACCACGAAATGACAACCAAGTGTCTGTACAGGTCCCTATATTATTACAATAAAATAATGTTGAAATCTAAACTAGGATAAGCTAAACTACGGTTATTTCGCGGCTATTCCGCGGCTCCTGAACTTCGGCTCTACTCCTCGCGCTCTCCTGCGGCTTCGTAAAGAAGGAAGCCGCCTCCGGTTCCCGCGGTTGCTTTGGCTTCCAAAGAAGCTGCTTCGGTCCTCGGGCTCTTGCAAGAAACAAAACAAAAGTGTCAGTCCAGAAAAATGTGTAAATAAAGCAAAGAAAATATAACTACAAAAATATCTATAAAAGCCGCGAAAAAGAAAACCGTAGAAAAATCGAAATCAACTACTAAGTCGTGCTCCCCCGGCAACGGCGCCATTCTGATGACCGAAAATTTCTATACAAAAATAACACTCAAGATCGGGGCTACATAGAAATAATCACATTCGGGTCGTTGCGACCCGTTTCGAGTGGAAATCGGTCAATCAAGAAAAGGATAAGACCACCAAACATGGATAAATCAATAAAATCAAGAAGCGGTCCTTGCTACTTTTATTAACCTGGTATAGCGATTAGGGTCGAACTCAGGGAGCACGTGATGGCCTTACGACCTACGAAGTAGTCAAAAAATGAAAATAAAGGGGAAAAATATTTTTGATGGATTTTTAGGCTTTTTAAATGTTTTTGTATTTTTAATTTTATAAGAACATGTCTAAAAAAGCAAATACAACAAATTATTCAAGCACACAAAAATGATCCAAAAATTCAAATAAAATTGTTTTTGTGTTTATTATGTTTTTTAGTGTTTTTGGTGATTTTTTCAAAAATTTTCAATTTTTGTATGATTTTCTAAAAATCACGAAAGAGGAAAAATAAAGGCTACTGTGTAGCCAGACTTGAAAGATCAATTAAAAATATAAAATTGATCTATAAAAGCCTGGAGGCAATTTTTATAAAAAAAATGTAAAAGCTAAGCTACAGGAAAAGAGTTTGTATTTTTTTTATTTTTATAGAATTTTTTAGAATTTTTAAAAGATCTTTAATGTTTTGCATTTTTTAAGGGTTTTATAAATCTAAAAAATATGAAAATTGGATAGAAACTAAAATACACTAAAACTAACTAACCCTAATTTTTTTGGAATTTTTGAAGAAGTTTTTATATTTTTCTTTGATTTTCTAATTCAGAGAGTACCAAAAATCATTGTTGTTTAATTCAATCAAAACAAGGCACACAGTCACAGGGACCTAAATGCAAAGAAACATATTTCTAGGGGCTTAATAGCAATACGTGCTAAAAGCTCAGGATAAAAGGTGCAAAATTCCCAAATATTCAGCATATGTTGAATAAAAACCACGCACAGGGGTATAAATGCAAATATCAAAAAGTAATTTTCATTTCATAACACAACATAAACCCCAAGCCCATACATGCAAATATCCCAGAATAGCACGTGACGAACACGTGTTCCACGTAGACATGGACAAAAATGCAAATAAAGTAAACACAAGGTCCTCAGTGCAAAATATCCAAAATAAAAACAACTAACTAAAATATTTACAAGACTAACTCGAAATATCAAAATAGAGGAGGGCCAAAGTGCAAATTACCTCTTATTAACGATCGACGATCAAGGGTCGCCACGTGTAGGATCTGACAGTGTTGGATCGTGGGAAACCCTTCGCTGGATGGACGGTCCGGATCGAACCCTAAACAGATCGGGCGGTAGACGTGTCTCGCGAATGGACGGCCACGATCACAACTAGCGCTTGGGGCTGATCGAACGGCAACTGGAGCTCCTCCAAGAACAGACCTCCAGCAAACTTCGCCGGCTCAATGCGCGCGGTGGAGCACTCCTCTGGAGCTGCTGGAATGGTGGAAGTGATCGCCGAGGTGATCCGCAGCTGGTGGGCTCCTCCGATGAAAACGGGAAGCTCCGAGGAGCTCCGGCGATGAGGGAGGAGCTGAGCCTCTATGCTTGAACTGTTAGTCCCTCAGACGGGGTCTTTTGACCAGCAAAATGGCACAGAGCAACTATTGGGTCGAGGTCAAAGTGCCTCGACCCGTCAGGGGGTGATTAATGGATTGCCGGGTGCGTCAAAGCGGATACCTCCGGTGAGGCGACGACGAGGGAGGTCCAACTCTTGGTTCCGGGGTGAACCAAGTTGAACGAATGGGTACAGAAGGTGGGGAGAGGTCTCGTGAGCGTGATGGGCGAGTCGGATGAGCGAACAGATGACCGAATCGATGTGAATCAGCCGGCGACGGTCGGCGGTGCGATTTGGGCGTAATCAGAAATTAGAGAATCCTAGGGGAAATCGAAGATACCTGATGGAGGATGTCGACTGTGGATGATCTAAGGAAGATCTGGGGGTCTTTGCCTCAAGGAATCGTCGGGGTCCGAGGCTCGGCGCACCTCATGGCGGCGCACGACGATGAGCTCGCCGGATCAGTGGCTGGAGGCACTTCCTCCTCACTGCGACACGGCCCTCGGCTAGCTGTCACTCTAGGGGAGGTAGTGGAGGTCCTGGGATGGGAAGGCGGAGCCAAAGATAGCCTAAATTGTGCGGCGGAGGAGAAGCTTTATAGTGCCGGTGGTCCGAGAAGATGGGGTTGGGCGGAGCTCGGTGAAGCTCGGATCCCTAGGAGAACCGCCGGGAATGGATCACGGATGTGAGAACTTCAATCGGGGCCTGGGGTTTGATTATTTGGTGGTCGGCTCACTGTGTGAAAATTAGGCGAAGTCGGGTCAGGGCGCAGGATCCGCGGGCTGGTGGTTCAAGGGGGGAGTTGACCGGGGTCAACAATCCCCCGTGGACCAATGGGAATTCACCATTTATTAAACATTTGGAAATTCAATTAAAATTATTAAATGATTTTATTTCAAAAAACCAAAACATGAAATTTTTTTATTATTTTTCAAATTATTTTTTAATTATTTGTTATTTATTTTTTTGAAAAATAAATAACGTATTTACATTATATTATTATTACATATAGGTACATACATATATGTATTTTTTATTTTTATTTTTAGTTGTTTATTTGTATATATTTATTCCAATTTTATATTTTAGTTATTTACAAGATAAAATTTAGAATAATAAGGTATTTTTATTTTATTTTTATGATGTATTTACATGAGTTAAATAAATAGGTTTATATACATATGTACATGGTATATACACAAGGTGGAAAATGATTCTTATTATTTTTCTTTTTATTTTCTGATTTTTATTTTATTTTATTTACACCCTGAAATATAGAATATAGAGAAATTTTTATGGGATTTTTATTAATTATTTACAAGGAGAAAATAAATAGGTGTGTTATTTTATATACATGGTCTATATACACTAACGAGAGAGGTTTTATTTATTTTTATTTTTATTTTGTTTTTCTCGTTTTTATTTTAGTTTTATTTTTATAAATATGTACAAAATATGAGAAACAGCTTTTATTTTATTTTGAGGAATATAAAGTTATTTATATATATAGGGGTATGTACATGTATGAATGACCTTATCTCTCTCTACTTGGGTTCTTTTGCGGTCAGGCCCATGTTGAGCCCTCCCTTGGGATTAGGTCACTCAATATTTATTCTAAATATTTCCCTTTTTTTCTTGTGTTTCTTTATTCCATTATTTTGGCACAAAAACATGCTAATTATGCATATTTACATGATGCATGTGTTTTGGCAATTGATGATATTTACACATATTTACATGGTATTTTGCTCAAGTTTCTTGCTAAAATGAAGGAATAAAGAGTGATGAATTGGGATTCATCAATCGCTGAGGAATGGAACTGAGAAGGTGCAGGTCGATATCGAGGTCCTCAGTAAACACAAACTGATCAAGATAGACATGGAATGTATCCTTAGTAGTATCACAGAGGAAATGCATGAATTTGTTAGTGGAAGTAGTAAGGTCAAATATATCCTAGCGAGTCTCAGCTAGGTCAAACACAAGAAGGAAAGAAGTCATCTATTGCATTAATCAGGTCAAGTTCGTCCTCCGAGGTCTCAACTAGGTCATCATCATCATCAAAAGGCTCAATTCATTTATAAAAGAAATCAGGTCAACTTCACCCTCTTCAGTATATACTAAGACTGCCCATCGCTCAAAGGTACCAATCGTGCAAATTCTGCGGAGATCATCAACAGAGTGCTAATCATAGGAGGGAGGAACTCCAAAGTCCATGCTTTTCGAGTCTTCCTCCCTACGAAGGAATTCTTGGGTCTCATCGTCAGTCATAAATAAAACCTCGTTGATATAAACAGATAGGTCATAGGCCTCAGGGTCGGCTAAGTCAGGTGTAGTCACATCAGGTGCAGGTCTTTTGTGAACAGTAGGTGCAGTGATGACCTCATCGCTCTCGTCATCAGGACGGAAGAAAATATCTTCTGATCCTTAATCAGTAACGAATCTTGTAGAGGTAAGAAAGGGTTGTCCCAGGATGATTGGAGAGTACTCCCCAGTAGTAGGAATCTCCATGGGAAATACGACAAGTTAAAAGTGTATCTCATGCTCTGAATACAAATGATAGTGTTCTCTAAAATTCCCTTCGGTCTCTTGATAGATCCATTAGCAAATTGGACAATCATTCTTGTCTTCCTTAGAGCCCTAAGTGAAGAGACTGTACCACGAGAATGGTATTATGCTAATTGATGCACTGCCATCAAAGAGAGTGTGATCACATGAATAGTTAGAGATGGTGCATCTAGTGAATGGTGTAGCAGTGGTCTCCTTCTTAGAAGATGGGTGGTGGGTGTGAAGGATACAGAGTAATCCTCAAGCGCATCACAGAAGCGTGAGTATTGTATCATATACGATGAAGAACTACTAATCGAACTAGTTATTCTATGCAACGAAATTAAAAAATTTACATGTGATGAAACCACATGATCCAAGAATGATTCTCGGATCATTTCCTCTAAACCACATCAAGTATATAGGAATACCTCATGAAGCATGGTTGATCGAGTCTCTACAAAAAGAGATCTCCTTTCTCAAGTCCGATCTTCGGAGAAGACGCTTGCGATCGCGATGATGAACCTCCTGATCCTCGCAATCTAAGATGTTGAATCTAAGCGTGAAACTCCTGATCTCGTCACACGAGATCAAACACCTTCTTCGTGAGCGAAGCACACCAAAGAAGATGGAGAACCGAGAGTCGTCGAAGCGGCATTACAACGGCAACACGGCGATGAGATTCTCTCCTCTAGGGTATGGTGGACGGCCACCAATGGAGGAAGAGAAGAGAGGACGTGTGAAGTAGAGAAAGAGAAGAGAGCTTGTTATTTCTTATTGCATAACTCTAGAGAGCATATAGTGCCTCTCTTTATATAGGGTTTGGAATACCATGGATCTCAATCCATGTGACACACAAAATCAATGGATGAGATTGATTTGTGTTTCTTTCAATGGTCAAGATTGTTGTTGGTAAAGACGCAACAACTAATAATTTAATTTAGATTAAATATATTTGATAAATCAAATACAATTCAATCCCAAATTAAATCAAGCAAATATGGAGACATACTTGGAGATTGCATCTCCCCATGGAGATTGGTAGGACGACTGCGAATTTCCATATAGGAGATGGTAGTCGTCCACCATATCTAATGGTGGAGGCAATCTCATGCAATCTCATGAGATTACATCACTCCATGAAAATCTCCCAAGATTTTTATAACAACATTTGTTATAAATTATTTTACAAAAATAATTTACAATTAATTTTGATAATATTGCAATCTTGCCATTGCAAAATTGTGAATCACATTCACAACCCAAAACAAAAAAGTAATTTACATTTTTAAAAAAATATACAATGTGAATCCAATTCACACCTATAATTAATCAACAAATATAAAACATAATCAGCTCTCTTTAATACATTATAAATCACATTTATATATATTATGAATAATTGGATATTTCTATCCACATTATTCCTATCCATAATAATTAAATCACATTTAATTATATTGGATCATCATTCACATGCATTCCAATTATGCAAATCAAATTCACATTATTCAAGATAATTAAATCATATTTAATTATCCATTTCTCAATGCTTAGATATAATTTAACTATGGAATTATTCTTGAACCCTTTCAAGAATAATGCGCTTTATCTGCAGATACTTGGAGATAAGGACATGACGATTGTATTGTTCCACGTATAGTGACTTGGATGTTGGGATCACATCTCAAATCCAGATCTCATGGACCTCTCATAGATACTTGATTAAATCAAGACCACATATCTAATCTTCTCATTACATCTGAATCTCATTTAGATCAATGTCCAACACTTGGATCAAGATCAGATTACTTCTCTACTGAGAGGAGTCACTAAAATCCAAACCTGTTTCATCACTCCCTCGGAATGGAAGCGTCATGGTTATACAATCGTTTATGATCAAATCACCCTCAGGTATTCCTAATACCTGTACATCCTACATACTGGAAGACTTATGTTAAAACCAAAGATATAGATCAATTTTACATTGTCTTCTTTATGGTTTAATCACCAAGTTTCTCAATGTTGGTCATTGGGAATCGGTATCGATCATATGCTTTCCCAAAGCATATATCATACCTTCAAATTCTTATCATACTTCCAAAGCATGACGACCATGCATGGAATTTGATCTATTCCAATACCTCATGAGTGAGATCATGTCTCCCGGTTCACAAGTGAACTTGTATGATCCCTTTAAGAGATCGTATTACTCATATGCCCTTACATGCACACCAGCTCGATGGTGTATAGACCTTGGTTGATCATCAACCTATTGGTCTGTCAAATGTACACACTCAGACATATAGTAACACATCTGTCTCTGGTCAGAGGATGTGTGCCTATATTGTGACAGTATTCGATATAGGACTTAGGTTATTTGATATCGTTAGGTCAACCCTTTAACCTAACTAATCTGACACCTCAAAATCACTATTCCCATGCAGAGGACCTACAACAAGAGTTCAGTCAGATATCAACCTCAATGAGAAAGGATTGCCATCTCCTACTCAGGCTAGAGATCATCTCTTAATAATCATTTGACGGTACTTGATGAGTCCTCTATCTAACTCTTTAGATATCACCCAAGCACCAGCCTCTATGATCCGATTAATGAATTAACAGTTGTATGATCATCAAGACGACCATGGTACATAACCCTAATTGTATAGAGGGACCTTATAGTGCATTCATTCATTTAATCTCAGAAAGGGAGTGAAGTAATCAATAACTTTTATTGATAAATCATATATATTACAATAACATTTATTGTATGAATGGTTCGCCTCGAGCTCACATGGGTAACAATCTCCCACTAGCCCTCAGAACCATTCAGGAACGATCCTTAAACCCATGCTCATAACATGCTGGTCGAAAACCTTTTGTGCCAAAGGTTGGTAAGAGGATCAACAACGTTGTCGTAGAGGCCACCTTTGTGAATGATGATATCATCACGCTTTTGAATCTCCCGAATGATGTGGTATTTCCTTTCCACGTGCTTGCTCTTTTGATGCCATTTGGGGTTCCTTCGCATAGGTAATGGCTCACGTATTATCACAGAGTAATGGGATGGGAGTATCCGAGGAAACTACGCCAAGCTCCAGGATGAACTTGCGTAACCACACCGCCTCTGCAACATCCGATGCGGCAATATATTCGGCTTCTGTTGTTGAATTTGTCGTAGTGTCCTGCTTCTTTCTTCTCCATCTCACAGCACCACCGTTCAACAGGAATACAAACCCTGATGTCGACTTTCGATCATCAATATCCGACTGTAAGTCTGAATATGTGTTTCCCAAGACTTGGAGATCACCATCTCCATAGACCAAGATGTAATCTTGCATCCGTCTTAGATATTTGAAAATGTTCTTTACTGCATTCCAGTGTTGCTCTCCATAGCAGGATTGGTAACGACTTACGACTCCCACTGCATGGCAGATGTCTGTCTTAGTACACATCATGGAATACATTAAGCTTCCTACAACTGATGCATAGGGGCATCTATCCATGGCTTTCTTTTCCTCAACACCTTGAGGAGCCATCCCTTTAGACAGATGGATACCACGTCTTAAGGGGGGAATCCTTTCTTGGAACTAGACATAAGAAAATGTTCAAGAATCTTCTTAATGTACCCATGTTGTGATAGTCCCAATATCCTCTTTTCTCGTTTTCTGAACAACTTTAAGCCTAAGATGTAAGAGGATTCTCCAAGATCTTTCATCTCGAAGGTATGGGATAGCCAAATTTGCACACTGGTCATCATCCATGTATTATTCCCAATGATAAGGATATCATCTACGTAAAGCACGATGAATATGATGGCGCTCCCACTAAGCTTCTTGTACACACAAGGTTCATCAAGATTCTGCAAAAAATCATAACTCTTTATGGTTTCATCAAATCTGATGTTCCAGCTACGAGAAGCTTGTTTCAGCCCATAGATGGATTTCTTCAGCTTACATACTTTTCCATTCTCAACTATGAATCCCTAGGGCTTCTCCATATAGATATCCTCCTCGAGATATCCATTGAGGAAAGTCGTCTTGATGTCCATCTGCCAGGTATCGTAGTTAAGAGATGCAGCTATAGCCAGCAGTGTCCTGATGGACTTAAGCATAGCCATAGGGGAGAACGTCTCGTCGTAGTCGATGCCTTCTCTCTATGTGTAGCCCTTGTCCACGAGTCTTAAGCATAGCCATAGGGGAGAACGTCTCGTCGTAGTCGATGCCTTCTCTCTATGTGTAGCCCTTGTCCACGAGTCATGCTTTGAAAGTCTCTACTTTCCCATCAGGTCCCCTTTGAACTCCTTTGAAGAGGTATAGGTGTTTCATCTTTATGTATCTCTTCAGTTTCTGGTTCAGGAAGCTCAGAATCCTCAAGAGATTTAATGAGTTCCTCTACTTCATTTATGTCTTTACCTTTAAGGAAGTCATCCTCCAGAAATTTGACATCTCTAGAGACAAAAACCTTTTGGATCTCAGGGTTATAAAGTTGATATCAGATACCATCTTTAACATACCCAATGAAGTAACACTAGAGAGAGCGAGATTCCAGCTTACTTACGTCCACATTCTTCGAATGGACCAAGCAACCCCAAACCCTTAAGTGTTTTACACTGGGTTTTGTTCCATAACATAGCTCGTGAGAAGTCTTGGGTACAGATTTGCTAGGAATCTTATTCAGGATATATATTGCAGTATCTGCTGCATATCCCCTGAAACTAAGAGGTAAATATGTTTTGCTCATCATAGATCGGACCATGTCCATGAAGGTCATGTTGCATCTTTCAGCAACACCATTAAGTTGGGGGGTTCCAGAAGGAGTGAGATTGGAGACAATTCCATTCTCTTTAAGATATTCCTTGAATTCATCTAAGAGGTATTCGCCACCTCGGTCAGATCAAATCCACTTAATCTTCCTATCGATTTAGTTCTCAACTAAAGCCTTAAACTCTGTGAACTTTTCAAAGTTTTTAGATTTATGGCGTAATAGGAAGATAACCCCGTATCACGAATGGTCATCAATAAACGTCAAATAATATCGATATCCATTTCGAGTCGCGGTACTGAAGGGACCACATACATCGGTATGTACTAGGTCAAGAATACCTTCGCATCTTGTAACCTTGTTACGGAAAGGCATCCTAGTCATTTTACCTCGAATACAATGTTCACAAGTAGGAAAAGATTGAACTGTAGAAAATCTAAAGGTCCATCCTTTATCAATCTATTGATCCTATCAACAAATAAATGACCAAGTCTTTGATGCCAAATCATATTCGAATGATTTTCATTCTCTCTAGATCTTCTAGGGTTTTTATTAGTGGTATTGACATTCATGACATGTTCATCAATGCACAATTCATAGAGTCCACCAGAAGATAAAATACCATCCACAATAAATTTATCATATTGATTAATGACTAACTTATTACAGAAAAGGAATGTATATACACTTCTAACAAGTTTAGATACAGATATCAAATTCCTTCTGACTTCAGGTACATAAAGACACTTTTTAAGTAATAAGACTCTACGACTAGATAACGATAGTCGGTAGGTCCCGACGGCGACTGCTACAACACTTGAATCAGATCCCATCTGGATGACCATCTCCCCTTCTTCCAGATTCCTAGTTTCGAAAAACAAATGCAACAAATTGCATAAATGAATAGAAGCAACAGAATAAACTACCCAACTTCCTTCTCGTCCAACGAGAAAACTAGTTTCAATGATGAAAGTAGATTTCATACTTTCAGGGGCTTTACCTTTGTCGACCGACTTCAGGTATTCTGAGCAGCCCTGGCTTTTTGCAGTGGTGAAAAATGTCGATTTTCTTCGACTCTATCAACGTGGATGCATTAGAAGATGAGCCAACTCCTTGACTTTTCTTCTTTCTCTTCTGGGTCGGACCCTTCCGAGAACCTTGCTTCCGACTATGCTTTCCTTTTACTTGTGCAACCATTGCACTAACAAAGAGGCCTTCATTCCTCATTACGTCTTCCGCAGACTTTAATGCAGCTAATAGCCCAACGTTAGTAAAATCAACTTTGCTCATGTGGAATGTGACAAAAAAGTTGTTGAAAGATTTAGGGAGAGACAACAGAATGACTTACATGTCTGCGTCCATGTCAGCTCCTAGGATTTCCAATTCAGAAAGGGTACCCAAACATTTTGAGTACATGCTCTCTGACAGAGGTACCCTCCTGCATCTTTCAGCAAATAAGATCTCTCATTACATTATAATGATGTGTACGATTTACGTCACTGAACATTTCTTTCAGATTCAGCATGATTTCTTGGCAATGTTCATCTCCACATGCTGCTTCTAAAGCATACTGGATAATGAGCCAAGAATATAACATCTTGCCAAGTTATGATGTTCATCACATTTTTCATTATATGATTTATCTTCTGGAGTCTTTGGGTCTGCAATCTTGTCCTTGGATAGCACATATGAGATGCGCTCCGTAGAAAGGACAAGATCCAAATTTTGTATCCAATCCGAATAATTTGGCCCGTTCAATTGATTGACCTCCAGGTGCTTGCTCAGAGGGATCATGGACTTCATTATCTAAAATTAAGAAGGCACTATATCAGAACATATAAATAAATATATATATTCATTTTAAAATATTTGATTAAGGCATTTTAAATCAAATTAGTCTTGCTCTATCTACTTTGAAAGTTTATTCCATTATTATCTTTCAAAACAAGAGATATACTCATCGCTATATCTCAAGCAAGGAACTGGGATCTCCTATTTACCTTTGTCACATCCCAATAATATGAGAACTTATGATTCAGATAAAGAGAAGCAGGAACACATTCTGCCTTGCATGTCCAACTTACATTTCCCAATTTGGTCTTTAACACCCGGGCCCACCACCCCCTAAGGTGATTGTTGACCCGTTGTTAATTGAACCAACCGTCAACAAGCTTAAAACTCGCTACACACAATCCAATATTGCCCCAATAATATGAGGAATCAATATTGGAGTCACTACATATACAACCTTACTCTTTCGAGAAGTAAAGAGCCCTATCCAAATGGATTGTATACAGGAGCTGTCACTTCGGACAGATGTCTCCTACGTACAATATCTGACGACAGAACCCTTTGCCTTGACGAGAGACCAAGGATGTCACTTATGTGATCCTCCACCTCATATTCAAATTTTTAATTAATTAATTATCGTGAATCACATTCACATAATTAACTCTTCTAAGGGAAATACACATCTATTCACAACAGAGTGTTTCAATTGGATATAATCAATTTAATCACATTAAATTGATTATCAATCCAATCTTAATCAACAAACTTGATTATTACTTGAATAGAAGGTATAATCTCAAAGTACGTACTATTCGAATTTTAATAATTAGAAAAATATACCTCGATTTCTCAGGCATTATCGAGTCCCTACTCGCTGTCATGGCCAGTACCGACGGGAGTTGGATAGACCGCACACGGTGCAACCTGCTACCCCAACGCTCCCCGACTAGAAACCATATCCACCTCAGAAAGGATAACATATAGTAATAATCAAAACCATTTTAATTATAAGGAAATTTGCTAAACAAATCCCCGATCCTATTCAAGCAAGTTTGTTTGTTGATTGTGTAATCAAATTGTGATCTAGATCTTATCTAATCAATTATTGGTTGAGGCCATGTCAATTAAGGAAATAATTATCACTTAAATATTTCTCAAAAATGTTTTCCATAATTATTCCAGGAAATCAACAATTAATTTCACTAATTGACAATGACATGGTTCTTGATAAGGAATGTAATTTCAGCAATGACTCCTACTTACTAAAATAACATATCTCAATAAATTAAATCCAAATCACGCAAAATCAGTTTCCAAAGATTGCTAATTTGATTTACAACAGAACCTAAGTGATTAACATGCATTTCAAGGCGTTTAAAAACATTAATTAACTCATTAATTATGTTAAAATTCGCAGTCCTTGAAACTGTGGATGCATATGTTCATTCAAATGATCATATCTTGAGCATATGGAATCCAAATTACGTAAACTCCGATCCTACAGTTTACTTAATTTAATAGGGAACAAAAGAAAAATGAATATTTTGTATTTAAACATTTTAAATAGTATCTAAAATACTCATTAAACAGAGGTGAATTGAAATGCGACAAAAACTTTCGCAACCTTAACGAACCCAAGTCGTCCTAGGTTTACGGATTATATCCAATACCTTCGACCTGAGGCTCTGATACCACTTGAAGGATATGACGTAATCCTCAAGCGCATCGCGGAAGCATGAGCATCATATCTTATACGATGAAGAATGACCAGTCGAACTAGTTGTTCTATGCAGCAGAATTAAGAAATTTTTCATGTGATGAAACCACATGATCCAAGAACGATTCTTGGATTGTTTCATCTAAACCACATCAAGTATATAGGAATACCTCTTGAAACGTGGTTGATCGAGTTTCTACAGAAAGAGACCTCCTGTCTCAAGTCTGATCTTCCAGACAGACGCTTGCGCGAGGATGAACTGTGTGATCCTCGCAATCGAAGATGTTGAATCCAAGCGTGGAACTCCTGATCTCGTCGCACGAGATCAAATGCCTTATTCGTGAGTGAAGTACACCAAAGAAGATGGAGAACCGAGAGTCGTCGAAGTGGCGTTACAATGACAATACGACGATGAGATTCTCTCCTATATAGGGTTTGGAATACCGTGGATCTCAATCCATGTGACACACAAAATCAATGGATGAGATTGATTTATGTTTCTTTCAATGGTCAAGATTGTTGTTGGTAAAAACACAATAACTAATAATATAATTAAGATTAAATATATTTGATAAATCAAATATAATTCAATCCCAAATTAAATCAAGCAAATATGGATACATGTACATGAAGATTGCATCTCCCCATGGAGATTGGTAGGACGGATACCAATTTCCATATAGGAGATGGTAGCCGTCCACCATATCTCATGGTGGAGGCAATCTCATGCAATCTCATGAGATTGCATTACTCCATGAAAATCTCCAAGATTTTTACAACACTTTTGTTGTAAATTATACTACACAAATAATTCACAAATAACTTTGAGAATATTGCAACCTTGCCATTGGAAATATGTGAATCACATTCACAACCCAAAATGTAAAAGTAATTTACATTTTCAAATAATTATACAATGTGAATCCAATTCACACGAATAATTAATCAACAAATATAAATCATAATAAGCTCTCTTTAATACATTATAAATCACATTTATAATATATTATGAATAATTGAATATTGCTATCCATATTAGTCCTATCCATAATAATTAAATCACATTTCCTACTCAGGATGGAGATCATCCCCTACTCAGGCTGGAGATCATCTCTTAATAATCATTTGATGGTACTTGATGAGTCCTCTATCTAACTCTTTAGATATTCACACAAGCACCGGCCTCTATGATCTAGTTAATGAATCAACAGCTATATGATCATCAAGACGGCAATGGTACATAATCCTAATTGTACAGAGGGACCTTATCTCAGAAAGGAAGTGAAACAATCAGTAACTTTTATTGATAAATCATATATACTATAATGACATTTATTGTATGAATGGCTTGCCTTGGGCTCACATGGCTAACAAGGTGATGGTGTGAGCAGTGGACATGGTCAAGATATGATGCTCATATATGCTCCTTTGTTGTCTCTTCTTGGGTTAAGGAGCAGATACATGGGTCATGTCATAGCGAAGTGGGGCATCAATGATCTCATGAATAATATCCACCACTTTAGGTTCAATCAATATTTTTTTAATTTATAGATCTCTTCCATACTAGGGAGGAGATCATAATCAACATCTACACAATAACGACTAAGAGCAATATGTACAGTGTCATTGTTGTGGTCAAAGGTGGGAACAAGTGTGAGAGTGTGTGTGGTCAAGAAATCCGGCAGGTGTGCCCTCTCCTCATAGAATGAATCGAATTTGTGTCTCCTAAAATCTTTTTGATTTTTTATAATTTTTCTCAATTTTTTGTATTTTGGGCGATTGCAAGCTCTCATGGGTGTCCTCAAATGAATCCATAAATCCAGAAGGTGAATCATCAATGTGGCTCTTATTTATGCTAGTGAGGTCGTCAATCCTCGAATTCATGTGATCCACTAGTCGAGTCATGTACTAAAGAGAATTCTTCATGAGAGGTGACTCCAACATTTCATTATCAGGTGAGTGATATGGGGATGGTGGTGGTGGGTAAAAATCCAATTCTGAAGCAAAGTCCTCATGAAAACGTGGATTGTCAAAATGTGAGGGTGATGGTGGAGTTGAGTCAAACTCAAAATATGATGCTTAAAATAATGGGTTGGGCAGATATGTACAAAATCAAGAGCAAAGTCCTCATGGAAAAGTAGAGGTGGACCGACTAGAGGGTACGGGGGATCCACAAAGTCATGATAGAAATCGCTACAATCGGCCATCTTCGAAACAAAAGGGAACTGATTGGGAGAATACGAAATCAAATCAATAAATGTGAGAAAAAAGGCACAAATGCGCAATGAAGACAAAGGATGCACACAACCAATCACAAACAAATATACACAAAGTAATACCCCTCAATTCACTTATTCAACACAATGAAGACTGTAAAAGTTCGATCTTTTTATCTTGTCGGTTTTAGAGTTAGGTAAGAATACAAATTGCACAATCACTTAGGAGGCCTGGTATTGGGCACTAATCTTAGTATGCACGTGAGCGAATTAAAACAAATAAAATGAGGGGATTACTCTCTCCAAGATAAAGTTTTTTTCTTTTTGATTAATTTTAGGGTCGGTTAAGCTTAGCAGTCCCAATTTTTATTTCTTATCTCTTTTTTTATATTTTTATAGAAATGCATGGGCTAACGAGGGATTAATTCCATTTAGTTCTGAAGTGATCAAAATCAAAGGGAGAGAGAGTCGAAAAAGCATCCTATTCAACATTGGGTGTCAATTATCTGATTTTGATATGAAGTATATATTCACCGAGTCTTCTTCACCCTAGAATCTCATATTTGAATTGTCAGCAGATGTAAACAATCTATACATAACATCTTGGCATATAAAAAATTGTCATCAATTTAATGTTATACTTTAGAGGATGCACTACCAAAGGATCTTTTGGTGTATGAATCTTATCATTACAAAGATTGTTTGCTATATAGGTTCTTCATGGAATCTCAAAATTCTTCTAGGGGAAACTGATGTGTTGACTATGCATCAACGAGAAATCCCTTTGACTGAATTAAACTTCCATTTTCTTTATTCTCTTATGCACTTAATTTAGACCTAATCAGTGTGATTGGGGTTGGGTTCATTATATATGCCATAGAAGAATCATGGTGACTCTGATCTCCCATGACATCAAAATCAATTGTGGTATGCTCACCAATCAACAGGCTAAAGCTTCTCTAATAGGATGGATTAGATCTACTGATTGACATCTTCTTTGGGCGCTTCATAGTGAAAATTTGCTTCCTCGCGCAAGATGTCTAGCCTTTCGTGGTTGTTGAACCAACCTTCTTTTTTTTGGTTGCTTTTGTCCATGGATGTATGGGCTTGAATTTGTTTTTGTATTGAATTATGTTAGCCCAAAACTTGAGCAACCACATATGTGATCCTCTTCATCAGGTCTCAATCAATCAAGATGTCAGAAGGGGTTCAACCACATCAACGATACATCCCACCGGTTCATAGCTAATAAGAAGGCCAGGGATACCGTAGATAGAAATTACCAAATGGTATGAAGCAATCCTCCTCATCAGGTTTCAGCCAATCAAAATGAAGGAGAGGGGTTAGCCACATATGTAGTTCCCTCTAACAACTATTAAACAATCAAGACGTGGAGGAGAGATCAACCACATCAACAATCTTACCAACAACTCTTAGCCAATCAAAAGGCAAAAGAGGAATCAACCACATCAGCAATTCCTCCTCTCTAGCAATCATTCTTCACAAGACAATTCTTAATAACTAATTGCATCTCCTCTCAAAAATAATGATAATCATCAATAAATTTCAATCTCGTGCTAAATAATTTTAAGAAAACGTTATTTATTATGCTTAGGTTGGATCAATACACATTCCTTTATTTTTTCATTTTAGTAAAAAAATAAACAAATACAATATATAATAAGTAGTGAAAATCTAAATTGTCCCCGTTGTAGAGAAAAATATATGTTTTAAATTTGGGTCAAAAAGTGATACCAATCTAGCTTAACCTCTGCAAACAAAAATATTCTAGCAACAGGCTAATGTTAGCAAACCTCACAGTAAAATATTTCATTGTTGATAGAAATGGAGCTATAGATGTGATGTGGGTCTTGTCAAGTGTAACAAAGAATAAAATCTCCTACTAAATTATGACGACTGCGTGAGATATCTTTCATCTCTAAAGAGCCTTTAAATATATATATTATGTCTGCGTTGGAAGATTATGCAGAAGCAATTATGCCAAATGAATATTCTTCCTACATCTCATGTTTCTTAGCATGGCCACTTGGAAACTGTAGGAGATTAACGTGAGAACAAAAAATCGAAGTTAGACTAACCAGAATATCCGAGCGAGCACCTGCACTTCTTTAGTTCTTGGTTACAAACGCCCTTAGAATTGCAGTCATTTGTACACTTCCCTTTTAAAATAATCTGCAAAAGAAATATGGAATGCTTATTTGGCTTTTTAATGGCAATTTATTAATGGAACTGATTGGGTGAGGAACATCTCTCTTGGTTTCATCCCAATATCGTAGTTTAACACGTTTGACTTGAAAATAGTTGGTAACAATTTAGGTATCAATGTGGTTTTTGTTTAACAAAATTAAATAACCTATAATGTGACTCCTAAAAAAATAAATAAAGGTCTTTGTATGTGTTGTCTCCTATAAAACAAGTTAGGCAAATAGCAATGCTAAAATATCTATTTGGAGAGGACCTATAGAGGTAGAATTGGTGTATAAAAATCTAGATGTTTTTCATTACCTGATAAAAATCCTATAAATATGTGATGTATATGGATTATAGAGTTATCCATGTAAAATACCTTCAAAAGATCCCTACATGGACAACAAGGAGAGAAGAGTCCCTTAAGTTTCAGCGTTCGAATGTTATCTTTCATATCTTCTGCTAAGCATATTTATAAATAAAGAATTGTGGGATAGATATTGTAACTGACACTATTGCTACGATACTTATTTAGCTTCTTTTACATTTTTTAAAATTTTGTTCAATCCAATTTTATTTTTTTATTTTGCTTTTATAAAATTAAATCTACTATCTTGCATAGGTGTATTGGTTGTAAATTTGTATTACATATCAACTACCTAAAAAGATTATGTGTGATCCATGTTTTGAAGGATTATAAATAAATTCAACTGAGTTTTAAGAAGTCTTTACACGAGTGCCCTATTGAGTTTTCTCCAAAACCACTTATGCACCTACCTTCTTTGCAATTACATTTATATATACTCTCACAAAACTCACAATTTGTACCCTGCTTAAAAAAGGAATTTGGCACTTATTTATATTAGCATGGAGAATCACATAAGTATAGTTGTGGTAACATAATTATAAATGGTTACTAAAGCTCAGGTTTTGAGTTTGATACCTCATACAAGTTTTTGTTGGTTTTTTTAAATTTGAATTTAAAAGTTTGCATGTATTACCTCACATTGGTCATCATGCATATGACAATTATCTTACTAGATTTTGGGTCCAACTCATCTTTTGGGACATTACAGCTAAACTCAAATAATATTTTCAGAGAGGAGATTGAATAAAATTTTTAAAAATGCACATAAATATATTGTCTTCCTTTAGATCAAAAATTATAAAATGAGATTTAAAATTTCAATAGTAACAAGATTTAGATTAGCTAGATCTGCATGATTTAGATTTCAAGATTAACAAGATTTTATATTTGCAAGATAACAAGATTTTTAATGTCCGGTCCTTTCAAGATACCTTCTCATAATTCAAATGGTGTTATTGGTTGAAAATCTTGTTAATTTTACAAATCTAAACCTTGGTAATTTTGCAAATCTAAACATATTGACATCCTTTAGACCAAACTTTTAAAAAGATATTTAAATTTGCAATATTAGCAAGACTTAATTTTGCAAGATTAAAAAGATTTAGATTTGCAATATTAGCAAGATTTTCAACCTCTGATTCTTTTTAAGATATCGTCTCATAATTCAAACGATATTTTTGGTTGAAAATCTTGCCAATCTTACAAATCTTTATTTTGCTAATCTTCCAAATCTAAACATATTGACATCCTTTAGACATCCTTTAGACTAAATTTTCAAAAGGCGATTTAAATTTGCAAGATATACACGATTTAAATTTGCAAGGTTAACAAAATTTAGATTTGCATTATTAGTAAGATTTTCTTCCTCCTATCCTTTAGGATACCTTCTCATAATTCAAATGGTGTTATCAATTGAAAGTTTTGCTAATATTTCAAATCTAAATCTAATTTTGAAAGTTCTGTCTAAAGGATGTCAATATGTTTATGTGCATTTTAAAATATAAGAACTTAACTTCATATTTATATGACCGAATAGTTTTTTTAGATTTGTGATTGATATGATCACCTACACAACATTTTCTATAAAAAGTAATATTGAATAAGTTCTAACTTATTTTACATAATTGCACATAAGATAAAACAACAATGATAAAAAACGTTTACAAATATAGATATTCAAGTTATCTTATATGTATCCACTTTAAAATGCATAAGAATTTACATTGACGTAGATGAGAAACATGGTATCATATTTATTAATAACATATACAAATGTAAGATGCATATGAATTAAATATGAATGAATGTGAAAATATGTATTAAATTAATTTAAATTTACATATAAAAGATAATTTATACACAACCAAAATATACTAAATCTTACAAGAAGATTGACTTTTGGCAATAAGGAACTAAATATTTGTTGTCATATTAACGTTTTATTGTTTGAATGGATTTATTTCATAATAACAACATTAAATTAATGAAATCCATAGAATTTTATCACTTGAATCTATAAGTAAAATTTATGAAAATATTATTATATTAAAATGACATGATTTACAGATATCAAAATGATATCCACGTGCACACCCACTACATGGTTCATCGAGATTTCGAGTGAAATAGAAGCCATGATTTCATTAAATTTGACATTCCAACAATGAGAAGCTCATTTAAGACCATAGATGGACTTCTTCAGCTTGCACACCTTTCCTTCCTCTCCAATGAAGCCAAATGTATGCTTCATATGGAAATCCATGTCAAGGTATACATTAATGAATGTAGTCTTTACGTCTATTGACTAGATGTCATAGTCTAGGTGTGCAGTGACGAATCCATGATTCATTTACTTTACATAGATGTTTTAGCAAAATCCCTTAATAATTCACTAACTAAACTCCTTAAATTCAATTAATTAACCTTCATTAAATGTTCTTAAATTAAAGATTAAAATCTGTAAATAAATAACCTTATTTTTTACCTTACTTGAGCTTATTATTTTATGTACAAGAATAATTCTTTCTCTAAATTATTCTTTGATTAATTAACTAAATCAATATCAAGAATTAAAACCCAGAAAATGATCAAAATTGACAGATATAAAAAATATCTGACATCGTATATTTTGTACACATTTTCTCTATGTTGATTTTATTTTATCTTTTTGTAACCTATAAAAATCCATAAAAATTAGATTAATTATGTATATATTGTATCCAAATTAATCCACTAACTAAAATCAAATTAAAAATACAAAAAGTCACAAAATACTGAAATATGATATTTTATTATATAAAGAGTACCTCTAAAATTATGTTTTGTACAATTGACCTCTTTTTCTTTTGAGTCGTTGACACAAGTTGTAGATCTCATCGAGACGAGCAACTTTCGTATTGACCACTTTTCAATTTGACTTCATTTAGTATCTCTTTTTGAACATTCATGATTTATTTATTATTTGTTTGCTTAATTTTAACCCTCTACTTTATTAATTTTATGTTTTATTAATCTAATTAATTTAATCTATTTAAATAATTAATTATTTTGTTTATTCTTTTCGTTTATTTATGTCATCTCCCTTCTCTCTATTTCTCCCCTCCCTTCTCTCTCTCCCCTTCCTTTTGGTCACGTGCTTCGCACACGACCCACCATCACTTGTCTCGCTCTCTACCCGCATGTGCCACGCACGTATCACCATCTCCCTCAACGCACATATGCCTGACACATGCCCCAAGTAGGCCCCTTACGCATGTCCTTCCCCTCTCCCATTAACTGCAGCCTTCGTCCTCATCTGCAACAGCAACCGTCTCTACTTTCCTTCCAGCCATTGTGACCCCTCAATATCTGACTGTTACTCCCCTCATCTATAAGGCTCTACCACCCTTAACATCCCAGGCATCCGCCATTCCATACATCGAAAAGAGAGAGAGAGAGAGAGAGAGAGAGAGAGGAGAGATCGGAGTGTTTGTCGGTGACAGAGGCTCAACACATTCCTTAAGCAGCGACTCTTCTTTGGGCGTGATCCTTGGACCTCCATCCAAGCTGATCCCACTCCATTATCGAGCCTCGTTTCTCTCCACTACGACTTGAGGCAACGACCGATTGTACTGGATATTGAAGCTCTAGCCATTTTCCCCCGACAACCCGTATAGGTAACTCTCTAATCCCTCCACATTCCCTTCTATTTCTTTATCTTCTTCCACATTTTACACTCTTCCTACAACTCGTGTCGCACCCATCCTCTTCGATCTGCAACTTGACACCATCACCCTCACCGACCTCCCTCTCCTCTTCTCCTTCTACCCTCTAGTCCCTCTCCACCCCCGGCCGTGCTAAGGTCAGAGCATAGCTCCAGACTTGTTGCCTCTGAGTAGAGCTCCTGCCCCTTTTTCCTATTTGGTTTCTACTAAGACCTACAGATCTAGCCCCTACCGTTAGCTCTGCCTTCAAGCAGCGCCTCCGCCTCGACCGCCTCGTCGCTCCACCTCGACTCCTTTCCAACGGCCACCACCCTGCCTATGCCATCTCGCCCCCACCTATATGCATTCCTCACCCTCTGCATCTCCTCCAGCAGCCGAGCTCATTTACCTTGCCCTCTGCTACACTCTCGGTTGACAATTGCGCCGCTGCCTCACCGCTCCATTACCTGTTGTGTGTCAACGGAGGTGGGGTCCCTCGAGCACCGTCGAACTCTGTCACCCATCTCGACAACAACCATCCGTTAGATTGAGTGCCAAGCCTCGATCCGACATCCCCTAGGATGCCACGTCGCCCCCCATGCCTCCCTCCTTGCCTTGAGGCTCAGGCCAGCCAAGCCACTATAGCTCACCACGTGGAGGTTTGGAGAAGCTGACCCTCATATCTGCCGCCCAAGGCTCCCACGCACATGACACACACATGAGTGAGGGGGAAATCTACGTAAATATCCTTGCAGGTCCAGAAAACAACAAGAAAACTCCCTCCACCAAGAGGCACGTGCCACGGGACAAAATTGTATCAAATCCCAAGAAGTTTTACCTAATTATAGATAAGTCCTCCAGGGACTAAATTGAGAAGAAAATAGTTTATTTTTATTATAATTTAGTTCCCAGAGTTTATTGCATAACTTTCTCATACGAACTCCGATTGTTGCGTACAATATGTTGTTTTGAAGCTATTTCTATGCTCTATTATTCCATATGTGTTGTGAGAAGATCTGAAGATATTTATGGATATTTATTTTTTAAGGATCCACATTGACTTATGCACACTAATTCATTAACAGATTGGCACTAATTTATATTGAGATACTCATTTATTTATTTTGCAGGTATTAATTTGATTAATTCTTCGTTAATAATTGATCTTTTTAATCAAGGAATTTATTTTTACAGGGCGCAATATCTAGGAGGAATTAATATATTTCCTTGATATTTTATTTGAAGATGTTTTAAAGTGATTAGTCCTCTCGTGATTATTATCGATTATTTTTTGAGGAATTCAATATATTGTAGGGGCATAATAAAAGAGAAATGATTTCATTCCTTGACATCTTATATGATTTAGATTCAATTTAGTTGTTGCTTAAATTACAAGGAAATAAGGGGTCAGAGTGTCTTTTGAAATTCTTGTAGGATAAAGCTTTGATGCATTCATCTTTTTGGCCTGCATCTAAGATATTAATTGATACATATTTCTGGATTTAATATCTTTTTATCTATGATAATTTTAAGGATTAAGTGATCGTCTTTGTGGGATTAATAAATTCTAGTCACAAATCATGTGAAAAGTGATCGTCTAGATGTAATTATCCATTGTAATTTCTAACATAGATATTAACTTTGCGATTAATTAATTATTTAATTTAATTTGAGACCATGCAACTAAAATTTATCATTCCCTATTTTCGAACATGGTATCTTTCCAAGTAAAAATATTCCACAACATTAAAAAGTTATGGTTTTGATCGACACTTTTCATCTCCTGTACTACAACTATTATTTTTTTAAATAGGTGAAAAACACGTTCATCAAATGACGTAGATGTCGAGGATGATTTATTTTTATGATTTTAAACTATTTTTTATAATTAGTTTTCATGAAACTAATTTCTGTTTCATTTTCCCTTCTTTTATTATTTTTGCATTTCATTTCTGATTTCTCTCTCTCAATAGATACTAACCACATGTTCTCTCTTCACAGATAACTCAGAGCAAATTTGGATATAAAATTAAGGATCTACAGAGAAGACTTGAATTTTATTTTTTTGTGATAGAGTAGCTTGGTAACTCTGAGAGTAGTGGTGAGGAAGCTGGTGGGAAGAGTAATGTTGATATTATGGAGAGGAATATGAATTCTGATATTGAGCTTCGGCTGTTGCTGTGATACTATGGTTGTCGGTAGCTTGGCTGCTGAGATCCCTACCTCCTATTGTTGTCATGACATGTTGGCTGCTGGTATTGGGATTGGTAGGGTCGGGCGCTCCTTCCCTTTGCTGTTGCTAGTGATATGGCCGGTTGGCCAAGTTCTGACCTTGAGATTGTCTCCGAGGACGGGTCAGTTGTTGTTCATTGTCCCACACTCCATTTACTTCTTAGTTTCAGCAAGGGCAGAAAGAAAAACTCTTGGACACTGGTTTGGGCTCAGGCTGGTACAACACCATCTAGGTCTGCTGTTGTTGTGGATACTACTCAGGGGCCTGAACGTAATATACATGCTGAATAGGTTGAGATGGTGGAGGGCTCAACTGAGGAGGTTGTGTCTGTGCATGCTCCTTCTGCTCAGCAAGTGTCTCAATAATAGTAGATACATAGTTGCATGCGTTGATGGTCTTGACAAGAAACTCCAGTTGTGTAGCAATCTTATCAATATTGTCTAGACCCTAGGTTCATTTCTCAATTACAACAAGTTTTTTGAGGCCATGCACCCTCTTTTCGATGTATCCACCTTCGACAACGGTCTCCCTATGATGCTCAAGTTGGAGCTCTCATCCTTGTCCTCTACATGAGCCTCCTTATTGTCATGCTTGTGGCTGGTTGTGGGCACCTTCATGTAAGCACGTGGTGAGGATTGAACGGACTCTCCTTCGGCCATATCCTCAAAATTTTCTCATACAATATCCTCATCTTTGTTAAAGTGCAAGCCCCCATAGATAGTGTCAACCATTTTCTGACTTTCAAGTGTTAACCTACCAAAGAAGTGTTGAACCAGCTTAGTCTTTGGGATCTCGTGGTAGGGACACTTCTCCTAAAAATCCCCAAATCTTTCCAATGCTCCATGAATTGTCTTGTGGGGATGCTGGATGAGACTAGAGATGCGGGCAAGCATCTGATTCAAGCGACCGAGAGGATAAAACTTGTGGAGAAAGGAATACTTCAATTCTTCCCATGTCATCACTACCTTCCCTAGCTGTTTCATACAATAAAGGGCCTTGTCTAGGTGGTTGGATGGGAATACAGTCATCTTGACTACCTCCATAGGAATATTGGGGTAATATGTGGTTCCACATGTGCGACCGAATTGTTGTAGGTGAATGTATGGTTCTTTTATTGTGGTTCTGTGGGAGGACAAGAGTAGAGACAGGAATTGCGACTTTAGTTCAAAATGGGCACGGATTGGTGGAATCCGAATCCACTAGGTGACATGGCCTGCCCCAGGCTTGTAAGTTTGCTTTAAAGTGGGATTTCATAGGGGTAGTCTTGCCTCTCCACTTCCACCATGTGGTCCACCTACTGATAGGTTATCTTCTACATCCTCTTTATCAATCTCATCCTATCCTCGGGTATCTCTCTCATCGACCCTCCTCCTCAAATCATTAAACATTTCTTGAAAGGTGTCCTGAGCCAATCCTTGGTCCATCAACTATTGCTGGATCACTTGAATTAATGCGAAGAGCTTGCTGTTGATTACTTCCCATCCCCCTATTTTGGAAGCTCGACATGTTGGGTATGTGGTCCCTTTCCTCTTCTTGTAGGAACCATTTCTGAATCTTCTTGTAACTTCGATTCTTGATCAAGTTCTTGATATGAATGGTTGAATACATACTGACCAGTCTCTATCTAAGCACTAAATGCTGAGATAAATCTAGATTTAGGTCAATCCCAGATGGTTGGGAATGGAGCACATGATATTAGCTAAAATCGATCTCCATCCACAAGGGGTTGGTCTGGGATAAGAGTGATCCTTGTTTGTTTGGAGAGGAAGAGATGGCTCAGGTTGAGAGTCTATCCTACAATTAATTTATTGGAGAAAGGCAAGTGTTAAAATAAGAGAGGATCGAGGAGTTTAGGGGGAAGTTCACAAGATCCTAATCGGTTTCTTGGATATCGTCTTGAATTATTGGAGATACCGGTAATATGGAATCGATGTGAACCATCCATGGGACGAATCTGAGAGGGTCAAAAGGAGATAGATAATGGATTAAAGATACAGAGTAAACAAGAAATAAAAGGAGTGTAAAATAGTAGACGACTCAAAGTGAGAGGGGGTCAAAGAAGAAATATGCAAAAGAGAAAATGCGACAAAATGGTGTAAAGGCATGGTATTTTTTATCTTCACCTTAACAAAACTAATCATTCAAACCACAATACAATGGAGTTACCAACTTGACTTGTGAATTCATAAAGGTTTGGCAATTATCATTTTAATTTTAGATTGATTATCATGCAATTATCTTCGAGCAAGTCCTCAAGTGCTAATCCTATAGGAGCAAGAGTACTGCCGGAAAAGTATCTTGCACCTATCCTCCTCCTTTGAGACATGTATCCTATACTTTTTTGAGGTCCTTGCATCCATATCTCAATTTTCTACTCAATTAAAGAATAAGAGTGTGGAAGTCGATGTATCGAAGCAAATACTTTGGGTTAAGACCGTAACGGAATCACCTGTGTGTGGTCAAGAGCCTACTTGGATGCGAGATGATGACCTAGACACCCCCGTGAAGGCGTGGCCTAAACTCAAATAATTCGAAAATGGTTTGTGCTCTACCCGAGATGAGAACATCATCATCGACCAAGTCCTACTCACCTACATATGATAGCAATAAAATGTATAGTGGACAAGTACGGTTGGGGTCAACATAGGGAGGCGAGGGATTGACCATCAAAATTGGCTAAAAGAAGACAATAACTGATTTTGGGTTTTTTTAAGGATTTTTGGATTTTGTGGGGTTTTAATTATTTTATTTTTGGAATTTTTATTTTTAATTATTTTAGATTCTCAATTTTATATTTATTTTATTTTCTTTTTTCGTTTTTTTATTTCTTAATTTTTATAATAATTAATTGTTAGACATGTGAGCCCCGGCGAACCATTGTTACAATAAATGTTATTGTAATATACATGTTTATTAATAAAAGTTATTGATGTTTCACTCCCTTTCTGAAATTAAATGAATGAATGCACTATAAGGTCCCTCTGTACAATGGATTATGTACCATGGTCATCTTGATGATCATATAGCTGTTGATTCATTAAATGAATCATAAAGGTTGGTGTTTGGATGAATATCTAAAGAGTTAGATAGAGGACTCATCAAGCACCGTCAAATGATTATTAAGAGATGATCTCCAGCCTAAGTAGGAGATGGCAATCCTTTCTCACATAGGTTGATATCTGACCTACCTCTTGATGTAGGTCCTCTACATGGGAATAACGATTCAGAGGTGTCAGATTAGTTAGGTCAATGGGGGTGATGATGAATCACCATTCATCACTCTTTATTCCTTTATTTTAGCTAGAAACCTTGGTAAAATACCATGTAAATGTTTGTAAATAGAATGAATTATCAAAATGCATGCTTCATGTAAATAACCATAATTAACATGTTTTTGCACAAAAATAAAGGAATAAAGAAATAAAGAAAAAGAGGGAAATATTGAGAATAAATATTGAGTGACCCAAACCCAAGGGAGGGCTCAATATTGCCTGACCGCAAAAATAAAACAAGTAGAGAGAGATAGGGTGACTCAGCCTTGTACATATTCCTCCTTTTATGTATATATTATTATTTTCATCGAATAAAAATATTTATGTATCCCCCATAATGTGTATATATTTATAAAAATAAAATAAAAATAATAAAAATAGAAATAAAATAAAAATAAATTCTCTCTCTTCCCCTTGTATATACGATGTATATATGTACCTATATATTTATTTTACCCTTGTAAATACATAATAAAAATTAAATAAAAATTATTTAATATCCCAAATTTTATGTTGTAAATAAATAAAATATAAAATAGGGATAATTGTACAAAAATAAAAATAAAAAAAATAAAAATAAAAATACATAGGTATTTATACCTGTATATGATAATATATAATGTATATACATAATTTATTTTTCAAAAAAATAAATAAAAATCACAAAAAAAATACTTTGTAAATAAATAAACATTATTTACTTTGAAAATATTTTGAAATAAAATCTTTTCCTATTTTTTTAATTTCCAAATAATTTCTGAATGGATTTTTCCCATTGGTCCACGGGGGATGTTGACCCCCGGTCAACTCTCCCCCAGGACCACGTCTTCGCAGATCTGTGTCTTCGACCCGATTTCTCCGGATTTTCCAGATGTGATCCGCCTGCCATCTCCTTAAACCCCGGGCTCCAATTAACAAGCATACATCCATGATCCACGCCAGACCTTCCTCTTAGGTATCCGCTCCTTGATCCGTGTGCTACATTCCCATCTTCTTGGATCCTCGTCCAGTATAAAACCTCACCTCCGGCCGCACATTAAAGCACCTTTGGCTCCTGTCTTCGACTCCCTGGACCTCCACCTTCATCCTTGAGTGACAACGAGTGATTGAGAGTGCTGCAGTGAGGATTTAAAGGCCTTTGCCCTAGGTCCGACGACCATCGTCGTCGAGCTACGCTGTCGGTGTAGCCCGAGCCTCTAGAGGCAACGCTCCATCGAGGCGAAGACCGTCGGAGATCCAACATATCCCTCACAGTCGACTCTAACCATCAGGTATCACCCTTAGCTTCTCGATCATCGTGTAGCTTTGATTCTTCCATTATCGCTTGATGAATATGTGATTCATCACTCTAAAAGTTGAAAATAGAGCTTTGTTCCCGAGTAAATAGCAGCATATTTCCCCTTATCTTGCATAATTAGCATTCATGCATGCAAGCATAATATTTGCATTTTAGCATTCATATTTGCATAAAATAAGAAGCCAATTTCACTTGTAAATATTCACCTGTATATTAGATAAAATACCTTATTTGTATATATTTTATGCTAACTCCAAATCCAATAAAACCAACTCTATTGTGTATATATTACTAACACTAATCAAAGAAAAATATCAAAAAAATACTAACTTGTAAAAATGACCAATAAAACCCCAATCCAAGTTGAAACCATGAACTTTAAAATGCACATATCTCTCTCATACAACCTCTGAATTAGGTCTACTCACTTTTAAAGTAACATACATTCAAAGACCTTCGAAACAAGACCAATTTCATTAAAATCGGAGCTCGTATGCAAAACTTGGGTTTTGGGCCCCTTTTGTACATTGTACACAATGACCGTTTTACCCCTATATTTTATCCTTTTATTTTCTTCATTATAAAAATCCAAAAAAATAGATTAAGTTGTAAATATTCTTCTCATATTTTTTCTATATTTATTTTGATTTTTCTCTTATTGAAAAATGATAAAAAAATTTAAAAAAGAAAAAATGCGGTATTTTATATCTATAAGGTACCACAAAAAATACATTTTGTACAGATTATCTCATTTGATTTTCGACCCCTCACAAAAGTTGTAGATCTCATCGAGACGAGCAACTTTTGTGTTGACCACTTTTTGATTTAATCCTATTTCTTATTTCTTTTTAATTTTCTTTACATTTAATTTTTGAATTTTTAGGAGCGACATGTGACAGCTTCTGGAGCTGCCACGTGTCACCCCATTTTTTTATTAGTTTATTAATTTCGGATTTATCTTATTATTTTCGGATTTATTATTTATTATTATTTTACTATTGATATTTAAATTATTTTTTGTTGCCTACTATATTATTTTATTATATTATTTATTTTACTCCCTTTTACCTCTTCTCCCTTGCTTTTCTTCTACTCCAAGTTAATAACTCCCCACTACCCCACTCTCTCCATCCTTCTCCAACCTCCTCCTCCTCCTCTTTATATTCTCTTCCACTCCTCCATTCATCTTCATCTACCGTTTTCGAGAGAAGTGAGGTCGAGCCCCTTTAACCTTCAAGTGACAGCTGCAGGAGACGAGTCGAGGGACGACAACCTCAAGGCGAGATCCGCGGCTTTACCATTACCGCGTCGCGAGATCCAATTGGACTTGCTCAGTTTCGAAGGACTCTGCCATCCTTCTCAAGGCCACGACGGAAGCCGCACGACGTGGCTCCACCTTTGGCGACCCCAGGTAAATTTTCTATCCTCATCTATTTAATTTATTTTGTCTAACAACTTTTTTTCCTTGTTGTTTCATCCACAAACCACTACACAAAAATCATCATCACGATCACCACACCACAATCATCTCACTCATCACAACAAAAAAATACATCATCATCTTTATTTCATTTCATCCATCATAATCACACACAAACACCACACATTCATTGCATTTTTTTATTCCTGTTAACACAAAGAAAATACAAAAAAATATTACAACACAAAAAATTAAAAAAATAAAAAGGGAGCATGCAGCACGTCCAGCAGGCCTTCACCGCCGACGGCCGCCGCCTCCTCCATCGACGTCGCCGCCACGCCGCCCATCCGCCCACCACAAAGCTGCGCGCCTCCGCCTCCTGGCCGCGCACCAGCGCTACCAGCACACCTGCCACCCGTCCCGTGCTCTCCTCTGACCAGCAGCGCACCGCCGCGCGTCCCTGATGAAACTCGATTTCATCATCACAATTTCCATTTATTAACCCCCTTGCTTAAGCTATTTATCAATAAAACCCAGTTAATGTCCTGTAATTATCAGAGTCTCAAATAAATTAAAAATGACATAAAAGGGCAAATCTAAAAAATCTGTGGTATTTTTAACCTTAAAAATACCCTTAAAAATATTTTATGTCCTTGTTTGACTTCATCTCCAGTTTTGGTCAACATGAAACTTGTAGATCTCATCAAGATCTACAAGTTTCATGTTTTGCATTTTCCCAAATTCGGTCATCTTGACCCTTAAAAATAATTTTTTCTCTCTAAATAATCTGATTGGGCCACGTGGCCCGTTCTGGGTGAGCCACGTGGCCCGCCTCTCTTTGTCTTATCCACCTTAATCTCCTGGCCGTTGGATTTTGTCTTGATCCAATGACCTAGTTCTCTCCACGATCTCCCTTAAACCACCGCTGTCTGATTCACCTTCGCCTTTCATCTGCACCGCACGTCAGCGCCGCGCCCACAGCTTGCCACGTGGCGCATTGCGCGCCATCCGATCTCGCCTTTATCTCTTTGATCACTGTCTTCCACTGCCGCTTTGATTATCAGCCCTTCGATCACCAACCCTAAGGCCATCACCGCCGTCCGTTCGCGCTTCACTTCCAGAGCGACACGTGGCGCACTCATCGCCCTTTGATCAAGCTGCCTAGATCTCATCGTACCCGCTCCTTCGCGCATCGCTCCACACCGTTGGATCTCCAGACCCAACGGTCAGATGATCGTCGTCAACCTCCAGAACCCCCTTTTACGCACGATCACCACCTCGTGCACCCCACGCGCCCTTCCTATTATCTCACCGACTCCGACCACAACCTCTACTAACCAAATACCCCACGATGTTCTCTCATATCCCTTCTTCCTCGCGCATCATCCCACGAACTCCGTCGTCCTCCTAGTCGCCCCACATCTGCCACTAAACCCACGACTCCACGCATCACTTCCGCTTCATCACCTTTAAAAATGCTGCCTCCCCCTCCATTTCCGACCGTCCACCTTTACGAGGGGAGTGGCCCAGCCCTTCTCCGCCTCCCTGTGACAGGGGGAGGCGGAAAAATTTAGCAACGACAACCGTCTTCCCCGGTGTCGACCCTCCGCCGATCACGACGGTGTCGCGGTGCCTCGCGTCCGCTCGAGCTGTCCCTAGTAGCTGCAGGGATTCAGCAACGACCAAAGCTCAACCTCAGAGCTCGTGCACAAGCTTCCACCTCCGCCTCCGACCAGGTAAGTCGCCTCTTCCTCCTTTGTCTTTTTCTTCAATTTTTGCTGATTTAATTAGGTACCTCTAGTCGTCTTCACCCTCCATTAATCCCCTCAAAAGCTCCGCAACGTTGCCCCCTTCCACACGCACCTTCTCGATCACCTTCTTCTTCCTCCAGACCTCGTCGCCTCCCGACCCATCTCCTCCGCCACCCACGACGGAGGAGCTCCGAGCTCCCACGTTCTCAGCACCTTACGAGCTCTCACGTCATTCACGCACACACACCCTTGTGCTTCGGTCGTATGCTAACTGTTGCAGGGCATCTATTCCTTCATTGACCGGAGCACCACCGGATCCCACTTCGTCAACGTCGCCACATTGATTCGAGCTCCGATGACTGAATCCAGACACTCATGCGCCTTCCCCGAGCTCCAAGCTTCCTCGACGATCGTTAATGGAGCTTCGGGGAGGTCGCTAGCAGCCTAGAACGAGCGGCGGAGGAGAGGTCCCGTCACCGGATATCTGAACTCGCCGCCAGCTGCGGATGTTGGAGGAGAAGCAGTTGCCGTCGGATGGTCTTCATCTGACAGCTCAGATGCAGCCTCGTCACTCAGAAGCGTCTTCTACAGCAACCATTGGATCTTCACGATCCAACGGCATTCATACGGCCACGCCAACGACCCTAGAGTCCGTTGGATCTTCAAGATCCAATTGTGCTTGGAGCAGCCACGTGTCACCTTCAGAGAATCTCCGAACCGCAGCTTCAGACCGGAGGCTTGGACATCCCGAGTCTCGTCCGAGCCTATGCGAGCCAGAGCTCGAAGCGGTCCGAGCCTTCTCCGCGCCCGAGCCTTCGTCTGAACCTGGATGTCGCGTATGTAGCACGTGCCATGCTGGGTAAATTGCGTAGAGGACCTCCGAAGTATCTAAAATGGCAGACAAGTCCTGATACCAAGTGCAGCATCTGCACGCCTGGGGTTATTTGCACTCAAACCCTCGCGAATTACAATAATTGCAAATATACCCCCGCGCGTATTGGACATTTACAGGGAAGGCCTCGTTCTTAACTTTTATTGCATTTTAGCCCCTCCCAGGGACCTGTTTGTAGTTATCTTTTCATGTTTTCTTTCGATTATGCCCTTGCTTTCTTTCATGCATATCTAGAGCCTCGTAACCCCGATTGAGATGATTTCAGTTTCATTTTAACGCTTGTTTGACGTACTTTTTAGTGGCATATTTGTTCTCTTGGTTTGACACTATGATCTCAATGTATTTCTTTAAACAACTAGAGTGTCTTTTATGCCTTTTTGACTAACCTTGCAATATACATCAAATGAGTTATTGCTTCATTTAAATCTGAAATTAAGTTGTGGTTTAGTTGTCTCATCCTTTTAACCTAGGACATATTTGTGATGCATTTCATGGCATTTACTTGCATAGTAAAATAAAAAAAATGCACGTTTATTTCTTTAATGCATTATATTGTTGTGTCCTTGCATGCTTTGACCTATATGTGCTTTAACTCAATGCTTAATTAGATAGATAAAAAATCGAATAATACGAGAGAGGCTCGTGTCCCTGAGTTCAACCTTGGTATCTTACCAAGTAAAATAAAAAATCATGACCATCTCATTTTGAGTGATATATATTTAAACGAGATGGTCTTTGATGAGCTCGAATTGACCCGACTGCGATGACAACTCCAAGTGCTAAATCAACACTCTTAAAGGGCTGATTTTACGGCTCATCAAATGGCGCCGTTGCCGGGGACACGGCTCATTTCTTATATTTTTTGGATTTTTTGTTTATTTAATTAAGTGTATCTTTTATATATAGGTTAACTAGTTCATTTATGTTGCATTACAAAATTTTCTTCTTTGTCGATTTCTAACCATTGTTTTTGTGGCAGGGCCCTTGATGGTTCAAGGAGGCGAGGAGCAGGATGCTTCCCGCTGCGAGAAGCCGCAAAACATACGTGGAGCAAATAGGGAAGAAAGAAAAAAAATGTGTGTCTCGTATTTTATTTTTGCATGTCATGTAATAATTCATCTTTTACAGCGGTTTTCGATCGAAGACTCACGGTTGTAATGGAACGATCTTGGTCATGTGGGGATCATCCCCACATGAGTGTCGACCTAGGACCAGGAACGCGGCTCTTTGAGCATATTTCCTTTTTATCTTTTACGTGTTTGCTCTTAGGTAGGACACACATTAATCAAAGACGCACCTAGCCTCGCTTCACTTAGCCAAATTTAAAAGATATTTCTCATCGCTAATAGAAGCATGTTAGGTGCGATTTTCTGAAGACTTGCATACATGAGTTTTTGTTTTCAAAACGACCCAAGTTTTTTACGGATTTTCGCCAAGTCACTGCATGTTTTCTCGCTTAGCTTAGATCGCGGTTTTCATCGAATGCACGGTTTTTTCTCGATTTCTCCGTCCTAGATTGATCACCTAGGTTAATAGAAAAAGGGAATGAAGGGTAGACGATGATTTCTTGATTTTGTGCTAACCTTAACTCAGTGACAACATTAAATAATAATTGGGACTGTTAATTGCAAGTCAACATAAAATGGAGTAAAATTTCGATTTTGGGAGAGCCACACCCGCGCGTACGCCTTAATTTTCACTTCACATTTTCTCCGCATAAAAATCTAATGTTTTATCACCAATAAAACTGACAAGATAATAAACCAACCGCAGTTGGTTTCATGTGTAAGTTGGTGAATTTGAGGGTCTTGCTTGCTTGACTAAGCTATGCTTGCTACACTCCCCAGAACCATAAGCACTTCATTCATCTCCGCATATTCATCCGCTCATTTGTACATCCATCCATCTTCTTCGTTCCCCTTGGGACCCTCCCAACATCAAATTCCATCTTTATACTTAGGCTAATCTCAGCCTAAGTATAGGGGGAACCCGAGTCCCTGTGATTTCTCTACTCATCTTTTCTTTCCTTTATACTTAGGTTATTTCTAACCTAAGTATAGGGGAAGCCCCTCTTAGCTCCCGTATATTTCTCTATACTTGAATGGACATGTGAACTTGTATCATCTAGTGCTATGAGGACATAGCAAAGTTTAAGGATAGGGGGTATACCGAATATACCGTATACTTACTTCAACTATAATCTGAAAATTTTGAATAATTTAAAACTTTTTGGCTAAAGTAAAATCTTTTGAACCAAGAGGACTCAAATGTTTTTATGGCTTTTCTATACTATGTTACACTATTTTGATATAAATATTTTCAAAATTGATTTGAAAAAAAATGAGATTTTCTTGTTTTAAAAATCTTTTGAAAAATGTTTTGAAAACTTTTTATTTGTGTGACATGGTTCTGAAAATTTTCTCTCTCTTTTCAAGGAAAGTTGAGTCTAACCTGTGTTTTAACTTTAAACTAAAATCCATAAAAATGAGCAAAATCCAAAAATCCTTTAGGAGTCATTAGTGACTACTAAGCCCAATTAAATAGCCGCGTTCAGTGAGGGTTCACCCTTAGCGGATTGGATGGTTTAGAGGACATCGCGTAAGACCCCGTCCTCAAGCAACGGGCTCTGGCCTGTACTTACATCCATACTGGCTGAATGCAGATGCAACTATTTAATTGAGATTAGGCAGTCCTAATATCTCTTGAAAAAAAGTCTTGTTTTGAATGAAGGAGTTGGATTAATCCTCTATTTTCACATTCCACCCAGGATCTGAAATGATCAAGGAGACTTAGCTTTTTGAGGTCTTTGAGATTTTAGGTTAACCAGCCTTAGCCATCAGGGTCATAGACTTAATCATCCACATTCCCCTAGGTTTCTAGATTTGCATGCTATATTCCATGCTTAGTCTCAGACATAAAAAATATGATCAACACATCACACGCACGACTGCGGTTTTTGGATGAGATGAGTTGATTTTTTTGACCTGAGGGATTGGGAGGAGGAAGTCGAGTTTGGATTTGATCTAATGATGCTCGAGGATAGGATAAAATCTTTAAAGGCTTCATGAAACCTGAGTGTCAGCAATATTAGCCAGTATGAGAACTTGGTTCTTATACTAATCTCTTGATATTGACCTAAGTGTCAGGGTGTGAAATAAATAAAAAATGTTGATCAGTGTGCGCCAACTCTTGGTAAAAGCAGTGGAGCTAGCAACAAATTATACAAGTCAATGAAATTCCAAAGAAAAGCTCATTCCACAAAGTCAAATATCAAAGAGCTTCCACCAAAGGTGAGCGCTCCCAAACTTCTCGAAGTGTCCACTTGGACCACCGCTATTAGGACCAGGAGTCGGGCTTGCACCAAAAAATGGGCTCTGCATCGTAAATGCTACAAGTCTGGGTGTAGAAGGTACGATAGGTACTCAAAAGAGACATACCTCGGTGTACTCCCAGGAAAACAAGTGCAGACGGCTCCAACTTCTCTTGACGGACGCACTGATCAACACCAAAAAAACGTGTTGCGTAATAAAGGCACTAGAGAGAAACCTTGTTCTAATGAGAGGGAGAGAAGAAATGACACAATCCCATGCCCTCCATTACTGGCCTTCCATCTACATTTTTTACGTCTGACAACTAAAGAGACGGTGGACTGGATGCAAGATTTGATTTATTCCCTAGTGTTGAGGATTGGGTCCTTAGGAGATTTTCTTGGACCACGACTTTGGGTGAAGACTTGACTCTACTCTCGGAATTGCAGTCAACACTAAATGTCATATCTTTAGATTATATGTACATCAGAGAGAGTCTAGAGAATTAGAGGAATTGGGTACCTCTTTGTTAAGGCTGGGTTGAACTCAAGAATTTTGGACCTCTAAGGATTGAGTCAACTTGGACAGATTGGATCCTGTACTCACATGCACAAGGGGGTTAATCCAATTAATTCATTTTTACTTTATGCTCGAGGACGAGCATAGTTTAAGTATAGGGGGGTGATGAAACTCGATTTCATCATCACAATTTTCATTTACTAACCCCCTTGCTTAAGCTATTTATCAATAAAACCCAGTTAATGTCCTGTAATTATCAGAGTCTCAAATAAATTAAAAACCACAAAAAAGGGCAAATCTAAAAAATCTGTGGTATTTTTAATCTTAAAAATACCCTTAAAAATATTTTGTATCCTTGTTTGACTTCATCTCCAGTTTTGGTCAACATAAAACTTGTAGATCTCATCAAGATCTACAACTTTCATATTTTGAGTTTTCTCAAATTCGGTCATCTTAACACTAAAAAAATATTTTTTCTCTCTAAATAATCTGATTGGGCCACGTGGCCCGTTCTGGGTGAGCCACGTGGCCCGCCTCTCTTTGTCTTGTCCGCCTTAATCTCCTGGCCGTTGGATTTTGTCTTGATCCAACGGCCCAGTTTTCTCCACGATCTCCCTTAAACCACCGCCGTCTGATTCACCTTCGCCTTTCATCTGCACCGCACGTCAGCGCTGCGCCCATAGCTTGCCACGTGGCGCATTGCGCGCCATCCGATCTTGCCTTTATCTCTTTGATCACCACCGTCCACTGCCGCTTTGATTATCAGTCCTTCGATCACCAACCCTAAGGCCATCACAGCCGTCCGTTCGCGCTTCACTTCCAGAGCGACACGTGGCACACTCATCGCCCTTTGATCAAGCTGCCTAGATCTCATCGTACCCACTCCTTCGCGCATCGCTCCACACCGTTGGATCTCCAGATCGAACAGTCAGATGATCGTCGTCAACCTCCAGAACCCCCTTTTCCCCACAATCACCACCTCGTGCACCCCGCACGCACTTCCTATTATCTCACCGACTCCGACCACCACCTCCACTAGCCAAATACCCCACGATGTTCTCCCATATCCCTTCTTCCTCGCGCGTCATCCCATGAACTCTGTCGTCCTCCCAGTCGCCCCACATCTGCCACTAAACCCACGACTCCACGCACCACTTCTGCCATCATCACCTTTAAAAACGCCTCCTCCCCCTCCATTTCCGACAGTCCACCTTTACGAGGGGAGTGGCCCAGCCCTCCTCCGCCTCCCTGTGACAGGGGGAGGCGGAAGGATTGAGCAACGACGTCCGTCTTCCCCGGTGTCGACCCTCCGCCGATCACGGCGGTGTGGCGTCGCCTCGTGTCCGTTCGAGCTGTCCCTAGTGGCTGCAGGGATTCAGCGATGACCAGAGCTCAACCTCGAAGCTCGCGCACAAGCTTCCACCTCCGCCTCCGACCAGGTAAGTCGCCTTTTCCTCCTTTGCCTTTTTCTTCAATTTTTGCTGATTTAATTAGGTACCTCCAGTCATCTTCACCCTCCATTAATCCCCTCAAAAGCTCCGCAATACAGCCCCCTTCCACGCGCACCTTCTCGATCACCTTCTTCTTCCTACAGGCCTCGTCGCCTTCCGACACATCTCCTCCGCACCCCATGGCGAAGGAGCTCCGAGCTCCCATGTTCTCTGCACCTTACGAGCTCTCACGTCATTCACGCACACACACCCTTGTGCTTTGTTCGTATGCTAACTGTTGTAGGGCATCTATTCCTTCATTGGCCGGAGCACCACCGGAGCCCACTTCGTCAACGTCGCCACATTGATTCGAGCTCCGATGACTGAATCCAGACACTCCTGCGCCTTCCTCGAGCTCCGAGCTTCCTTGACGATCATTAATGGAGCTTCGGGGAGGTCCCTAGCATCCTAGAACGAGCGGCAGAGGAGAGGTCCCGTCACCGGAGATCTGAACTCGCCGCCAGCTGCAGATGTTGGAGGAGAAGCAGTTGCCGTCGGATGGTCTTCATCTGACGGCTCGGATGCAGCCACGTCGCTCAGAAGCGTCTTCTACAGCAACCGTTGGATCTTCACGATCCAACGGCATTCATACAGCCACGCCAACGACCCCAGAGTCCGTTGGATCTTCAAGATCCAACTGTGCTTGGATCAGCCATGTGTCACCTTCAGAGAATCTTCGAACCGCAGCTTCAGACCGGAGGCTTAGACATCCTGCGTCTCGTCCGATCCTATACGAGCTAGAGCCCGAAGCGGTCCGAGCCTCCTCCGCGCCGGAGCCTTCGTCTGAACCTGGATGTCGCGTGCGTAGCACGTGCCATGCTGGGTAAATTGCGCAGAGGACCTCCGAAGTATCTAAAATGGCAGACAAGTCCTGATACCACATGCAACACCTACGCACCTGGGGTTATTTGCACTCAAACCCTCGCGGATTGTAATAATTGCAAATATACCCCCGCGCGTATTGGACGTTTACAGGGAATGCCTTGTTCTTAACTTTTATTACATTTTAGCCCATCCTAGGGACCGGTTTGTAGTTATCTTTTCATGTTTTCTTTTGATTATGCCCTTGCTTTCTTTCATGCATATCTAGAGCCTCGTAACCCCGATTGAGATAATTTCAGTTTCATTTTAACGCTTGTTTGACGTACTTTTTAATGGCATATTTGTTCTCTTGTTTTGACACTGTGATCTCAATGTATTTCTTTAAACAATTAGAGTGTCTTTTATGCCTTTTTGACTAACCTTGCAATATACGTCAAATGAGTTATTGCTTCATTTAAATCTGAAATAAACTTGTGGTTTAGTTGGCTCATCCTTTTAACCTAGGGCATATTTGTGATGCATTTCATGGCATTTTCTTGCATAATAAAATAAATAAAAAATGCATGTTTATTTCTTTAATGCATTATATTGTTGTGTCCTTGCATGCTTTTGCTTTAACTCAATGCTTAAATAGATAGATAAAAATCCGAATAATACGAGAGAGGCTCGTGTCCTTGAGTTCGACCTTGGTATCTTAACAAGTAAAATAAAAAAATCATGACCATCTCATTTTGAGTGATATATATTTAAACGAGATGGTCTTTGATGAGCCCGAATTGGCCCGAATGCGATGACAAATCCAAGTGCTAAATCAGCACTCTTAAAGGGCCGATTTTGCGGCTCATCAGTCCCCGCACCCTCTTCATCGCCGCCGTTCACCTCTCCTTCCCCAGGTCGCGCCGACCCGACGCCGCGCAACCTCGCGCCAGCAGAGTGTGGCCCGCCTCCCAGCGCGTCTCCTCCCCGTGCGTCGCCTCCGCGCGCACGAACCCTAGCCGCCTCCAGTGCCCTACGTGGGAAGGAGGAGAAGAAAAGGTCAAGTTTTATTTATTTATTTTGTGAAAATTGCATTGTCACCCCTACTTATTTATGTGTTTGCAAATGTGTCCATGTGCATAGTTTTAATTTGTTTCTTTCATTTCAATATTGCATTGATACCCCTGTCTTAGAGCGTTAATTTGGACATGAGTTTTGCATCATTTTTTAATCACAAAATAACATATTGTAGAGAAACTCATTATTTATCTTGTGGATATTTATTTATATTTTTGTGAGCAATTGACAATTTATTAAAATTCAGAGATTGAAAATCTATAATATTTTACCAGTTTACGCTCTGAAATTCGCACATGCCTATTTCTTGCTCCAAAAATTGTGAAAAAATTGTAGATGATGCTTCTAAGTGTGCTTTAACTACAGTCCAAACTTCGTCCAATTAGGAGTTATCTTGTTTATAAAATAAATTCTAGAATGATTTCTTTAAATGATTTTTAATTAAATACATGAATTATATTTTTGAGAAATTTCAAGTCTCCTGAATTCTTTGTTAAAATATCTATTTGAGATAAATCAATCTTTGGATAATTTTATTTCATGGATTTATTAGAAATTAAATACCCGTAGTCACTCTATTTTCAGTAAAATATTCATAAAAAATAAAAAAGTGTCAGAAAATTCCAGAAATATTAGTGTAGCTTCATTTCATCATATTTAACTTCGAGTAAATTTTTCATAATTTTTGCATATCATTTCCACGAAAAATTGCATAAAAACCCCTAAAAAGTTTGTAATTTTCATGTGTGCATTTTAAATTCAAAAATTTCAAAAAAATCCATTTTGCATTCGTTGTTGGATTAGATTTTTAGGAAAAATACAACTTGGTCGATTTGAGTTAATTTGACATCAAAAATTAATTTGGCTAAGTGATCATTTTCTTAATAACCTAGTTCATCCGCATTACTGCATTTTGCATTTATATTGCATAAAAAAATACCAAAAAAATTCCACTTGGAAAACAACGATCTAATCCATCTAACCTGAACCCGAGTTGTTCCTTTGCCTCCTTGAGTTGACCCTGGGGCTTTCCCAGGCTAAATAAACATAAAACAGAATATTAAATTCAATCGACGATTCATCGAGTTGTGCGGTTATTTTTGATCGATGCGGATCTATCCGACTGCAACGAAACAATCAATTCGACAACATATAAAAGGGTAGGTCCGTTATCCGTCAAATGGCACCGTTGCCGGGGAGGCAAACGGCTTAGGATCATTTTAGAAATTTAGATTTATGTTTTTCATCTACTCGGGTAGTCTGACGCCCCGAGCCGCATTGTAATTATCCATTTTTTTCAATTATTTTTCTAACCATTTCTGTATATATCTATCTCTGACATAATTTTTATCTTTTTGTGCGAGGGCCCGGTGGACTTGGAGCGGCTTTCTTGAAGTCGACGCATCTCGAAGTGCATCGGAGGCCGACGATTCATGAATCAAGTCGGCTGTTGGATGCCAAGAAGAATTTTCGTTAAATTGTAAAAAAAAGCATCTGCATTTACAACGGTTCCCGTTTGGGTTCTCGCGTGTGTAAACATAGTGGAACCGTGTCCCCGTATGCTGTGTGGCTTGAATTTTTAGACTAGGCTTGCACTAGCGGCTCCTCGAGCCACTCTAGGGTTTGTTTGTACTCATAATCTTCTAGGACCACACATCACTTAAAGACGCACTTAGACCGCAGGACTTAGACAAATATAATTGGTTCTTCACTCGCTAATAAACTGCTTGTGTAGGAGCGGCTTTTCATCGCTTGCATTCATTTAGTGTAAAATTTCAATTCAGTATTGCATCTCACATTGTACAGAGTTGGAGGCACTGTAAGTATTCTTACTCGAGCATTCATCATCATTTTCTCAATTGCAACGGCTTTTTCCGATTCTCTCTCTCTCTCTCTCAGTTTTCTAATCTAGGATAAAGGAATTGGGACTGGAAGATAGACGTGATTGCTTGTGTGGATTAATATCAGTGAACTAATCTTTAAAATCGGGACTGCTAATTGAATTGGACCAAAAAATATTAACTAAAATTAACCCTTGTTTGCGAGAGAGTAACCCCGACCTTGTTTTCAGGCTGAGTGATGGTACTTGAGTGTGTATGAACACCTTAAGGCAGAGCCCAAATCCTCGCCTTCCATATCACGGGCCAAATGATCCTAGCAAATATCACGAGTTGGACATTTTCAGATTCATTAACCAGTACCAAGTAGCCTCCGCTTGTTCACGGGTAGACAGGGGTGAACTAGCGGTACTTCGCGACAAGGCCCAGCTTTGTCAGCCTCCGCCTACTTGCATGTAGATAGGGGCATGGTCTTTGAGTCCATCAACTCCGGATAGGAGCGAAGAAAGGAAGGACCGGTGGTATCTTAGGCGACAGGTTAAACAGGGAAAACGCATCCATCTCTAAGCCGACTTCCCTATAGGCCGCGTAAATCCTTGCTATCTTGCTTGAAAAATCACACTTAAAATCTAACAAGATTAATTGGACTCGATTTCGAGTCCTTCACCGTGTTGAGTGTGAACTCAGGGTTTTCTCTTGCGTTTTTCTTTGTGTTTGTCCGTGTGTGTTATCCTGCGCAACTGCGCATTTTCTACCTCATTCTACTTACATTTCCTCTTTAAGATGTCGGGATATTGGTCCCCATACACTGTGACCTCTGGCCATTCCTTCTCGACCATATACCATTCATCTTCGCCGTCTCCTTCTTCCATGTATCCTCTGCCATCCACGGGTGACCCTTACCCGTGGTCGATTCCACCTCGACCCGATTACGAAGTCAGAACTTTAACTGACTTCTCCACTTCTTCGTATTTGTCACCTACTCCATCTTCTGACACTCCGAATCCACTTCCACCTTGGGCTGACTATCCTTACTCTCGAGAGCTTGCAGGAATGAAAGAACCGAATGAAGAGCAAGCCACTGCTGAGACAGATGATTGGCAAAATTATATCCCCCTGTATACTTCACCTTAAGTAGGGACCATACAACAATTTACATATACACATCCCGACTTGACCTTAGGGCATAAGTTGGTCGATCAAACAACCTGAATGGAGAGGCCTGAACATCATGATTTTCCATACTTGATTGACTTTAGTGATCAAGCCTCCATTAACCAGCCTTCATTTGGAGAGCCTATACATTCACAAGATTGGACTCATGACCTAGACTTATCAGTCCTTGTTTCATTGAGTCCATCATATGAGGCTCTGACCAATATTTGCCATTTGGATAGTCCATACTCAACCCAGCATTACATGCCAGAGTCTAGGTATGTTGAGTATGAGATCCCAATATCTCAGCAGTATCCTCTAACTGATCAGAACTCTCCCATGATTTGTCATGAGAATTTTGTGGAAGATGACATCTCTAGACTTATTAATAAAAATGAATCATTTGGTAACGAGTTGAGAGATGTCATGAACATATTGCACTCAATTTCTGCCAGCCTGGGTATAAAAGTGGAGAAGGAAGTAAGTAGATTTGATGTTGAAAATCGAGAAAGCATCAGGGAACCCACACCATTTGTACAGATGGAGTCCATTCTATCTCCCTCTTCTACTAACAACTTGCCCTCCAATCTAGAGTCTGATCATTCATCCACTAAAAATACCAAAAAAATTGAAAAACCAAAAACCCACATAAAAATTGAAAATGAAAAAGACCTAAAAAAATTAGATCCTGTCATAAGGGAAGCACTCGATGAAGAACTAATTTTCAAACTTCCCTTAATAAAGGTCATAGATCACTTCCCGGACCTCAAGAGATTTGTAAAGAGTAAATTGATGCCCAAGAGGTCGGGTACTAAGAGGACAAGGACTGAAAGACACATAATGTCTATGGCCACCTCCTTGGTAATGGGGAGAAAGACCAAGAGCCACAGAGTTGCCCCGAGTTGAGTGTGAAATCAAAGACACCATCTTCACCCATGCGAGAATCGATGATGACTCACCGATAAATATCCTCCCGACCTCTGTGTTTGACAAGCTCAAACTCAGACCAATCAGAAAGTTAAGAGAGATAGTTCAGTTGGTTGATCGATCCATCAAACGGTCTAAAGGAAATATTTTAGTCATTGTTACTTTCCAAGGTGCTCTACTCCAGGTAGACTTCACAGTCATTGACATTGAGCACCGAGGAGAGTTTACCCAGTCTCCGATTATGTTCTCGGGAAGCCGTTTTTAGCCTCAGCTAAGGCGATTATAGATTGCGAGACTCGGGAGATCAATTTCTCAGCATTGGGAGCACTTCAACCTTACCCTTTCTTTGATGCACTTTACTCTAAGGTGACCCGCATATCCGCTGACAGTCGTGACCATCGAGAGGTAGATGAGTCCCACCTCTCTGCTACACCTGAGAAACCGACTATCCGGACGACCGTTGGTTCTGAGACTCCCCACACCTTCACTTCATCAACTGCTTGCACCGCCACCAGGACAGCTTCTAAGGAGGGCTCACAATCAGAAGCTATCATTAAGTCGGACATGACCTTTGTCGATTTCCTTGACCATTTTGATGGTCCGACACAAGAGACCAATAATGGCAAGCCAACTGAGACCATTAGCACCTTCTCGAGACATGTGCTAACCCTTCAGGAATATTATAATCTATATGGTGACTCGTCTGATGAGGAACCCATGGTCAGCACCACACCACGTCCCGGACCTTCAAAGGAAACAACCAAGACTAAATTGACTCCACATAAAAACACGGTTGCTCCCTCTTCTAGTCGGCTATCTAGTGAGAGGAAGTCGAGAATTCATTCCTCGAGATGTTCCCCCGAACCTCTCAAGGCGCGTCGCTCTCATCTCTCTCTCTCTCGTTGATTCAGGTTCTGGAAAACCGACTAAGAAAGTTTCCTTCAACACACCGGAGAAGGAGTTTTCGGAAGAGTCCTCATCTGGTCTGGATAAGGTGATTTATATGAGGGAGCTCAGTTCGGCTGTTCTCAAGCCTTATCTAAGCAAGCAGCCATGTGTCGACCCTCGTTGGACGATACCTACACCTCACTATTATTCATCTGAGGACGGTTCTGACAGTGACACATATGTATATTATCCACCTCCTCGCGTCCGTAAGAAGGTTCATCACAAACCTTCTTAATCTTTGTATATTCTCACTCTTTTCTTGTATATACTTTTTCTCCCTCCCTCCCTAGTGATTCGAATCACTCACCCCAGCTCCATACAATTTCATTTTCTGACTATACTTAGGATAACCAGATCCTAAGTATATGGGGGAGAGTGACCCGCATCTATTCATTGTACATCCTCCAGATCACATCGGTTTCCATACTCACTCCTGTCCTATCCTTAGGCTGACCAAAACCTAAGTATAGGGGGGACCGATGCCCACCTTGTATATACTCATCCACTTCTCCTCTTGCCCTCGTCCGCCCCATTTTTGAACTTCTTCTACACGTAGGCTGCCAGAGCCTAAGTATAGGGTGGCGGAATGACTTCTATACTTTTTGTACTTTTTGCTCTCATACGCTTAGCCCGAGCTATGTCTTTTTAGTCGCTTTTCGTGCTCTGAGGACATATCATACGCTAAGTATAGGGGGGCATGGATATATTACATATATACTTTACCCATAGCTCGTACTTTCGTGTATTTTCGCGTATTTTCTGTATATATTATGCAATAATTATGGGGTGGGTAAAAATTAAAAAAATTGTATAATTTTGTATTATATGTATAATACTTGTATAAAAAGTTGTAAAATTCTTGTAAAACATACTTTTGTAAAATTTGTTGTAAAAATAGGATGTATACCAAAAAAACCTGTATACTATGGATATTATGTGTAAACTAAAAACTTGTTGTAAATAATCCAAATTGTTGTATACTTATAAAAAAATGTGTTGAAAATAAGGCTTTTTATTTACTCGTGCACATCGTCTCTACATCTGAAAAGAAAAGAGTCTTGCATTTCATATACGTAGCATGTCATCTACCACTCATCTGCATATCTTGCATATGCAAGGTGAAAAGTTAGTGGGTTCTGAACCAAGTTGTGAGTATATATTGAGGATGGACTTGATTTGACCTTAATCCACCTAATTTCAGAGGAACCTTATAGGAACTGGAGTTAAGATTTCTTAGGTCAAGTGACTTAATTCTTTGAGTCCGCAAGTCTATGTTCACATGTCATCTTGATTAGTCTAAGTAGAATATCTCGTGCACACGCATGATTCTTTTAGACAGTGACCTAACTTGGACATGCACAATGCACGTAGCTCTTCATTGATGAGGTGGTGAGGAGGTAAAATCCTTTAGCTTGGAGTAGCACACGGGTGGAAACATCCGTCCTCCTCTAGGGAGGGTAGTGCATCTCAACCTAGTCTGGTGGTGTTGAAGTCTGAGGATAGGAGCTGTGGGTTGCAATAATGCTTTAAAAGAGGGATAGTCTACTGGCTCAAGAGGAAAAACTCCTGATGTACATGTTTCACCTTATATATAGTTCCAAAAAAAAGAAAAAAAAGAAGAAAAAATGCAAGAACTCCAAAAAATAGATAGGCCAAAAACAAATATATATATATATTGCTTGTCGGAGTATGTATATTAGCAAGAAGACTGCGGCTGGATGACTTGGCTACACTGGTCAGGCATCCCTGGATAGGTAGCTACACTGGCTACCGTCCATTCTTTTCTCTACCCCCTCCTCTTGAGCTGGTCGCACTTGAACTTAGAAGGGAATACCCCGCTCCTCGAGGAAAGAGTTATTGGACCGGGTTATTGAGTTACCTTGTTAGAGGAGGCTGGTTCTGAGCCATTTCTGATGTGGAGAGTTACATTTCACTTACACAGTACAAGTAAAAATCATAGTCATCAGAAATATACGTTTGAGGATTAGTTCTGACATGACTGTTGAGGCGTCTTGACTAGAAGACTTGTGGAACTTGAAGTCTGTTTGGTCTTAAGTTCAGATCCCAATAAGGTTCCGCCACATAATGAATCCAAAGGTCGAGTCAAGCTCTATTTTCAACTTTTGTTCATGACCTTGGTATGGAACCCAACCTCATTTCACTCTTGCATTTCATTTTAGTTGCCCGGGGACGAGCAAGGTTTAAGTATAGGGGGTTGATGAATCTGTGATTCATCACTCTAAAAGTTGAAAATAGAGCTTTGTTCCCGAGTAAATAGCAGCATATTTCCGCTTATCTTGCATAATTAGCATTCATGCATGCAAGCATAATATTTGCATTTTAGCATTCATATTTGCATAAAATAAGAAGCCAATTTCACTTTTAAATATTCACCTGTATATTAGATAAAATACCTTATTTGTATATATTTTATGCTAACTCCAAATGCAATAAAACCAACTCTATTGTGTATATATTACTAACACTAATCAAAGAAAAATATCAAAAAAATACTAACTTGAAAAATTGACCAATAAAACCCCAATCCAAGTTTGAAACCATGAACTTTAAAATGAACATATCTCTCTCATACAACTTCCGAATTAGGTCTACTCACTTTTAAAGTAATATACATTCAAAGACCTTAGAAATAAGACCAATTTCATTAAAATCGGAGCTCGTATGCAAAACTTGGGTTTTGGACCCCTTTTGTACATTGTACATAATGACCGTTTTACCCCTGTATTTTATCCTTTTATTTTCTTCATTATAAAAATTCAAAAAAATTAGATTAAGTTGTAAATATTCTTCTCATATTTTTTCTATATTTATTTTTATTTTTCTCTTATTTAAAAATTACAAAAAAAATTAAAAAAGAAAAAATGCGGTATTTTATATCTATACGGTACCACCCAAAAATACATTTTGTACAGATGATCTCATTTGATTTTCGGCCCTTCACAAAAGTTGTAGATCTCGTCGAGAAAAGAAACTTTCGTGTTGACCACTTTTTGATTTAATCCCTTTTGTTATTTTTTTTTAATTTTCTTTACATTTAATTTTTGAATTTTTAGGAGCGACATGTGACAGCTCCTGGAGCCGCCACGTGTCACCCCTTTTTTTTATTAGTTTATTAATTTCACATTTATCTTATTATTTTCAGATTTATTATTTATTATTATTTTACTATTGATATTTTAATTATTTTTTGTTACCTACTATATTATTTTATTATATTTTTTATTTTACTCCCTTTTACCCCTTCTCCCTTGCTTTTCTTCCACTCCAAGTTAATAACTCCCCACTACCCCACTCTCTCCATCCTTCTCCAACCTCCTCCTCCTCTTTATATTCTCCTCCACTCCTCCATTCATCTTCATCCGCCATTTTCGAGAGAAGTGAGGTCGAGCCCCTTTAACCTTCAAGTGACAACTGCAGGAGACGAGTCGAGCGGCGACAACCTCAAGGCGAGATTCGCGGCCTCACCATTGCCGTGTCGTGAGATCCAATTGGACTTGCTCAGTTTCGAAGGACTCCGACATCCTTCTCGAGGCCGACAGAAGCCGCACGATGCGGCTCCACCTTCGACGACCACAGGTAAATTTTCTATCCTCATCTATTTAATTTATTTTATCTAACAACTTTTTTCCTTGTTGTTTCATCCACAAACCACCACACAAAAATCATCATCACGATCACCACACCACAATCATCTCATTCATCACAACAAAAAAATACATCATCATCTTCATTTCATTTCATCCATCACAATCACACACAAACACCACACATTCATTGCATTTTTAATTCATGTTTACACAAAGAAAATACAAAAAAATATTACAACACAAAAAATTAAAAAAAGGGAGCAGGCTGCATGTCCAGCAGGCCTTCACCGCCTACGGCCGCTGTCTCCTCCATCGACGCCGCCGCCACGCCGCTCATCCGTCCACCAGGAAGCCGCGCGCCTCCGCCTCCTGGTCGCGCACCAGCGGTACCAGCACACCTGCCACCCGCCCCGTGCTCTCCTCCGACCAGCGGCGCACCGCCGCTCGTCCCCGCGCCCTCTTCATCGCCGCTGTTCACCTCTCCTACCCCAGGTCGCGCCGACCCGACGCCGCGCAACCTCGCACCAATAGGGTGCGGCCCGCCTCCCCGTGCACCATCCTTGCGACGCGCGCCTCGCAGCGTGCCGTCGCCTTCCGTCCTCAACCTCTCGCCTCACCCGACGCTGCCAACCCCGCGCAGGCGCGCCTCCCTCCTCCGCTCGTGCTCCACGCCCGCTCCATCCCGCATAGCCTCCTACTCAAGACAGCGGCACCATCCTCGCCGCCCTCATCCGTTCGTCGCCCACGGGAACGCCGCCGCCCGTGCCTTGGCCTCCGTGCTACAACCGGCCACCAGCCGCCTTGCACCGCCCGTAGCACGCCACCGCAGCCGCGCGTCTCCTCCCCCCGCGTCGCCTCCGCGCGCACGAACCCTATGCGCCTCCAGTGCCCTGCGTGGGAAGGAGGAGAAGAAAAGGTCAAGTTTTATTTATTTATTTTGTGAAAATTGCACTGTCACCCCTGCTTGTTTATGTATTTGCAAATGTGTCCATGTGCATAATTTTAATTTATTTCTTTCATTTCAATATTGCATTGATACCCCTGTCTTAGAGCTTTAATTTGGACATCAGTTTCGCATCATTTTTTAATCAAAAAATAACATATTGTAGAGAAACTCATTATTTATCGTGTGGCTATTTATTTATATTTTTGTGAGCAATTGACAATTTATTAAAATTCAGAGATTGAAAATCTATAATTTACCAGTTTATGCTCTGAAATTCGCACAAGCCTATTTCTTGCACCAAAAATTGTGAAAACATTGTAGATAATGCTTTTAAGTGTGCTTTAACTACAGTCCAAATTTCGTCCATTTAGGAGTTGTCTTGTTTATAAAATAAATTCTAGGGTGATTTCTGTAAATGATTTTTAATTAAATCCATGAATTATATTTTTGAGAAATTTCAAGTCTCCTGAATTCCTTGTTAAAATATCTATTTGAGATAAATCAATCTTTGGATAATTTGATTTCGTGGATTTATTAGAAATTAAATAACCACAGTCACTCTATTTTCAGTAAAATATTCATAAAAAATCAAAAAGTGTTAGAAAATTCCAAACATATTAGTGTAGCTTCATTTCATCATATTTAACTTCCAATGAATTTTGCATAATTTTTGCATATCATTTGCACGAAAAATTGCATAAAAACCCCTAAAAAGTTTGTATTTTTCATGTGTGCATTTTAAATTCAAAAATTTCAAAAAAATCCATTTTGCATTCATTTTTGGATTAGGTTTTTAGGAAAAATACAACTTGGTCGATTTGAGTTAATTTGACATCAAAAATTAATTTGGCTAAGTGATCGTTTTCTTAATAACCTAGTTTATCCGCATTAGTGCATTTTGCATTTATATTGCATAAAAAATACCAAAAAATCCACTTGGAAAACAACGATCTAATCCATCTAACCTGATCCCGAGTTGTTTCTTTGCCTCCTTGAGTCGACCCTGGGGCTTGTCCAGGATAAATAAACATAAAACCGCATATTAAATTCCATCGACGATTCATTGAGTTGTGCGATTATTTTTGATCGACGCGGATCTATCCAACTACAACAAAACAGTCAATTCGACGACATATAAAAGGGTAGGTCCGCGATCCGTCATCGCTCTGCCATCTCCGCTCTAGTGGTCGGAGCCCCATCACTTCATCTGATCCGTATCGATAGATCCCTCCACCCATCGCCACCCTCCTTCCACAATCTGTTCATCTAGATCTTGGCTATCCGAGCCAAGATCGGGTCTGGTTCCTTCCACCGCCTCCGCCGGAATCTCCCTTCGCCTATCCACGTCGCTTCCCTTTGTCATTTCGCAAATAACCCATGCTAGAGTCTTCCTCCGAGCACGAGCTTTCTCTTGCAGGTGAATAAGCGTAGGACACCCCCCCCTTAGTCGCGTCTTCCATCCTTCGCCGGAGTCGCCCAGCTCCCTCTTCCATCGCCGGAGGATCGGACCGTTAAGAGTTCCATCGGACGCCACCACCCGACGCGGATCGTCATCGCAAGGAGAACCCTCCTCTTTGATCTTCCATCGGATGCACGGATCAATCCCAGATCGCCGATGAAGCTCGCCCAGGAGAAGTTCATCCAGCCTATCTCTCTACTGTCGGATCACGCCTCGCCTCCAATTATCATCCGAGCCATCCGTGCCCTGCTCCTGTCAGGCCGTTAGATACCAGATCTAACGGCCACGTGCAACCCACGTTCGGTGCCTTGTCAGCACTGTTGGATCTTCCATGAGGCGCCATCTCAGCGGCACACCATCCGCCATTCACCACCCGATACCTGGCCCTCACGTGCCCCGCATGCACTTTGGATGGGTAACTTGCGCTCGACCCCCTGCATTTTATTTTAGTTTCTGCTTAGTCTATTAAATAAACTCGCACACTTGGATAATTTGCATATCTGGACCTATAGTTTCTTATATTTGCATTTTGGTCCCTGCTTTGTGGAGACATGTGCTTCGATAGTTGTTTTTGTGGGCTTCTTGCATATTTAGGGTTGGGTTTTATGACTGTTATGGAATGAATAATATATTTTGAGAATTTCATGTATACCCTTTTACGTACAGTTTTCGAACATGTGCTGAAATGTATGCGTATTTTGCATTAACCCCCCTCTAGTTTCTATACGTATTTCCATTGAGACCTGAAATTTTGTTTTCTTGCGTTTAGGTCTCTGTGTTGTAGATTTTATATTGGTTGAAAAAAATGACAAATACACTCCAAGTCATGTGAAATTTGGACACGTGGCTCCTGCCACTGTGTAAAAATTTACTAATTTTTTGGGACATTTTGATACTGTTTATTATATTTAAAACCCTTGTTTTTGTCAGTGTTTGAATTATAAAATCAACTAAAAATATAAAAACTCATCTAAAAATTACAAAAAATGGATACGGCTTCTTTTAGTGTCTTTTAACTTCAATCCAATTTTAGTTTAATTTGGATATATAAAACGCACCTAGAAATTGAAAAGCCTTAAAAATATTATAAAAATCATTAAAAATTCTAAAAAATTCAAAAAATGCAATTTCTCTTTTGGTAGTTTAGTTTTTATTTCTATTTTTCATAAAAATTATCTCCAGATTTTTAGAGGTTAATTATATATTTTTAATTAGCCTTTCAAATCTGGCTGCACATTGGTTCACTGTTTTTACCTTCTTCTATTTTTATAAAATCAATTAAAAATCACAAAATTTTGAGAAAATTACCAAAAACACTTAGAAACTTATAAAATATAAAAAAATTGTTTGAATTTTCTTGATTTGGAGTGTTTAATAAATTGTTGTTTGTGTGCTTTTTACCCTTTTCCCTTATTTCCTTCATAATTAAAAATGATAAAAGAATTAAAAATATAAAATCAACCAAAAATATATTTTCTTATTTTGTTCATTTTTGACTACTTTATAGGCCACTTGTCCAACCCGTGCACCTTGAGTTTGACCCTAGTCGCTATACCAGGTTAAATAAATAGCAAGACCACTCATTCGGCTTTTTGACTGATTATTCTTTTTTGGTGGTATATCTTTCTTGTTTAGTTCGATCTGCGAGATCCGGATTGCAACGACCTTTGATTGATTTTATCCTTACTTGAATTTTGTGGGATTTTCGGCTCATCAGAATGGCGCCGTTGCCGGGGAGCACGGCTTAGTAGTTATTTTTTATTTTTCGCGATTTTCTTTTTCGCGGCTTTTTGTTCATAGTTGTACATATATTTTTCACTGATTTTTCTTGTATATTTTTATAGTAATTATGTCTGATACACTCTTGTTTGATTTCTTGTGAGGGCCCGAGGACCGAGACGGCTTTTTCGGAAGCCGAAGCAACCACGGGAGTCGGAGGCAGCTCTTTTCTGCATAGAGCTGCAGGAGAGCGCGAGGAGCCGAGCAGGAGTGCGGGAGCCAAGAAATAGCCGCAAATAACCGTAAAATAGCCGTAGGATAGTTTAGTTTTATTTTCTGCAGACTATTATTGTAATAATAAAGGAACAGACACTTGAACTTTATCGGTGACTACCGGGGTCTATTTCGCCGAGCGCTTGTGTGCTCGGGGGACCTCACCTTGTTTTTCATTGGTTTTCAATTTTTCTTGCATTTTATTATAACTACCTGTCTGATTTACGCGATTTTGGCCTTAGCTTAGGATTTTATTCTGATTGTGATGTAATTTATTAGGATCCAATCCCTAATTATCTGCCTGTACTTATTAGATCGTAATTGGACCTAATTAATTAAATCACAATAAAAAGTCGGATTACTTAGACTCTAGTCCACGTGCCTTGAGGAGTCACATACAGCGCGTGCAAGATCCGTTTTGGCGGACACCGAGTGGCTCCCAAGATAGGACTCCGGACTTATGTTTGAGTATCTGGCTATTGTTCTTATCGTGTAGAAATTGCCCTGTTTAAGGCCGGTTTCTCATGCATCATATAGGTAGTTTATTTTCAGTCTTTACTTTTATGCGTGGATCACTCTGCATGTAGATTGCTGGAGTCAGGTACACATCTCTTACTCTGCATGCATCATTGTTTTTATCGCGCATCGGCTTTTTCGTCTTCTCCCCCTGTTTTCGGACTAAAATAACCAAGAGAACTGAAAAATTCGTTAGGTATTGTTTGCATTGAAAAACACATAAAAAGAAAAAAAAACTTTAAAATTAGGACTGCTAAACACACTTGACCCTAAAAGACATCTCACCTAAAAATTTGTCTTGGGGAGAGCAAGCCCCTCATTGTCTGGTGTGGATGAGCGATAGAGCGACCCGAACACTAGGTTAGAGCCATATCCGATCTCCGACGAGACTACCAGCCTTTTACATGGGTCAGTCTGTTGGGAGGATTAGATTCCTATCAGCTCACGTAACCGTTCTGTGAGACTGACTTGATCACCTAAATAAAATTGACAAGATAATTGACCGAACTTTTACGGTCTTCAGCTCCGCGTTGCGTAGGTGAACTTGGGGTTTGTTTGCTCATCTTGTGTGTTTCCAGATCTCATCTGCCTGACTTGCCAGATCAAGATGATGGGTAGGAGGTCTCTTAGGCAGCCTCTGGCTTCACCGCTTTTCAGCACTCTGCCTCGTTCATCTAGGTTGGTTCATGAGAGCTGAGACCTGCTCTCCGAACCCGAGTTCAATTCCGCCCTGTTCCCCCTTGTCCAGCCTTCTACCAGTCCAGAGATACCAGTGCCAGATGAGAGATAGCGGACAGATGATTTATCGGTACCTGAGTTTGGGTCTTTTGCCTTTGCAGAGACCATGGCCAGCAATGAGGAGCGCACCGAGGGTCACCGACCTGAGACGACGACATACGTATTGGACCAGGGTGCGATCAACAATACCCTGTTGGCTTCCCTCGGGACGATGCAGCGCCAGATACAGGACCGGGGAGCCTTCATGGTGGAGATGAGGAGAGAGATGGAGAGGCTGAGGACAGTGCGAGATCAGCCGAGAGCTGCGGGAGAGAGGGATCCAGATCAGCCAGAGGAGCCAGTCCAGCCGGCAGCAGCAGCAGAGCAGCCGAGACCGATGCGGGAGTTGCACAACCTCGGATCGACACTTACGCACCGGTGGGTGGTACTTCCGGCCATCGTGGGGGACTTCAAGTTCCCCCACAGACACTTCAGATTCTTCCCTGCTTCCACGGGCTCGCCACTGAGGAGCCTCATCTGCATCTCCAGGAGTTTGAGATGACCTGCAGCACCGTACACGATCGACAGGTGGATTAGGACACTATTCTGATGATTGACTTCCCCTTCTCCCTTGCTGACAGAGCAGCCAACTGGCTGAAGCATTTGGGGAGATTTGTGTACACCTGGGAGCAGCTCCGCATCGAGTACTTGAACAAGTACTATCCACTCGGGCAGACCAATGCAGCGAGGGCCCTGATCAGCAACTTCTCCATGCTCCCCAACGAGCAGTTTCACGAGGCATGGGAGAGGTTCAGAGAGCTTACCGACATATGCCCGCGCCACGACATCACGAAGCCGAACCTAGTTCAGAGCTTCTTTTGCGGACTGACATCAGAGCTGCAGGGCCTAGTGAATGCTTTTTGTGGCGGTTCTTACTTCGCCAAGGATGAGGATCAGGTCTGGGCCATCTATGAGGAGATGGCCGAGAACTACACCGTGATCTTCCATACCCGCCTCTACACTCAAGGACATCCCCAGCTACAGACCGTGTAGCTTTAGAGGATACATGGGTCAATGTCGGTCCTTCCACTTCATCCGCGGCAGCCGCACAGGCAGTTTCTACAGTCGCAGACATGGGTATCATCAGCAAGAAGATGGACCGGATTGAGTTGATCGAGAAGAAGCAGTGCTAGGGCATCACGTAGATGGATCAGATGGAACAGAAAGTGAGTGACCTGAAGACACAGCTCATGTGTCTCCAGGAGGCACAGACGGCTTCTCAGCCCTGTCTCAGGTCATGAGGAGATCTGAGCAGTAGTGGTAGCTCGTCCTAGCACTCCAGTCAGCCTAGATAGGTTCACCTTGTACAGGCGGAGTCGTACCCGCAACCACCGCAGTTTTACCAGCCACCACCATCCGAGGACACTCAGATGGTGGTCTACCAGCCAGATCAGCCCTTGGTAGTACTTCCCCCACCCACCTACGAGCCGGAGCCGTTGATGGATGTCAACGGGATTTGGTATGACCGACCCCAGCCCGGTATCCGACGAGACCATCCCGGATTCTGCTGGTCAGCCGGAGGCACCAGTTCCCAACAGCAGCCTCCATTTCAGGGTGGCCAGTACGGCCAGCAACGTGAGCAGCACCAGCATCCCCAGCCCCCAGTACACCAGCAGCAACAGCCATCCCAACACCAACAATATCGTCCTCGTCCCGATCAGCAGGGATAGTCTTGGAGGCGAGAGCAGCCTCAGCAGCAACAATATCATCAGCAGTACCCCTCTAACCCTCACCAGCAGTAGCAGCCTCACTACCAGCGAGGCCACCCGTCAGGTTCTTATGGGCCGACCTATGAGAACCCCGCCTTGGATGATCTAGCATGCCTCATGACCGAGCAGCAGGCCACTTCCCGACAGGAGATGGATGAGTTCCGCCAGGAGATGCGGGAGATAGTGAGAGGGAAGGCCGCCATCCCTGCCCAGATCGAGCTGAACCCGAACAACCTCAAGAGGAAGTCTGAGCAGGTAGAGTTCACTGAGATTACCACTCCTAGGGCATGTTTGGTTGCAGGGTTGGGCAGGGTTGGGTTGGGCTAGGTTGGGTTGGGTGAATAGTAATCTGTGAGGAGGAAGTACCCTTGTGAATAGTAACCAGGGTTGGGCCAACCCTGCCCAACCCTACAACCAAATAGGCCCCTAGTGCTTTACTTGGTGATATGACTACATATATGTTTGATGCTGACTTTGTTACACTTAGGAGCGGTAGAATGCCAACATGCGGCACCTCGTCTGAGCGATGATCCCACACCACTTCAGGAGCGCCAGATGAGGAGGAGAGCGGTGATGATGCCTCTAGAGATGATGATAGTGGTGCTGATGCCACCATGGATGTTGATCCCAATGATAGTACTGAGGCCGTCGCTTCACCGGTTGGAGGAGGTGGTACTGACGCCACCATTTCAGTTACTGAGCCAGAGCGCAGTAGTGACGCTGCGAGTCCATATGCCAAGGGTGGTACTGAGGCCACCATTTTCAGTTCTGCTAGTCCTGATGTTTCTCCTTCTGTACATGTATCTCAGGACATTTCTGCAAAATAAAGGAAAGGGTTTATTATTTTCGGATCCACCTGTGTTGCTTGATAATGTTTGTGTGGATTTTGTTGTTCATGAGCATACCAGACCCTCTCATAGTCCTTCATCTGAGAAGGTCCCTGTAGTCCCCTTTCCTCGAGAACTCCACTTGGCTAAGGGGCAGAAAAAAGAAAATCCCAAAAATAACAATCAGATAGAGTTTAGCCAGCATATGATGGACGGATTTCAGATACAGCTGACTCTACAGGAGGCCTTGGAGCACATACCTCTCTTCCAGCGTTCACTCAGAGACAGGACCATAGTTAGGAGGAAGAGCAGAACCATCAGTCAGAGATCCATGTGCTTACTCATGCCACGTGTTTCGTGATTCAGAACCGTCTGCCATCTAAGAGGCCAGATGCAGGAGCCCTGTATGTCAGATGCCACATCCATGAGCAGAGGTTCGACCACACTCTATTAGACAACAGTTCTTCAATCAACCTTCTTCCAGCAGCCCTTCTCGACCGCTTCGAGTTGGGCCCTCTCCGACAGAGCAGGACGGTCCTTCAGTTTGCATATCGATCTATCAAGTGGCCGAAAAGGTTGCTGAAGGACGTTGTCATCATGATTCAGGGCCTGAAATTCCCCGTGGACTTCGTTGTGTTGGACATGGAGATCCCGGAGTCTGTGACCGATACCCCGATTATTCTAGGATGCCCTTTCTTGGCCACAGCCAAGGCAGTGTCCGATCATGATAGCTGGAAGGTGTACTTTCGAGACGGTTGAGGAAACTAGAGCCAGAGATTCAGCTTGCTCGGAGCTGACTTCAGATTCAGAGCAGATGACAGAGGCATGGCGAGACATCCACCAGGACTGCGATTTTGTGATCATAGATGACGAGGCAGTTTGGACAGATCCAGTAGCACATGCCATCCTCTCACCTTCAGAGTTTGCTAATGCAAAGACGCTAGCAAAGGAGAGCTTGGAGAGCGCATTCCTGGTCCAGGATACATCTCAGGCAGCAGATCAGATTCCCGATCGTCAGATAGATTTTTGTGAGTCCTGATATAGATCCCTCGGAGTCAGAAATCGATTGTGCAGAGTTTGACGATTTGATATGGTGTATGACTTCTACTGAGCCTATAGTTAGGGAGGAGGTTGATCCCGCATAGAGTAGAGACACGCCAGCAGAGCAGCATTCACCAGATTCAGATTGTGAGCGAGAGTTCTCATTCTCCCATGCAGATTTGGCAGCATTCACTCAGACTTTTTAAAGGCCAGATCTGCCAGTACCTACTTGTCCAGAGATGGAGCCGCTACCATCGTCGCTGAAGTATATGTTCCTTGTGGGTGAGCATGAGATGTACCTAGTCATTATCTCCACTGATTTGACTGGAGAGAAGGAATCCCATCTGATGGGGGTTCTTGAAAAGAACCGCAAGGCGATTGTATGGAGTGTAGCCGATCTCTAGGGGATAAGTCCGTCCCTGTGCTCCCACCACATCTATCTTGAGGAGGACGCGAAGCCGTCGCGTGAGTTCCAGCGGCGGCTGAACCTGAATCTTCGAGATGTTGTCATGAAGGAGATCTCGAAATGGTGGAGCGTTAATTTTACCTACCCCATCTCCGACTCCAAATGGGTCAGTCCATTGCATGTGGTGCCCAAGAAGACGGGCATCACCACAGTTGTTAGTGAGTCCGGAGAGGAGATCGCTTCCCAGGTACCCACTTCTTGGCGGGTCTGTGTGGACTACAAATGATTGAACCAGGCCACCAAGAAGGATCATTTCCCCCCGCCCTTTATTGATCAGATTATAGAGAGGTTGGCAGGGAAGTGCCATTACTATTTCTTGGATGGTTACTCCAGCTATAATCAGGTGGCCATCGTGCCCGAGGAACCAGGACAAGACCACCTTCACCTGTCCCTTCGGGACATATGCTTTCAGACGCTTGCCATTTGGATTGTGCAACGCTTCGGTGACATTCCAGAGATGCATGTTGTCCATCTTTTCGGACATGGTGGGGGAGTTCTTGGAGGTCTTCATGGATGATTTCTCGGTCTACAACGACAGATTCGATTCTTGTCTTGACTACCTAGACCCAGTCCTTCTACGTTGCATTGAGGTTCACCTTGTGTTGTCTTGGGAGAAGAGTCACTTCATGGTGACTCAGGGGATGGTACTTGGGCATATCATCTCCAACAGGGGCATGGAGGTTGATCTGGCCAAGGTGGATGTCATTAGAAAACTCAATCCACCGTCCAACTTGCGGCAGTTACGGTCTTTTCTGGGGCACGTCGGTTTCTACAGGTGCTTAATTCATGATTTCCGTAGGATTTCCTGACCGTTGACTGATCTACTGATGAAAGAAACCGAGTTCCTAGTTGATGATAAGTGTCTATCGTTATTTGAGACTCTCAAGAGTCGTGTTGTAGAGTCTCATGTTCTCCAGCCACCCGATTGGTGTCTCCCATTCGAGATAATGACAAATGCCTCCGATTTTGCCGTGGGAGACGTGTTGGGACAGGGGAGGGATGGAGTCCCCTTTGCTATTCACTACTCTAGCCGTACTTTGGATGCCGCGCAGCAGAACTACACAGTCACTGAAGGAGATGCTAGCCGTAGTTTTCACCCAAGATAAGTTCAGATCTTACATCGTTGGATCTAGAGTAACCATCTGTTGGAAATGCGAGCCCACGGCGAGCCATTATGCAATAAATGTTATTGCAAATATCATTCCCTGATCTGAAATGAAGAATAAATAATTTGCATAATAGGTCCCTTAGTACAATTAGGGTTATGTTCCATGGCCATCTTAATAATCATACAGCTGTTGATTCAACTATTGAATCATAGAGGCTGGTGCTTGGATGAATATCTAAAGAGTTAGATTGAGGACTCATCAAGCACCGTCAAATGAATGTTAAGAGATGATCTCCAGCCTTAGTAGGAGATGGCAATCCTTATCTCTAAAGGCTGATATCTGACCGACCTCTTGATGCAGGTCCTCTGCATAGGAATAGAGATTTGGAGGTATCAGATTAGTTAGGTCAAAGAGTTTACTTAATGAGATCGAGATAACCAAAGTCCTATATCGTATGCTGTCACGATACAGGCACGCATCCTCTGACCAGAGACAAATTTGTTGCTATATGTCTGAGTATGTACATTTGGCAGACCAATAGGTTGATGACCTGACCAAGGTCTATACACCGGCGCGCTGGTATGCATATAAGGGCATATGAGTAATGCGATCTCTCAAAGGGATTATACAGGTTCATTTATTGAACAGGAAGACATGAGCTCACTCATGAGATATTGAGAAGAATCAAATTCCGTGCACGGTCGTCTCGCTTTGGAAGCTTGACTGAATTTGTAGGTTTGATATATACTTTTGGAAAGTATATGATGAAGACCTAGGTATGATATATGCTTTTGGAAAGTATATGATCGATACCAACTCCCAATGATCGAATGAGAAACTTACTGATAAAACCCTGAAGTAGATAGTGTTAAGTTGATCTAATACTTCGGGTTTATTCTGAGTCATCCAGTATGCAGGATGTACAGGTATTGGGAATACCTGAGGGTGATGTGATCATAAACGATTGTATAACCATGACGCTTCCATTCCTAAGGAGTGATGAAACGGGAATACCTGAGGGTGATGTGATCTAATCTTCGTCCAAATGTTGGACATAGATCTGAATATGATTCAGATGAAGATTAGATTTGCGGTCTTGATTTAATCAAGCATCTATGGGAGGCCCGCGATCTGGATTTGAGATACGATCTCAATATCCAAGTCACTATACATGGAACAATAAAATCGCCCTGTCCTTATCTCCAAGTATCTACGGAGAAAGCGCATTATCCTTGAAAGAGTTCAAGGATAATTCTATTGTTGATAACATGTATCCGAGCATTGAGAAAATGGATAATTAAATGTGATTTAATTATCATGAATAACATGAATTTGATTCATATTATAAAGAGAGTTATCTAAGATAATTAAATGTGATTTAATTATCAAAGATGTAAGTAATATGAATATAATTCATATTATTTGAGAACAAGAGAAATGAGATCCAAGGTGATTAAATATGATTTAATTATCATGGATATGAATAATGTGGATAGCAATATCCATATTAGTCGTATATATTATAAATGTGATTTATAATATATAAGAGAGAGATGTTTGTAATTTACATTTATTAATTAAATGTTAATGTGAATCGGATTCACATTGGACATTAAATTGAAAATGTAATTTACATTTTATTTTGGGTTGTGAATGTGATTCACAAATTTCCAATGGCATGATTGCAATGTTTACAAAATAAATTGGATTTATTTTTTTGAAATAATTTGCAACAAAAGTTGTTGCAAATATTGGAGAGAATCATGAGATAATGTAATCTCATGTAATAGGAAAAGATCCTCCACCTTCCATATAGGAAGAGTGGATGGCCACAATTCCCATGAGGAATTGGTGGCCGTCCCCCTCCTTATGGAAGGAGGCTTGCCTTGATATAAATAAAATTATATTTGATATATATATATATTTTATTTTTATTAAATTAATTGTTGTATTTTTAGCAACAAATCATGATCATTGAAAGAAACACAAATCAATGTGAACCATTGGATTTGTGTTGTCCCATGGATTGAGATCCGTGGATCCCAAAATCCTATAAAAGGAGAGGCACCCCATTGCTCTTCTTTAATGAACACACAATAGTTGAGACAACAAAATCTCTCTCTCTCTCTCTCTCTCTCTCTCTCTCTCCCTCTCATGGTCGTCCACCATGGATGCCCTAGAGAGGCTCTCCATCACCGCGGCATCGTCGTTATCCTGTCCGATTGTTTGCTCGTGGATCTCCGTCTTCTTCGGTGCGTCCCGCTCGTGAAGAAGATGAAGGATCTCGTGTGTCGAGATCAGGAGATCCACCCCTTGGATCATCAACATGGATTGCGAGAAGCACACGGTTCATCCCCGCGCTCGCAAGCGTCTCCTCCGTCGGATCGGACATGAGACAGGAGGTCTCTTTGTTTAGAGACTCGATCACAACCACGCTTTAAGAGGTAACCCTAATACTTGTTTGTGGTTTAGACGAAACGATCCGAGAAGTGTTCTTGGATCATGTGGTTTCGTCGCATAAAATTTTTTAATTTCCGCTGCATAGAACAACTAGTGCGACTAGTCATTCTTCGTCATATCCGATACGACGATCACGCTTCCGTGATGCTCTTGAGGATCTAATCATATCCTTCAAGTGGCATCAAATCCAGGTTGACGGTTTCGAATATGATTCGAGAACCGAGGACGACTTGGGTTCAATATGGTCGCGGAAGTTTTTTATCGCATTTGATTTCGCAGATCTGTTTAGGAAATAATTTCGGCTATGTTTAAATTGTTTAAGCACGAATTATTTACTTGGATTATGTTCCCCATTAAATAAGGAAACCATAGGATCTGAGTTTGCGTAAATTGGATTTCGTATGCTCTAGATATAGTTGTTTTAATGAACATGTATGCACTGTTACGGGAACAGTAGATTTTAACATGATTAAAGAGTTAATTACTGTTATCATCTTCCTAGAAATGCGTGAAACACCACTTGGATTCTGTCTTAAATCAAGTTAGAAATTTTTGAAAATTTATTTTGTCTAATCTGGATTTAAATTGATTGAGATATGTTAATTTTAGTGAGTAGGGGTCACTACTGAAATTACAGTCCTAATCTAGAACCAAGTGATTGTCAATTAGTGAAATTAATTTTTAATTTCGTGAAATAATCTTGAAAAATATTTTTGAAATATTGAAACATGATTATTTGCCTAATTGACTTGTCCCCAACCAATTAATTAATTAGATTTGATCTAAACCTTAATTGGAATCACAATCATCAAACTCCTTGCTTGAATAGGATTGGGAATTTGTCTAGCAAATTTCTTTATAATCAAAATTGTTTTGATTACTATATGGTATAATTTTCGGTTGAAGAACCGATAATCATCTCAAGTACAAATTAATCAATTTGGCATTATCCTTTCCCGAGGTGGATATGGTGTCTAGTCGGGGATCTCTGGGGTAGCGGGTTGCAATGTATGCGGTCCGTCCCACTCCCGTCGGTACTGGCCATGACAGCGGGTAGGGTCGGGATAATATCCGAGGGATTATGATGTATTTTTCTAATTATTAAAATACGAATTAATACGTACTTTGAGAATAATACCATATATACTCAAGTAAGATATTCAAGTTTGATTGGTTGAATTGGATTGATAATTAATTTAACATGATTGAATTAATTATGTCCAATTAGAATACTCTAATATGATTAGAGTTAATAATTCCCTTGGAAGAATTAATTATGTGAATATGATTCATGATAATTAATTAAAAAAATTTGAATATGAGGTGGAGGATCACATAAGTGACATCCATGGTCTCCCGTCAAGGCGAAGGGTTCCGTCGCCAGATATTGTATGTAGGAGACGCCTGTCCGAAGTGACAGCTCCTGCATACAATCCATTTGGATCGGGCTCTTCGCTTCTCGAAAGAGTAAGGACATATGCGTAGTGACCCCAATGTCGGGTCCTCATATTATTGAGGCGATATTGGATTGCGCATAGCGAGTTGAATTCATGTTGACGGTTGGTTCAATTAATAACGGGTCAACATTGCCTTAGGGGTGGTGGGCCCGGGTGTTAAAGACCGAATTGGGAGATGCAAGTTGGACTTGCAAGGCGGAATGTGTTCCCGCTTCTTTTTATCCGAGTTGTAGATTCTCATATTATTGGGATGCAACAAAGATAAGGAAGGAGATCCCAGATCTTGCTGAGATATGTTGGTAAGGATATCTCTTACATTGAAAGTGATTAAGGGAATGAACTTTCGGTGTTGACAAGGCAAGACAACTTTGATATAAAAATTCCAAAATCAAAGTAAAATATGTATATATATATATATGTACACTTATGCAAATTTCTTATTTCAGATAATCCTTCATTAAACCCACTCAATGTTATACTCAATAATAACCAGTAAAATATCATGGGTTGGACTCATGATCCAGATATTGTACTTGCATTAGACACATAATGTATGTGGTTGCAATGTGCAAGTTTCCTCATAATATTGAGGAATGACAATTAAATAGATAATAGGACTACAACCCTAGGGTTTGTATGTCTCTAAAGTTTTGATCTCATCGGATGTACTTTAGAAGTAACATATCGATGATGATCACAATTGTCAAATTAATGCTTATAAAATCTAAGAAGATATTCTGGCATGCATATGTGCTCTTGACATTTAATCATGAGTGACATGGTTCTCTACATCATGTGGAATGGTAGCTCTATAAGAGATGATGTATTCAAATTGTTTGAGTACCTACCTGAGCCTATGTTTTAAAAGTTTAGATGGATGTAGATGATGAATGTCATCATTCTACTATCTTTACTCTAGTCATTTATGAAGCTTCATAATATTTATATTGTATGAATTTAATGAGGCATGTATAAATGTTGAAATACTCTTACATTGAATTCTTTCGAATTTAACATAAGAGATCCTTAGTCTTAAGCAATGGTTGTTTATAGATAAAGGGAGTGCAGTGGAAGCATGGGTTGGACCCAAGTAAGAGGTATAGTCAAAGAGTTGACTGTATTTCTGTGACTTCCATATGACATCCAAATAGTTGGATGAATGCCAATACTGCAATAAGATGATGTGTTGATAGTATGACTATCAAGTCTGTCTAGAATCCTTAGAGAAGGACTCAGATAGAACATCAGAATAATCTGCATAAATCATTGATATTGACTTGCTTATTGAATAAGATAAAGTCTTGTAATTGTATCTCAATCTTCTACAAAACTTGCAATGGGTTGCATATGTTTTTAGAAGACCGGAAAATTTGATCATAAAGGTTTATAGTTATCCACATGGATATTGATGCAATTGTTGCAACAATCTCTGTTGGATTGATAGACTTGTTAATTTCAGTGGGAGAGCCCTTAGTCTTAGAGAACGTCTCTATGACCTAGATATTAGAATACATTCATTATTTATTTCTAAATGTTGGAAATAAATATGAATTCTGTAATAAATCTATCATAAAGAGTTATGATGGAGGTATTTCAGATAGTAATCTAAAATCTAGTGGACTCCACTAAATTAGAAAATTAATGAATAGTTCATTAACATTTCTAAATACTGAAATTAAAACTTAAGATCAATAGGAGGATGAAGATCATTTGACAATGATCAAGCATCAAGCCTTGGACATTTGTCTATTGATTTGATCAATAGACTAGTAAGAGATGAAACTTTAGAATGTCTAAAATTTCAAAACTCACATACTTATGAATATTGTATTGAAAGAAAAATGTCCAATACACCCTTCTTTGCGAATGGTGTAAGATGTCAAGGTATTCATGATCTCATACATATTGATGTATGCAGATCATCTATATCATAGTAAACATCATGGATATGTAATATCTACTGATGATTATGTATGATATGAGATTTCTTCTCTTCACTTAGAAACCTTTGAAATGTTCAAAGATTTCACATAATTTTGGTTTACAACCAAAGTTTGAAGGAAGATAAAATGAATTTGATCTAATCAAGGTAGCTTGTACCTGTTAGATGAATTCAAAGAATGCCTTATGGAGATATGAATATCATTTCTATCTCAATCCTCCTAACACACCTTAACTCAATAGAGTTATAGGGAGATACAATGGATCATGTGTGACATGATCTTATCAATGATGAATTTTAGCATAATTATCCCTTAGTTTCCAGGTATATATATGTCTAGTAGAGACTACAATATATATCCTTAATAAGGTTCCATGCATGCTGGAATCTAGCACTTGAGAGTGCTGCTTCATTAGGAAAATAAAGGATGGTATTGGATACCTACTTTATGACCTTGAGATTCTTAAAATATCTCATCTCTGAGAATATGATTCTTAGAGGTTGAGACTCTTGAGAATCAAGATGAAAATGAAGTGTAGGAACTCATTTAATCTTGAGAAGATAATGAGGCTCCTGAAATTGGAAACTAAAAGGACAATTAAAGATGAAACACTAAAACCTCTTCAAATGAGTTTGAGGATGGATTCCATGTGTCGGAGAAATCTGACAATGATCGAACTTCATGTGATGAAGCTTCTGAAGATAATAGCATGGATAGATGGATGTTAGCAAGTCTAATGTAGACTTCATATACAAGTGTTGTATATGGACCCTCGAGGATCCACCTATATGGGTAAGACCTATAAAGGTGTAAATGGATCTTCAAGAGAAAGAGAACCTGATGAGAAGGTAGAGACCTTCAAAGCACGGTTTGTAGCCATGAGCTACACACCGGAAGAGAAGACATAGCTTGCGATGAGACTTGCTCTTCGGTGACCATTCTTAAAACCATCAGAATATTGCTAACCTTAGCTACACAACTTGACTATTGCATCTTCAAGATGTAAGTCAATATTGCATTCCTCTGTGAATACCTCTTCGAGAATATTCACATGAAGTAACCCCAGGGCTTCATGGTTGAGGAAAGCAAGGTGTGCAAGCTAAGGAATCCATCTATGGACTCAAAATAAGCTTCTTGAAGTTGGACCATAAGATTTGATGAAATTATAAATGTTATGATTTCAGATAGAATCTTGATGAGCCATGTGAAGCTTAGTGGGAGTGCCTTTGTGTTCATCGTGCTAAATGTATATGATATCCTAATCACTTAAAATGATATAAGGATAATAATAAGTGTTTTATTATCTGGTCGTTCCATAACTTGAGATATGATCTCAAGGAAACCTCTTGGATCTTAGTTCTGAAGGTGTTCAAGAGCAAAGATAAGAGGGTATTGGAACTATCACATTAGTAGTACACCTTGGACATATTCCATTTTATGGAAAATTCCAAGAAAGGCTTCCATCCCTTAAGATATGGTACTGACCTATCTAAAGGGATAGCACCTCAAAGAGTTGAGGAAGTGAATGCTAGAACTACTTGCACTTGTGCATTAGTTACGAGAAGCTGAGTGTATGCTCGATGTGTACAAAAGCCAGATATCTGCCATGCAGTGGGAGTAGTAAAATGTTGTTAATCCTACTATGAAAAAAAAACACTTGATTGCAGTAATAACAATATCTTCATAGAAGACAAGATTTTTTGAGATAGTGATCTCAAAGTCTTATCTTCAAAATCTTAAGACTTTATAGATGGAGATCTAAAAGGTCTTAACTGTGGATACCTTAAGAGATAGAGATCTCTATGAATAAGGGTATTCTGATAAGGATTATGGAAATAGTGGTTATAACAATTATTAAGCTATAGTGTCAAGGACACTATAATAGCTTTAACAAGATTGAGTATAGGTTGCATGAAATGCACCATTCGCATTAGATGCGAGCACTGTTATTAGGGATATGCAAGTGCCGTAATAGGACTTGGCATAGTCTCGCGGGAACAGAGTGACTGACCATCTTACCTAGCTATTTTCTAAATATACTATGATTGTCACATGAGTGTGGGTTTAAATGACTAGCCTATTAATGGCTCTTTGGGCTAGTGGGAGATTGTTGGAAATGCGAGCCCACGACGAGCCATTATGCAATAAATGTTATTGCAAATATCATTCCCTGATCTGAAATGAAGAATAAATAATTTGCATAATAGGTCCCTTATTACAATTAGGGTTATGTGCCATGGCCATCTTAATAATCGTACATCTGTTGATTCAACTATTGAATCATAGAGACTGGTGCTTGGATGAATATCTAAAGAGTTAGATTGAGGATTCATCAAGCACCGTCAAATGAATGTTAAGAGATGATCTCCAGCCTGAGTAGGAGATGGCAATCCTTATCTCTAAAGGCTAATATCTGACCGACCTCTTGATGCAGGTCCTCTGCATAGGAGTAGAGATTCGGAGGTGTCAGATTAGTTAGGTCAAAGAGTTTACTTAACGAGATCGAGATAACCAAAGTCCTATATCGTATGCTGTCACGATACATCCACGCATCCTCTGACCGGAGACAGATGTGTTGATATATGTCTGAGTATGTACATTTGGCAGACCAATAGGTTGATGACCTAACCAAGGTGTATACACCGGCACGCTGGTATGCATGTAAGGGCATATGAGTAATACGATCTCTCAAAGGGATCATACAGGTTCATTTATTGAACCGGAAGATATGAGCTCACTCATGAGATATTGGGAAGAATCAAATTCCGTGCACGGTCATCTCGCTTTGGAAGCTGGACTGAATTTGTAGGTTTGATATATACTTTTGGAAAGTATATGATGAAGACCTAGCTATGATATATGCTTTTGGAAAGTATATGATCGATACCAACTCCCAATAATCGAATGAGAAACTTACTGATAAAACCCTGAAGTAGACAGTGTTAAGTTGATCTAATACTTCGGGTTTATTCTGAGTCTTCCAGTATGCAGGATGTACAGGTATTGGGAATACCTGAGGGTGATGTGATCATAAACGATTGTATAACCATGACGCTTCCATTCCTAGGGAGTGATGAAATGGGTCTGGATTTTAGTGACTCCTCTCAGTAGAGAAGTGATCTAATCTTCGTCCAAATGTTGGACATTGATCTGAATATGATTCAGATGAAGATTAGATTTGCGGTCCTGATTTAATCAAGCATCTATGGGAGGCCCGCGATCTGGATTTGAGATACGATCTCAATATCCAAGTCACTATACGTGGAACAATACAATCACCCTGTCCTTATCTCCAAGTATCTGCGGAGAAAGCACATTATCCTTGAAAGAGTTCAAGGATAATTCTATTGTTGATAACATGTATCCTAGCATTGAGAAAATGGATAGTTAAATGTGATTTAATTATCATGAATAACAAGAATTTGATTCATATTATAAAGAGAGTTATCTAAGATAATTAAATGTGATTTAATTATCAAAGATGTAAGTAATATGAATATGATTCATATTATTTGAGAACAAGAGAAATGAGATCCAAGGTGATTAAATATGATTTAATTATCATGGATATGAATAATGTGGATAGCAATATCCATATTAGTCATATATATTATAAATGTGATTTATAATATATAAGAGAGAGATGTTTGTAATTTACATTTATTAATTAAATGTTAATGTGAATCGGATTCACATTGGACATTAAATTGAAAATGTAATTTACATTTTATTTTGGGTTGTGAATGTGATTCACAAATTTCCAATGGCATGATTGCAATGTTCACAAAATAAATTGGATTTATTTTTGTGAAATAATTTGCAACAAAAGTTGTTGCAAATATTGGAGAGAATCATGAGATAAGTAATCTCATGTAATAGGAAAAGAGCCTCCACCTTCCATATAGGAAGAGTAGATGGCCACAATTCCCATGAGGAATTGGTGGCCGTCCACCCTCCTTATGGAAGGAGGCTTGCCTCCTTTCCTATTTCTCCAATGGAGATTGATTTGATATAAATCAAATTATATATGATATATATATATTTTATTTTTATTAAATTAATTGTTGTTGTGTTTTTAGCAACAAATCATGACCATTGAAAGAATCACAAATCAATGTGAACCATTGGATTTGTGTTGTCCCATGGACTGAGATCTATGGATCCCAAAACCCTATAAAAGGAGAGGCACCCCATTGCTCTTCTTTAATGAACACACAATAGTTGAGACAACAAAATCTCTCTCTCTCTCTCCCTCTCATGGACGTCCACCATGGATGCCCTAGAGAGGTTCTCCATCACCGCGGCATCGTCGTTATGCTGCCCGATTGTTTGCTCGTGGATCTCCGTCTTCTTCGGTGAGTACCGCTCGTGAAGAAGACGATGGATCTCTTGTGTCGAGATCAGGAGATCCACCACTTGGATCATCAACATGGATTGCGAGAAGCACGCGGTTCATCCCCGCGCTCGCAAGCGTCTCCTCCGTCGGATCGGACTTGAGACAGGAGGTCTCTTTGTTTAGAGACTCGATCGCAACCACGCTTCAAGAGGTAACCCTAATACTTGTTTGTAGTTTAGACGAAATGATCCGAGAAGTGTTCTTGGATCATGTGGTTTCGTCGCATAAATTTTTTAATTTCCGCTGCATAGAACAACTAGTGCGACTAGTCGTTCTTCGTCGTATCCGATACGACGATCACACTTACGTGATGCGCTTGAGGATCTAACCATATCCTTCACCATCTATACTGATCATACCGCCATCAGGTACCTCATGGAAAAGAAGGATGCCAAAGACAGATTGACCAAATGGTACCTTCTACTCTAGGAGTTTGACATAGAGATTAAGGATGAGCCTGGAGTTAAGAATGTGGTGGCGGATCATCTCTCCCGATTAGAGTATCTTGAGGATTTTGAGAAGACTGAGCCTATATGTGCGACCATCCCAGATGAGGCGATCCTTGCTATCACTTCTCTCCCATGGTATGCCGATATTGTGAACTATCTTGTCGCCAAGAAAGTTCCACAAGGTTGGCCCAAACAGAAACTTGAGACCTTCCTCGCGAAGGCCAAGTTTTACCATTGGGAGGATCCCGTCCTTTATCATGAAGGGGGGGATAGTATCTGGCGTTGGTACATTCCTTAAGAGGAGCACGACAACGTCCTTACTTACTGCCACATGCTTGAGGCAGGAGGACATCACTCTGGGAGGAGAACAACACAGAAAGTGCTCCAATCCGGCCTATGGTGGCCTACTCTCTTCAAGGACTCTGATGAGTTCATGATGAGGTGTACTGACTGTCAGAGGATGGGCACTTGTGGACAGCGTGATATGATGTCGATGCAGCCCATACACTTCTGTGAGGTTTTTGACGCATGGGGCATCGATTTCATGGGTCCATTTTCTAGGAGTCAAGGATTTGAGTACATTCTGTTGGCCGTGGATTATGTGAGTCGTTGGGTTGAGGCCATCCTCGCCCGAACCACAGATGGTAGGACTATTTGCAGATTTTTGAGGAAGATTATCATTTCACGGTTCGGGGTACCTCGAGTGTTGATTTCTGACGGGGGGTCTCATTTCATCAACGACAAGGTAAAGGCCCTTGCTAGCGAGTTCAGCATAGACCATCGAGTAGCCACTCCATACCACCCTCAGACGAATGGTCTTGCCGAAGTTTCGAACAGGGAGATCAAGACTATATTGCAGAAAGTCGTCCGCCCTGACCGAAAGGATTAGTCACAGCTTTTGGACTCGGTCTTGTGGGCTTATAGGACATCTTTTGAGATCCGTTGGGTACATCTACCTTTCGCCTCGTTTAGGACTCGGTCATGATTCGCATATAATCCACAAGCAGTTTGAGCCAGGATAGAGAGTATGGTTGTTCGATGCTAGGCTTCGTCTATTTCCAGAGAAGCTACAGAGAAAATGGAAGGGACCCTATTTGGTTCGAAAGGTACATGACAATGGGAGCATTGATATATCTGAGTTGTCTTCTGATGCTACCTTTCGTGTTAACGGCCAGCGTCTCAAGCCATATCTAGATCATGAGCCGCAGGTCGTTGATGTTTCCCCGATTCACTTTGTGTGAGATGTCGTCTCTTGACTCACATCTATTGCATCTCACGCCTGATTATCATGGTTCTTCTGAATTGTATAGATCTAGTTATCCATATCATTCCATTCTGTAGTCCCAAACTCCTTTCTCATCTTATGATTATGCTATACTTAGGGTGTACTTTACCCTAAGTATAGGGAGGTGTAGGATCTTCGGGTATTCTATTGATTCTTTCTCCCTCTGTTTTGTTGCCTATACTTAGGGATATTTTACCCTAAGTATGGGGGGGGTAGACCATGTACATCCTTCCACTCAGATTTCCCTTCATGTACAACTTGTTATACTTAGGATTACTTGATCCTAAGTATAGGGGGAAACACCGAGCCCTCTTCATTCTATTCTTTGATTCATATTTGTATATACCATTCCTTTTCACTTCCCAATACTAAGCACGAGTTATGTCTTCTTCATCGCTCTTGATCACTCTGAGGACATCGTTCGAGCTAAGTATAGGGGGTGTCGTATATATTTCATATATACTTTAGCCATAACTTGTACTTTGTGTGAGTGTGTAAATAAATAAACTAGATAAAAATCCATAAAAATTTAAAATATTTCCCTTGCACATGAAATTCTTCTTGCACATACCTATCTATTTGTAAAAATTAATTTTGTACAAATGATTGTAAAAATGATTGTGTAAATAGTTTGTAAATATTTTCATACCAAAATTATGTATATAGTACAAAATTTTTGTAAAATGTTTGAAAAAACAAAAGGCTTGCAAAAACCTTGTGTAAATTTTTGTAAATATTTTGCAAAACTTCGCATTCATGCATACATCCATGTTTTCAAACATTTTTCAAAAAAATTTGCACATTTGTCAAAATTTATAAAATTACATCTTTGTAAATATTTGTACATTTTTTTCCAAATCATAGTTGACATTTAAACTGACTTGGAATTAAATTGACAAATGGAGCTTGGTTAAGACCTTAATCCACCTAGATATGAGAGGAACCTTATAGGGCTTAGGATTAAGACTTTTCAGGTCCATTGCGACTTAATTCTTTGAGTCCACTAGGCTATGAGCATATGTCATCTTGATGAGCCGAAGTAGAGCACTTAACAACGCACACATGACTCTCAGAGACAATGGCTTTACTAGCACAAGCACTTTACACTTAGCTCTCCACGGATGAGGTGGTGAGGAGGCAGTTTCCTTTGGCTTGGGGTAGCATATGAGGTAGTACTTTTAGGTGGAACCTCTCTTCTTCTTATAGTGAAGGAAGTGCTGGGTTGCAAAGGGATAGTCTACTGGCTCAAGAGGAAGAACTCCTTATGTATATATGTTGCACCATGTAGATATGTTGTACATATGCACATCAAAAAAATGTACAAAGAAAGAAAAACTCCAAAAAAGTGGTGGTTCGGATTGAGAATTTAATAATCCCACCGGAGTGTATATAGTCAAATAAAGCAAAGCTTATGTAACATGACCATCTCATGAAGCTTGCAACGGGAGACTCATCTACACTGGTTAGAGCTCCCAAGGATACATGGCTACACTAGTCATGGTCCATTCTCTTCTTCCCTTTCTTCTTGAGCCGGTTGTACTTGAACTTAGAAGGGAATACCCCGCTCCTCGAGGAAAGAGCTGCTAGACCGAGGCATTAGAGTTACCAGGCTGAGGGAGGTTGTTTCTTTGTCACTTCTGAGGTGGGGAGCTACATATCACTTACACTGTACAAGGAAAGATTCATGGCCATTAGAGTTTGTGTATGTAGACTTGTTCTGATCTGGTTTATTGAGGAGTCTTGACCATATATTGGTGGATCTTAGAGGTTGTTAAGTTTTAAGCTTAAGTCAAATAAGGTTCCGACAAATTAATAATCCAAAGGTCTGACTGAGCTCCATATTTTAATTTAATAAAGGAAAGTTTAATAATCAACCTTGATTTCCTCTATTCTCTTTTTCTTTCTCTTTTTCACTTATTTTTCAAATAAGTGTTCGCTAAGAGACTAACAAAAGTAAAGTATAGGAGGGTGATGAATCACCATTCATCACTCTTGATTCCTTTATTTTAGCTAGAAACCTTGGTAAAATACCATGTAAATGTTTGTAAATAGAATGAATTGTCAAAATGCATGCTTCATGTAAATAACAATAACTAGCATATTTTTGCATAAAAATAAAGGAAAAATAAATAAATAAAAATAGGGAAATATTGAGAATAAATATTGAGTGACCCAAACCCAAGGGAGGGCTCAATATGGGCCTGATCGCAAAAATAAAACAAGTAGAGAGAGATAGGGTGACTCAGCCTTGTACATATTCTCCCTTTTATGTATATATTATTATTTTCATCAAATAAAAATATTTATGTTCCCTCATAATGTGTATATATTTATAAAAATAAAATAAAAAAAATAAAAATAAAAATAAGAAAAATAAAAATAAAACAAAAATAAATTCTCTCTCTTCCCCTTGTATATACCATGTATATATGTACCTATATATATTTATTTTACCCTTGTAAATACATAATAAAAATTAAATAAAATTTATTTAATATCCCAAATTTTATGTTGTAAATAAAAATAAAATATAAAATAGGGATAATTGTACAAAAATAAAATTAATAAAAATAAAAATAAAAAATACATAGGTATTTATACATGTATATAATAATATATAATGTATATACATAATTTATTTTTCAAAAAAATAAATAAAAATCATAAAACAATACTTTGTAAATAGATAAACATTTTTATTTTGAAAATATTTTGAAATAAAATCTTTTTCTATTTTATTTTGAATTTCCAAATAATTTCTGAATGAATTTTTCCCATTGGTCCACGGGGGATGTTGACCCCCGGTCAACTCTCCCCCCAGGACCACATCTTCGCGGATCTATGTCTTCAACCCGATTTCTACGAATTTTCCAGATGCGATCCGCCTCCCATCTCCTTAAACCCCGGGCTCCGATTAATAAGCATACATCCATGATCCACGCCCGACCTTCCTCTTAGGTATCAGCGCCTCAATCCACATGCTACATTCCCATCTCCTCGGATCCCCGTCCAGTATAAAGCCTCACCTTCGGTCGCACATTCAAGCACCTTTGGCTCCCGTATTCAACTCCCAGGACCTCCACCTTCATCCTTGAGTGACAGCGAGTGCCCGAGAGTGTTGCAGTGAGGATTTAAAGGCATTTTCCCTAGGTCTGACGACCATCGTCGTCGAGTTCCGCCGCCAGCGTAGTCCGAGCCTCTGGAGGTGACACTCCATGGAGGTGAAGAGCGTCGGAGATCCATCATCTCCCTCACAATCGACTCCGACCATCAGGTATCACCCTTAGCTTCCCAATCATCGTGTAGCTTCGGTTCTTCCATTGTCGCTCCGCCATCTCCGCCCCAGTGGTCGGAGCCCCATCACTTCATCTCATACGTATCGATAGATCCCTCAACCCATCGTCACCGTCCTTCCACGATCTGATCACCTCGATCTTGGCTATCCGAGCCAAGATCGGGTCTGGTTCCTTCCGTCGCCTCCGCTAGAATCTCCCTTCACCTATCCACGTCGCTTCCCTTTGTCATTTCGCAAATAACCCATGCCGGAGTCTTCCTCCGAGCACGAGATTTCTCTTGCAGGTGAATAAGCGCAGTGCACCCCCCTTAGTCGTGTTTCCATCTTTCATCGGAGTCGCCCACCTCCCTCCTCCATCGCGGGAGGATCAGACCGTTGGGAGCTCCATCGGACGCCACCACCCGACGCGGATCGTCATCGCGAGGTGAACCCTCCTCTCCGATCTTCCATGGGACGCTCGGATCACTCCCAGCTCGCTGAAGAAGCTCGCCTTGGAGAAGTTCATCCAGCCTATCTCTCTACTGTTGGATCGTGCCTCGCCTCCAGTTATCATCCGAGTCGTCCGTGCCCTGCTCCTGTCAGGCCGTTAGATACCAGATCTAACGGCCATGTGCACCCCATGTTCGGCGCCTTGTCAGCACCATTGGATCTTTCAGGAGGCTCCATCTCAGTCGCACACCATCCGCCATTCACCGCCCGACACCTGGCCCTTACGTGCCCCGCACGTGCTTTGGATGGGTAACTTGCGCCTGAACCCCTGCATTTTATTTTAGTTTCTTCTTAGTCTATTAATTAAACTCGCACATTTGGATAATTTACATATCTGGACATGTAGTTTGTTATATTTGCATTTTCGTCCCTGCTTATTGGAGACATGTGTTTCGACAAGTGATTTTGTGGGCTTTTTGCATATTCAGGGCTGGGTTTCTATGACTATTATAGAATGAATGATATGTTTTGAGAATTGCATATATACCCCTGTACGTACAGTATTCGAACATGTGCTGAAATGTATGCGTATTTTGCATTAACCCCCTCTAGTTTCTGCATGTGTTTCCATTTAGTCCTGAAAGTTTGTTTTCTTACGATTAGGTCCCTATGTACTGTAGCTTTTATATTGATCGAATAAAATATCAAATAATATCCAAATCTTGTAAAATTTAGAAATGCGGCTCCTGCCACTGTGTAAAAAATTCACTAATTTTTTGGGACATTTTGATTACTGTTTGTTATTTTTAAAAATTCAAACCCCTTGTTTTTATTAATGTTTGAATTATAAAATCAACTAAAAATAAAAAACTCATCTAAAAATTACAAATAAATTGGGTACTTCTTCTTTTATTGTCTTTTAACTTCAGTCCAATTTTGGTTTAATTTGGATATATAAAACAGCTATAAATTGAAAACCCGAAAAATCTTATAAAAATCATTAAAATTTCTAAAAAATTCAAAAAAAAAAACGATTTCACTTTCTATAGTTTAGTTTTTATCTCTGGTTTTCATAAAAATTGCCTCTAGATTTTTAGAGTTAATTATATATTTTTAATTAGCCTTTCAAATCTGGTTGCACATGGGTTCACTATTTTTGCCTTCTTCTATTTTTATAAAATCAACTAAAAATCATAAAATTTTGAGAAAATTACCAAAAACTTTTAAAACACAAAAATAATTTTATTTGAATTTTCTTTGTTGATTTGGAGTGTTTAATAAATTGTTGTTTGTATGCTTTTTACCCTTTTCCCTTGTTTCCTTCATAATTAAAAATCATTAAAAAAATTTAAAAATATAAAATCCACCAACAATTCATTTTCTTATTTTGTTCATTTTATGACTACTTCATAGGCCACTTGGCCAACCCGTGCTCCTTGAGTTCGACCCTTGTTGTTATACCAGGTTAAATAAATAGCAAGACCACTCATTCTGCTTTTATTCTTATTTGGTGGTCTATATTTCTTGTTGAGTCCAATCTGCGAGATCCGGGTCGCAACGACCTTTGATTGATTTTATCCTTACTCGGATTTTGTGGGATTCTCGGCTCATCAGTTGACTTAACGAGATCGAGATAACCTAAGTCCTATGGTGAATGCTGTCACAGCATATGCACGCATCCTCTGACCGGAGACAGATGTGTTACTATGTCTGAGTGTGTACATTTGGCAGACCAATAGGTCGATGACGCGCGCTGGTGTGCATGTAAGGGCATATGAGTAATACGATCTCTCAAAGGGATCATACAGATTCATTTATGAACCGAAATACATGAGCTCACTCATGAGGTATTGGGACCGATCAAATTCCATGCATGGTCATCGTGCTTTGGAAGCATGACATGAACTTGAAGGTATGATATATGCTTTGGGAAAGCATATGATCGATACCAATTCCCAATGACCAAATTGAGAAACTTGGTGATCAAACCCTGAAGAAGACAGTGTAAAATTGATATTAATCTTCAGGTTGATCATAGGTCTTCCAATATGCAGGATGTACAGGTATTGGGAAAACCTGAGGGTGATGTGATCATAAACGATTGTATAACCATGACGCTTCCATTCCGAGGGAGTGATGAAACAGGTCTGGATTTTAGTGACTCCTCTCAGTATAGAAGCAATCTGATCTTGGTCCAAGTGTTGGACATTGGTCTGAATGAGATTCAGATGCAGTGAGAAGATTAGATTTGCGGTCTTGATTTAATCAAGCATCTGTGGGAGGTACGTAAGATCTGGATTTGAGATGAGGTCTCAATATCCAAGTCACTATATGTGGAACAATACGTTCGCCCTGTCCTTATCTCCAAGTATCTACGGAGAAAGCACATTATTCTTGAAGGAGTTTAGGAATAATTCCTATAATGACTTTTATATCCAAAAAAGATAGTCTTGATGATTAAATGAGATTTAATTATCAAGTATAATATGAATGAGATTCATATTGAGATAATGATTATTCAAGATAATTAAATGGGATTTGATTATCAAGGATTATAGAATATGGATAGTACTATCCATAATATTTGTATATTATAAATGTGATTTATAATATATATCAGAGAGAGAGAGAAACTTTATAATTAGCATTTGTTAATTATTAATGTGGATTGGATTCACATTAATTGATTAATTGTTAATGTAATTTACAAATTAGTTTGGGTTGTGAATATGATTCACATATTTTTCAGTGGCATGATTGAAATATTCACAAATTAATTTGGAATTAATTTGGTGGATAATTTTTTGATAATGGTTATTGCAAATTTATTAAGAAATAATAGGATAATATAAAAAGGAGATAACCACCACCAATTGAGGTTGTGTCACCAATGACATAGTCATAGGTGACACCCCCTCAATTTTAGGGGTGATTTGTTATCTTGTTGTCTCTTAATAAATTGATTTATGTTAAATTAAATTATATTGATAATAATACAACATATTTTTTATTTAATATAAATTAATGTTGTTGTTTTTTAACCAACAACAATCATGACCTGATTAATGCGTGGATCAACCTAGCCGTTGGATCTATGTATGCCATGGATTGCGATCCATTGAATCCCAAACTAATATATAAGGAGGGCAACCCTAGCCCTTTCAAGGTACATTAAAAGGAGTTGTACATGCCTACTACTCTATCTCATTCTCTCCTACTCTCTCTCTCTCTCTCTCTTCAAGAGGTAGCCATCCATCTTGTGCATTAAGAGAGAGTCCTTCTCGCCTTCGCCTTCGACTACTCGAGGATCTCCATCTTCTTTGGGGTTGCTTGCTCTAGAGGAAGATGATGGATTTCATTGGACGAAATCATGGGATTCATAGCTTGGATCCTCATCGAGAATTGCCGGAGGAATGTGTCTCATCATCGCGCCCACAAGTGCCATCTTCGTGGATCGGACTTGAGACAGAAGGATCTCTTGTTTTAGAGATCTCGTGATCGCAACCATGCTTCAAGAGGTATTTCTAATACTTTGTGGTCTGATGAAACGATCCAAGAAATGTTCTTGTGATCATGTGGTTTCATCACTTGATTATTTTTTTAATTTCCGTTGCATCTTGCGACTAGTGCGACTAGTCGCCCCAATCACATCAAATACGATCAACACGCTTCCATGATGCACTTGAGGATTCTCAATATCCTTCATTTATAACATAATACAAGTATAAATAACTATATGTATAAAGCTTTTATATTCATAAAAATAGCTATAAATACTCAAAATTCATAAAATAAAGTATGTTTGGATTTTATGTTTTTCTTTATATTTGATATTTTTCTTTTAATTTTTACTTTTTTGTATTTTAGTTAAATAAATAAGATAAAATAGTGACTATATTAAATATGACAAATTATTTAGGAATTTAAAAATACCAAAAAGTCTCAAAGTTTTCCAAACTATTTTAACTACATAGTAAATATAATATATAAAATTAAGAAATAGAAATAACTATTTTTGAAATTTTTCAAATTTTCTTATGATTTTTATGAAGTTTTTGGAGCTTTTTAATTTTTAGTTGTTTTTTTTCTATTTTTATGGATTTTTTTGTAGGCTCAAAACATAATAATAAATAAAATCTATCTTTTTTATAATTCTTCAAAGCTTTTATATATTTTTTATATATTTTTTCAAATAATGACAAATAGCTCTATTTTTTAAGAGATAGAAAATAACCTTAAAATACATAACCAAAAATATATGTAATATGTATGCCAGGTATTTATAGCAATTTTCTACAAATTTTTAAAGGCATGGAGATATTTTTAATAAAACAAAATAAAAAAATATGGACTATCAGGGGTATTTATGCAAATATTTAAAGTTTGTAGACTAGTCTCAAACAAAATAGAGAAGTATGGGGTCAAAAATTTACTTTTTCCAATCTATATCAAATAAATAGTACCCAAAGGGGTATATCTGCAATTAATATGAAGCTCAGAGGACCAGATGCATTTTTTAGAAAATATTATATTATTAATTCAAAAGGTGAATAAAACCAAGGGGTTATCCCCTCATGTGCATGGGCACATGAGGTGATGTGGATTTAACCTAAATGCGGATATGGGAAGTACATGGGTGGAAATGTAAAATATCCAAAACTTTTTATGCTACAAAAAATGTTGTTGGACTAAAAATAAAATACAAAATGCTCAATGGGAGCGAGATCCAACTGTTGATGTTCTTCAGTTAACATGTAACGATATCTGAACAGCATGTATCGTTTTGGTTGCAACAACTGAGATTCGATACCCAAGAGGAGATCAAGGATTTACACATCCAACTACAGCTGGACACTTGGGTGTGAGCACTAGAACGAACGGCTAATGGGAAGGGTGGAAGAACAAGTCAAGAACATTGCTAGCCTGAGCTTCGATATGCTCTTTCTCACTCCTCTGACCTGATAGGAGGCTCGGTCCTGATGCAAAATGGAGTTATAGCTCCTCCATGTTGGGTGGAGGTCTCAAGAAGGGCCCATGGAGCTCCGACAAGGTTCGATGAGGTCAGGGAAGCAACTATGTTACAGGTTCCTCTCTCTTAGTCAAAATTGACCCACTAGGGTTCCTTTGGCCCTCCCGAACATGTAGGTGGCAAAAGTGCATGAAGACAAGGGTTCTGGGGACCTTGTGAGGTCGTGGAAGAGTAGAGAGGTGGTCGGGCAGAGCCCTCCAATGAATGGAGGAGGATGGAGGGCTAATTGCATGATTTGAGCTAGATCGAGGTATACAAAGGTGCATGGGGCAAAGAACAGGTGAAGGGAAAGAGGATGGAGGCGATTGCGGAGGAAGAGGATGGTCGGCACGAGTGCAAACAAGAGGCAGATCTGTAGCTTCAACAAGATATCTTTTTGGATTTTATGATAAATTAAACAAAATTTTAGGGAATAAAAGACTACTCAACACTATTATTATTCCTAGAAACGAAAAGAACAAGAAAAGAGTAACTTCACATGACCTGACCAGAATGGAGTGAGATCATGGTAGAGTAGGTGGTGGTACTCAGATTAACCTTGATTTTATGCCTCAAATCTCACTGAATCCTCCTAGGATTCCATGTTATCACCAGGATTCGCTAGATGCATGATGAATGGGGTTCTAGAGGCGGAAGAGGGATCAAGTTTGAATGGAAGGTGATGGAGGATATATGTACAAGCATGGGTTCATTAGGGAGTGACACCCGATACTACAGACCATTGATCAAGGAATGATCCATGTGTGTAAGTGTGATGGTCAAGGAACAAAATAGCAGAAGAAATCAATCAAAAATATTGAAAGATTCGTCGAGAAAAAATCGAGAAACTAAGATCAAAGCTTCTGACATGTCGCAGTCCTTGGAGACCAGGAAGTTGACCGAAGTTAACAGTCCCAGGCTTCTCATTGAGCCGCCGGCCAGGAAAACGACAAGGTAGCAAAATAAATATTGATTAATTAAAAATAAAATATTAAATGGTTTTATTAATTTTAGGTTAAAACATGAAAAAAATTTATTATTTTATGTAATATTTTATTGTAATTATTATATTTTTACAACTTAAATTATCATATGATACTTTTTAAAGTCTCATTTATAGTTATATTTACCTATGATATGCACATTTTATTTTCATTTTGTAATTTATACTTTTTAGAGGCTCATTTATAGTCATATTTACCTATTAAATGTGTATTTTTTTCATTTTCTATTTTATATTTTATAAACACAATTTATATATTTCTAACTTATTTTAATAAACTTTTTATTATATTTTTCTAATTTTATTTGTACAGTTAATTAAATATAGGAATTAATTACATAGGTATATGTATAGTATGGTCATCTATGTATTCTAATATGTTATTTTATTTATTATTTTCTTTATGGTTTTATTGTATAATAACTACTTAAAAACATTATAAAAAATATTTACAAAATTATAAGAATATAAAATAATGGAAAATATAGAGAATAAATAAATAAATATTTTATTCGGATATAACATACAATAGGGGTCGAAAACCTAACTTTGCATCTTAACTCCAAATTAAGAGAAACCACCTTCAATAAATAGCTAATAATAAGTTATATACAATTAAAAGTGATTTTGATGCATTTTGAGTTCACATGTCGAAGATATGAGTCTGGGAAGTTTAGGAATTGGATTTTATATTGAGTGTAGAATGTAAAATTAGTATTATTTTTGTGTGAAGTAAATTTTGTATTTTTTATGTATTTTTATATACATATTTCATGTACAAAGTTTCTTTATTTGAGGTACAAATAATAGAGAATAAAATGGATCCCAAAAAATGAATTATTGAAGAATAAATAATTAGGGTTTTTATTGTGTTATTGACCCTAATCTCCCCCTACTTTGTTCCTTGTCGACTCAATCATCATGATGCCCCGGTTTCGTGGTTTAGGATAAAATATCTTTGGCATTTTATTTATTTTTCTTTTTTATTTATCATTTTATTTTGTCTTTTAAAAAAGTATTTTATACAACTTTATACAACAAATAATGAATGTTAATTTATGCAAAATAATGAAATATACATGCATTTAGCTAGAGTTTAAAGGCTAAAATGGAAGAATAAAGGTGATAAAATGGATATTCGTCATTAAATCACCTCCATCCTTTTTCAAATTAAATTATCTATCAAATGAAGGTGTTTTATTAAAACAAAGTAAAGACACAAAAGCCAGCTTCCTAGGGTACTATAATACTTTGTATTTATATATAATAATCATATTTTTTATTCTTTATTTTTTAAGAAATTGTATATATTAAAACATATTAAAAAGGTAAACATAAAATAAAACCATTGAAAATATATTAAAATCAATAATACCTTAAAATATAAAGGTATACTATAATTATAGTAAACATACGAAACAATATTTGTGCATATAGATAAAATCATAAAAATAAAAAAAATATGTGTATATGTATTTAATAATATTATAAATATATAAAATGTGTGAATTTAATATTAAGTAGTAAAAATACAAAATAAAAATAAAACACGTAGAATATAGGTACATAAACATTTTCATGTTTTGAGTTTTAAATAAATATTTTTATATTTATTATCAAATTAATAAATCATTAAATTTCTATTTTGTTGTCATCTGATCCTACATGGACCAATGAGGGTGTTTCAAGTGATGACTACCTGGTCAACTGTCTAGTCTCCCCTCTGACTCTTGTGAGAGCATGAGACGTCCCTTCTTCTCCCATTTTCTTCTCTTCCTCCATGCCTTCTTCCACCTCGTGACCAATACCTTTTTGTGCCCCCCATCTTTCTCTTCCACGCCCTAGCTATATCCCTCACCAACTCCCCTTCTTCTTCACGCTATCTTCCTTACGAGGTGGCCATGTCCACTATGTATAAATAACCTTCCTCATCTCTTTTTTTGGTTTTGATCCATCTTTCACTATAACCCCAAAGGGACACATCTATGACTGAATCCCAAGTAACAACAAGCAATTCCCATCCCTATCAGTGAGGATAAGGCGAGGGAGGGGTGTTATCCAGTCGTCGTCGGAGCTCAACTCATGAGAGGTTCCCATCTTCTCTAGGTACCCTCCCGAGATGTTATGATATGTTAGTCTAGGTGCAATTTCAATTCCTACCATAGTTTAATCATTAGTTTAGGTCAATTCCCTCTACTTTAGTGTAGATTAAATAGTTTGTCGTTCACTGGAGCACTATGCTCCGACCATGTTTTCACTATGATCCACCTCTGCTTTCACCCCCTAATCATCTCATCACCTTCCTCATCATTTCTCCTTCAAATTCTCTCTTATAGATCAACCCGATTGTTCCTCAATAAGTGAAATCGATTTCATCCTCCATCATTCGTCGGAGATCATTGCCTCCCCTCCCTTTCGATGCTTGTGGCTTCATCGTAGGGTCGAGGAGAAACCCCTCGAGCCCATTAGTACTTTTGTGCATGAAGTAAGACCATATTCTGAACATGGAGCAAGAATATAGGGAATAAGTCAGTCTCCAGGTTGCCTAAGCGAATCGACTTCCATGCCTTGATTAGTGAGGCTCAGATCTATTGAAGGAGTCCCGCAGCTACACTGCCCTTCAAGGAAGCTGGAAAGGCCACCAACAAGGCGGGAGGAGGTCGAAGACGTGAGTAATCGACATGTGAAGGAGGATCAACGAAATGTTCTTCCATATTCTTCCATGTTGCCCATCTATCATCAGATTGAGATGGAAGCCCGTATATAATATTGGACCTCCATTTAAAAGGTGAAACAACACACAACCCTCGGATTATAAGTAGAATACATGGTAACTTCTCCACTTCCCGATTATGCCTCCTTAGATATATTACACTTTAGCATGCCTGTATTTTCGTATTTATAATTAGTTTTGTAAACAATAAATTAAGTGTAAAAACTTTAGGTTATTTTTGAACAAGACCCTGGACTTGTATAATAATACCATTAGGTCGTTCCACGACATGCGTACCGACATGCGAGGGTGCGTAAATATCGCATCTATGACCTTATACTTGATGGACTTATTATTGAATGCATCGTTAGTTGTTGAAATTACAAACAAGTCCCTATTTCTGAAATATTTTATTTTTCTTCCATTTTATGCTTATTAATTATTTTTATTGCTCTAAAAATTGTAGGAAAATTAACATAGATGCATGTAAGAATGCTTAAGCTTGCATAAATTTTGTTTGGAATTTGGGATAATTATCTTATTTTCTAAAAATATATAAATATGTATTTCTTTATCTAATTAAAAATCCTTAAAAATATAAAAACTTCTCTAAAAAGTGAAAGACTATTTTGGCTGTATTATTATATATTCTAGCACAAATCCAAAAACAACTAAAAAAGTACAAAAGATAAAACTTAAAATAACACATCCCTAAAATCTTTACAAAAAAAAAGAAAAAATTATTGAAAAATTCAAAAAATATTTTTTTGTTAATAAATTTTATTTATTATAAATAGTATATATTTAAATTAGTTTTGAGTGAATTTTGAACTTATTCATATATATTAAACTCAAAATAATATCGGATATTTATTGTAGTAACTATTTTGTACATTTTAAAACTTTAAAATCCATAAAAATTAGAAATCATATAGAAATTACAAAAATAGAGCAAAATATAAAAACATAAAATATTTTATTTTCTAAAATTTAAAAATATTTTGACTTATAGATGCAAATAGTTATATTATATATACTCTTTGTTAGAAATAATATCTATAATATCTATATTATTTTATACAATCATATATCTTATCTAAGAATAAAAGAAATTAAAATTTTACTAAACTAAAATGGAAAATATAAAATTTATAATTTAAAATATATAAAAATAAACAATTCAAAAATTATAAAATGTAAATATAATTAAAATCCCATATAAAAATAAGAAAATTAGAAAATACAAAAATAATTATTATTAATTAGCAATAATTGTTAATAATTAACTACTACTCATTGTTTGCTCCGTGTGTTCGACCTCTACATTACTTACACATGCACACATCTATTCTAGAGTTACAATAAATTTTAACTCACATCACATTTATTGATTTATCATATCATTTTGTGGGTTAATTGTTTTCTGAATTAGAGACTTGTTGACATAGCGATTATCGGCCTAGCTTGTTAGGTCGGTATCGTTCAATATGTGGATGGTGTAAAAATTTCTTTTTTATAAATGATCACCTTACTTTGGATCAAAGAGAGTTGAGAAGGTCAACACTTATTGGGTTGGAGTTGTGGGACTACCTTTCCATATAGATACGTGTACGCATCAAATAATTATGTGAGAAATTTTGGACAGATTGTAGGAATACAATTCTACCAAGTTAGAGGAAAGTGCGGGATGCTTATATGGTCAATTTGTTGGTAGATATAATGTCAAAATATTCCAAGGGTAGTGGAGATAATTTCCACTGATGGAGTCTTTAAGGTATCTCTACATCCATTGACCTCATCAAAGGCATAGAGTTTTTTCATCATTACATATCCTTATTGAGTAATTGGAAATAACATCACTACCTTTCAAATTAAGGAGAAAGTTCGACAAGTGTTTTAAATGTATTGGGATCCTAACGTCGAGAGTTGGATTATGGGGCTTGTACATAAATTGTTTGATCTTTTCTTGGACTTCAAATGAGGGTAAACCTTGATGTTTGTGCCTTCCATAATGGTTACCCAAAATAGATCAAGATTGAACCCAAAATTATTTGGAAAAATAAATAAAGGAAAAGACTATGATGTGGATCGACAACATTGGAGTGCTCATTAATGAAAATGTCTAGAAGCATCACAAAGCATTCTTGGCTTATGTGGCATTCGGAGGAAACATTGAAAGAAGTTGAAGTTTTGGACGTTGAAACATTATAGACTCTTACTTCCACCTCGGTGGGGAAAAATTAATCTTTGAGACATTAAGGAGAAATGCATTACTCAATTTCTATATCTATCATATTTGAACTTATTAGATTCCAATATTATTCTTGAACTCTCACCATTGTGCTTAAAAAGATTAAAACAAAACTTTTTGATTTCAGTGTATTTGGCATGAATGATTTTATACAAAAAAAGACTCTCATAGAATGTTTCCCTTCGACGAATGTAGTGTTGTGCTTCGGAGTTGATTTTGGGGGTTTGGGTTGATTTGCTTTTCTAGAGATCTTACTTTTGTGATGGAACATCCATGGGTTGGGGGTGAGGGATCGATGAAGTCAAATCACTTCAATCTACTTGCTAGGGCAAACTCCTTAAATATCATCGTATTGCAAGAAGCAAGAAGTAGAGAGCAACAAGTTGCCCAAAAATTGCATGGGCTTGACTTCCTACATTTGCATCCATACGCTCGTGCAACATCATGGGGTATTTTGATAGGTTGGGACCTAAGCATTTTCATTTTAGGGAATTTTTTGACATAGACATATGTTCTATTTTGTATCTGGCTTAGTTAGATACCTAGTTTTGATTAAATACTATTACTGTGTATAGACCTCCCTTCGACGAAAGAAAAACTTCATGTTTGTCATGCCTAAGAAGATAAGGCTTTAGGGGGAAAGAATGTTCTTATTTAGGGATTGTAATCTCATAAAGAAAGCATGTAATAGAATGGGAATGCCCCTTTAAAATAATAAACAAGGATTTCGATGCTTGAATCGAACAAAATGCTATGATTGAGGTGCCAAGCAGTTTCGTCCATTTTACCTGGTCTGGTGGAATAGGTTCAAGCCAATTGGCCATTTTTGAGAGAATTCTTTGTAATATAGGTGTTAAATATATCCCTTACTTACATCCAAAACAAGTGTAAAAAATATTCTACAGCCACAATCATTTGCTAGTGTTTGGTGGAAAATACTTAAAGCAAATTTCTCAATTCATAATGGAGACCTTTTGACTTTTTAAAAAAAACTAACATTAGATACATGGTGTGAGAATGTTGACATTTGGAAATGGACTTTGAAAAACCCTTTCACACTTGGGACTAAAAAAATCAACCAATCAAGATAACACATAAAAACTAGAGAAAACAAAAAAATGTCAGATTTGGCTTTGGAAATAAAGGAGTTGGAAAAAAATAGAGGATCTGGAGATGAATCTTGATCTTACTTGATTAGAATCACTCGTTTCTCAAAAACGATGGCCTCCATTGGCAAACACAAAAATCAATTTCATTCCCGATGGACCTCTAGGCTTCGCTTGGTTGCAGGGTTGGGTTGAGGTACACCAGTGTACCCCCCTTCCAACCCTCTCAATCCTCCTCACAATTTACTTTTCACAGGGTTACCCCAACCCAACCCAAAACTAACCCCTAGGGAAATGTCAAAGCAAACTTTGTTTGCCTTCAAATTGTTGAAAATATAATTTATAATTTGCCTAAGAAGTATTATTATTGCAATGGGCCCATATACAAATGGACCCACAATCCTCCAATCCATATGAAGACAAGTGGGCCTATATACTCCACCTACGTATGGAAAAGTTTAATAAAGATATGCTTTTGGGAGAATATTCTAGAAAAGAGATAGGTAGAGAAAATATCTAGATATTTCTCCACCTCCCACCAAAATATCTAGATATTTCTACTTAAAGGATAAGCATGGAAGAGGATTCTAGATCCATCTTCCAAAATATCTCCACCCTCTTCGTTGGCATATAAATACCACCCAAGAGGTCCTCATTTCACACACAACAACAAGAAGAAGAAGTTCTCTACCAACACAAGAGTCTCTCAAGTGTCCTCCTCCTTCCAAGTGTTGTAAGTCTCTCTTCCTTTATTGTAAGCATTTTAAGTCCTCTTCTTGTAAAGTCCAAAGCTTGTATGCAAGTTTAAGTTTTAAAGAAAAGAAGTTCTTGAGTTCTTATCTACCTTGTGCATTGAGCCATATTCTCTCCCTCTAATTTTCTTTTTATACACCACCAATCTTCCGCTGCTCCAACACAAATTACAGGAACTGTACTTGCTTCTGTACACAATGCCCTATACTCACAAGGGAGGGATGACATAGAACTTGTTTACATACTACCTTCAAATTTGATTGCTCCAATGAAAAATGCACACAGTCTCTATGCCCTCTTCGTGTCGCAGGTTATTGAATACACCATTAATTTAGAGCTTCAAAAATAACTGAATTCATTATAGAATGTTGGCCTATTCCGAGAGATGATTTTTTGTGAATGGTAAATCACTTCTATTCATAAACTTTCAAGGATAAGGACCCTATGCATATTAGTAACTCAGGTATATGTCTGATCTACAAATCTTCTCAAAATCTTGAGTTTGGAGACAAATGATTATGAAACCATGGAGCATTTTTTCATATGTGTTTTTTACCAAGAAAAATCCTTTAAAAAATGAGCCTATCTATGTATATTTGGAGGATGAAGAGGGATCATGCCCAGGATTTCGGATTCCGTGCACTGCATCTCAAGGATTTATAGAGATGTAGAAATTTTCCTGGAGACCCAGAAAATAGCTGATTATATTACGTTAAAATATTTTATGACTCTGTTCCTATTTTAGTCTGAAATCTAAACCTTGTCGTTGCCAGATTGGTTATATTTCTGGGCAGTATTCAGTAGGATAACGAAGATTACTTATCCAAACAAATTTGGTATGTTCATCTTTATTGTTTCATTTCAATGGTTGTAGCTTTAATTACAGTGCATGCCATGGGATTATAAATGATGTTTTTTTGTCGTAACATTTTGTTATTGGTTTATTTTTTTCCGTTTCTTAGTGTTTACGTTTTTCATGCCTGTAACTTTTTATCATCGTAACATTTTTTTGCTATTAAATAGCATTTAATTATTTCTTTGTCATTTAAAAATTGTGAATCTAATGACGCGCATAGCTGATATCTTTTTCACTTAATAAAAATATAAACCAATGTTTAAACTGATTTGAAATTTTCATATCTTAGTTAGTTTTATGGCTTATAGAAACATACATAATATATGATGGCAACTGAGGAACGGATCTTATCATCCTTATCATCCTACAATCTTTACCATGTAACAAAACATGCAGGCTGATGTTCTAAATATTATAATAACTCTAGCGTCACAAGATTATTACCATATGTACATGGTCGAGACGAAAAAAGATCATAGAAAGCAAAAATTTACATTATACTCAAGGTAAAATTTTCAATTACCTCAATAATTTCAACCTGTAGTGAAGATGAATGGCAGTTGGATAGCCATCGTCCAATATTTAATCTCCAAGGTGCATTGCGGAAATATATTGAACCTCGATTGCATTTTGTCGGAAATTCGTCGCCTTTTTAAGCTCCTGAATTCTTCGCTTCTTGGTCTGATTTATAGGAACATGGATCCTGGACTTGCTGGAGACTTGTGACAAAATATTGAAGGTTTCCTTGCAATTGAAGGAAAGAAGTGACGAAGAAGAGGAGGATTGTTATCAAAAGAATGGTTGGTAATGTTGGCATCAGTCCTTTCTTGCATTCATTTGAACTCATTCTTTTATCTTTTTGTAATGGGCCACTACGAGCAAGTGATCATGTTTGCAAAGAGATCACACACATATATATGATGCTTTACAAGCAAAACTAGTATCTTTAATTGCACAAGTATCTGATATTTTGTATAATAATTTATGAAGAAATAGATGAAACTGACGAATGGCCATTAAACATGTTAATTTTTGTAACATATTAATATTAAATATCAAAGTTTTAAGCAAGCTTCTCGGCAAGAGAATGGAATTTGATTTGCATTTATTCTATTGAGAGATAGTATATGAAAATTTTGTTAATGACGTAGCTATGTAATGCATAATTTTGACTTTGCATTCCTAAAAACATCCATGTTTCAAAAAACCATTGTAGGAGTTCTAAAATTTGCTGCATTAATTTCACCGTCAAAAAAATAATGGTAACATTGAGTTTAAATAATCAATTACAAAGAGATTGGAGACGGGTGCACCGTCAATCCCTTTTCGATGGCAAAATGAAAATGTTCATTTGTAAGTACTTAACGCTTTGTTCCCAAATGCGTGTAAGGATAGAGTCGGCTTGATAATTATAATTGATTATTACATGCTTAATCACTTCAACCAATCCACAAATAGGATTAGGAACTTCTTTACCCGTGTGACAAAGATGTTGAGAAATGTTTATACTATACTAAAAATCCATTTGCAATTGGGATTCTTATCCCATAAATTCTATAAATTTTACCAATTACCTCTTAGATCTTTGAAATATTATATTTCCCTCTCGACCTCGTAAACTTGCTCTGTCTTATCGCACCGACCCTACCGTCAGTTTTAACTTTATTTGAATCAATTATTTGGATTAATATTGAGTTAATCTAACTAACAAAAATCCAACGGTAGATATTCCACATCCATGTTCTTTCCAAGGGTCATCCTCTCCCCCTTCTTCTCTCGGCACACGATGAAAGATGGTGGAGTTGAAGAAGGTGGAGTTGCTTAGGGATTAGACAACAATATGGTCGTCGAGGAAGAGGATGTAGAGTGGGAGGGGAGATGAACGATCTGGAGGAGGAGGTGTGCGAACGACCTGGAGGAGGAGGTGGAGTTTGCGGAGGGGGCGGAGGTTGGGATGGTCCAGGAGATCAAGATGGCTGATGGTCGGGGAGGGGTGCAGGTCGGGGACAGACGGAGGTTAAGGAGTCCGAGGTGGACGGAGGTCTAGAAGGGGTGTAAGTTGGGGAGGGTCAGAGGTTGGGGAAGTGGGCGGCGACAAGGAGGATGTGGCTGGGGGTGGGCAAGGTGAGAGGAGGAGGTGGAGTAGAGGCAGAGGTGAAGGAGGTCAGATAATGGGTGCAGGTTGAGGAGGGATGGAGGTTGGGCGGTGGTGCAGGATGGGAAGGGGTGAAGGTGGGGGAGATGGACAGCAACCTGGAGGTGGTGGTGCAGGTTGGGGTGGGGAGGAGGGTGGGGAAGCTGGGGTGAGCGGGGGTCCATAAGGGGTGCATGTTGGTGGTGGGGCAGGGGGAGAGCTGAGAGGTCAAGGGCGGCGGTTGTGCAGGGAAAGGTTGGGGGTCGAGGGCGGAGGGGGGGAGGGAGGTTGGAGACGAAGCGGGGTAGGTGGATGGGAAGGGAAAGTAATGAGGACAGTCAGGGAAGAAGAGGGATGGCATTTTTTAAATTGTCTAAGCAAAGAGGGTAATATCCACCACTTTTTAATGGAATCCGGTTAGATTTAACGGGAAAATGGACGTGGGTTTACCAAGATTATGTGAGATAACTTATAAGGGTTAGCAAGTTTAGGGGTTGGAGGGGGAGGGGAGAGATACGTCGTTTCAAAGGTCGGTGAGGTAATTGGCAAAGTTTATAAGGTTTGTGGTCTAAAAATACCTTTGAAATTTAGATTGAAGCAATTATTATATCATTAAACAACACTAATCTAAATTATCAACGATAATTGGATAAGATGAATATACGAGTATTCATGCTTTAGTAAAATATAGACGAAAATGATCGTTGGGAAAATACATCTCTCTGGTAGTGAAATTTCGATTAAAAATAAAAAGATATTTTAAGGAGTATTTTTCTAATAATATTTTACATGCTAAGGTATGATGCAATTAGTGTACACACATACATCTTGTTGGAAATGGAAGAGCGTGGATAATGAGATACTAGTGAGGTAGTGGATAGAGGTTAACAAGCAATCGGAGTAAGAAAGTTGGCGAAATTTATTTAATTGCAAGCTTGAACTTCTAAATAAGAGGATGTAACATGTCTAGGAGATGAGATTCTTACACTTGATCTTATAGACTAGTTAACACTAGGACTTTTTCTTTATGTTTTCTAAATGGGAAAAACCGTCAAGAGATATCTATATAATTCTCTTTGGACGGAGGCATTTTGTTAGACACCTCTAGAAACCATTTGCAACCATCTCTTGATTGAGATTTTTCAGATCCGCAGTTTAGTGGAAGAGTCTAGTCCCACATTGTCTGTGTAAATTAAAATATTACGAGAACAAAGTTACAAACTATAGAAATATAAACATAATAACTTAAATGTATTAGTAACATTAAATTTTATATAACTAAAGATAATCACCAATTTCTTGACTTTTTTGTGGGTACTCCTTATAATTAGAGTTATTTCTTGTTTTATATACTATCATTCTTATGTCATATAGAGAGAAATACATTGTCACCACCAAGGACATAATTGGCGAATCTCATATATCTAATTTTGCGGTTGCTTTGTTCTTTCTTATATACATGTTTGATTTATAATGTACTTTGTCTGCATGGACAAAATTAGTATCAAAGTGACTTTGTGTACAACAAGGAGTAGATGATATCACACAATATGATGATCAAGATATTCACCTACAACTAGAGCTCCAACATCTCGCCAGTCAAAAAAACATCCTAAATAATATGGTGTATGAAAAATAAAAATATATTTAGGACATATTAGTTATAGTATGCTCAAATTTTGGATGGATAAAAAACTACACTAAGATTATGAATTAAGTGTGGTCTTTGTATATTTACTTGGGTACATCCCAAAGTCGATTTTGAGAAGACAATTTAACAACTAGAATAAAAGCATATTAGCTAATAGAGTAACATAAGTACCCTTGATATTTTTGAAAATTTCAATTTTCCAAAGAGAAAAATAATAAGCATGTTGATTTGAACCCAATGCTTTTCGAGTATTGCATAATAATAAAGCTTTAAACTAGAACTCAAAGCACACTTGAGAAATTGAACAAAAAAATTGACTCAAACAAAAAAATCTATTCTAAATGTTTTTTAAAAATTTTAAATGAAACAAATAACAAAGAAAATTTGTTCGAGGATTTTTATACAAACATTAGGTTCCTTACTAGGAAAAAAACCAATTCGTGCAAATTTTAGTAGAGTTATTTCCCGCAAATGATATTTTACATAATCATCATGTTGGATTGGTTGCCCTCCTTGTGGAAACCTAATCCATATATAAGATATTGGTAGTCTTATTTACATAAAGAAAATCAAGTTCTAATTGGAGGAGATTAATTACCTTTAAAGGATAGGAGACATATTTTCCTAATCCTATTGGAAGTAGGAGTTCATGTTTCCTTATTTTCTCATATCCATGGAGTATAAATAGATGATATAAAAGCTCTCCTAGCACAAGAAATAAATAAGAGAGAGAGAGTGGGGAAGAATAAAGAAGGTTCGTGGTTGTCCCGAAGTTTGGAGGGAGTAATCTTTGGAGCAATTCTTCTCTAGCATTCTTCCCTACAGTTTGGAGATAGATTTATCATTTGGTGATATTTCTCCTCACTTTCCTCACTATTTGATTATTTATAGCACCATAAAAAAGGAGGGCCTTTTGTAAGTCTTTCACAGGAGATTACTTCGATTATAGTGCTTGGTTTTGGGTTGTGATCAACCCCATGATTTCCCCCTCATATTAAGGATTTTTCATGTTAAAAATTGTATGTGCATTTGTGATTAACTTTCAAATCATTGAGATATTTTCTTTTGTAGTTGCAATGATATATCATGCGGGATATGCTTATAAGCTTTGGTAATTTTTGGGGATTCGATCTATATGGGGAATTTGTTCCCAAAAAGTGGTATCAGAGCCAATATGGTTGATAAAATAGAGTACATCACCAGTAGGATGATCAACCTGAATGTGACCAAATACAGTTTGTGGGAAAATAAGATGAAAGATATTTTATATGTGAAGTCCATGCATCTTCCGGTTTTCTCCACCCAAAAGCTCGATGTGAAATCGGATGAAGAGTGGGAGTTTGAGCATCAACATGTTTGCAGTTTTATCAGACAACTTGTGGATGAAAATTTCTACAATCACATCAGAGAAGATGTTTCTTCTCAAAGACTATCGTTGAAACTTGAGAGTTTGTATGCCTCCAAGACGGGCAGCAATAAGTTTCTTCTCAAGAAACTTGTGAACTTGAGATTAAAGGAGTGAAGTTCCACACTGGATTTTTTGAATGATTACCAAGCGTGATTAGTCAGTTGATATGTATGGGTATCAAGTTTGAAGAAGAAGTTTTAGGTTTGTTATTTCTTGCTACTTTACTCGATTATTAGAAAACTTTCAAGGTTTCGCTTACCAATTCCGAAGCATAAGGGAATATCTCTTTGGAGATTATGAAGAGATATGCAGGAAATCTCAAGGAAGCTCTTTGCATGCAGATGTTCTTATCACGGAGAATAGAGGGAGAAGCGCATTCAAGAATGAGGGACAATAGTAGAAGAAATTCAAGTTCTAGATATCAAAACATGGAATGTCATTATTGTAATAAAAAAGGACACATTAAGAAGTATTGCTTTCAACATAAAAGAGAAAATAAGAATGGAGGCAACAAACAAGGAAAGAAGAATGAACAGATTGCTGCAACCGCACAACATGAACTCCTCATTGTATGTGATTAGAAGATGTTGAATGTCACCCATGATGGCATTTTTTTGGCTTATTGATAGTGTCTCTACTCTTCATGTTGCTTCATGCAAGGAGTTCTTATCAACATTTACATTGGATGATTTTGTCACATTGAAAATGGGGAATGGTTTTGTATACCTTGTTATTGCCATTGGCATTTTCGTATTGCAGAATTCTAATGAAGGTACACTTACTCTCAAGGATGTGAGATATGAACCCGATATGGACCTCAAACTTATCTCTGTAGGGAAGCTTGATAATGAAGGATACCAAGAAACTTTTGATAGCAGGCAGTGGAAGTTTCATCGGGGATCCTTTGTTGTTACTCATGGTAAGAAATGTAGCAACAACTTATATCATGCATGCATCAGTTTCCAAAGATGTGGCACATGTGGCTGAAGATTTAGATACTACTGGGTTGTGACATTGACGATTGGGACACATGAGCGAGAAGGGAGTGCAGTGCTTGATGAAGAATAACTTGTTGATTGGTGTATAGAAAGCCAAGTTGGAGAGATGTAAACATTTCTTGGTTGGGAAGTAGATGAGAGTCTCCTTCAAGAGTCACCCCCCTTCGTGGAAGATGGAGGCACTGGAGCTAGTACACAGAGATGTTTGTGGTCCACTGGAAGTAAGTTCTCTTGGCGGTGCACTTTACTTTTGTACATTCATTGATGATTTTTCCAGGAAAGTTTGGGTCTATGTGTTGAATTGGAAGGACAAAGTTCTTGGAGTTTTCAAGGACTTTCATTTGTTGGTAGAGAGACAATATGGAAAGAAGTTGAAGTGCATTCACAACGATAATGGTGGTGAGTACATAGCACCATTTGATTAATATTATAGATCTCATGGTATCAGGCACCAGAAGGCTCCACCTAAGACATCATAACTGAATGGTTTAGTAGAGAGGATGAACAGGACCTTGATGGAACGAGTCAGATGTCTCCTTTCCAAGGATAAATTACCTAACTCTTTTTGGTGTGAAGCTCTTTATACTATAGTTTATGTCATTAAATTCTATCCACATGTACCAACGGATGGTGATGTTCCGATGAGCATCAAATTTGCCTCTTTAATAATCAGAGAACATTGTAGTATATGAGGCAAATCTGGTTCAGCAAAAACCACAATCTTTTAATGTTGTGGAGTATTTATACTTGGCAAGTCTACCAAGGTCGAAAACAAGGACACGAGCTACTCTATCTATTAATCGAATTTCAACCAATTCAGAGCAGTTGTGAATTATTTCTCAATTACAGGTCTCCATGTAGATGCATGACGCATTATGCATATTACAATGCAATATATGATGCATGCAATTTTTAATCGATTTTTATGCAATTATAAGATGAACATAATGTAAGGTTAATTGCATGCAAAAGTGATGTATGCATTGTCTATTACAAATATACCCTAAAAAGATCAATAAATTGAGCAACAGAAAATAAACTGAAATCAGGGTCTCTTCCAACATAGCATCATGAGAAAACATCTATTTTATGACAAGACATTGGGGAAAGAGACAACATTAACATTAAAAATTCACTTCATTTAAAATGGCGTCAGATGAGAAATTTAAATATAGAGGAATAGACAAGGAACAAAACGACACTAAAATCATGCAATTTGGATCTACGATTCTCAAGTTATGAATAAAATAGTGCAAAGGCATAAATGTAATAAAAATGCAAGAAAATAAAAGGATAAATATTATAAGTAGGTCCCTGGAGGGACCTACTTGCAATTAACAAAAACCAGCTAGGGCCCTATATAATTTTTCACTTGCGCTTAGGGGTATTTTTGCAATTTCTGAAACCTGTGAGGGCATCCCTAAAAATAAACCAGACGCGTACGTGAGGCACATGCCTGGAGGACCAATATGCAATTATGAAAAGTATAAGGGTCATCTCTGTAATTTGCCCAAGCCCTCACGTAGGTTGCACGTGAGAGGGCCATGCTCGGGAAGCATAGTTGATTCAGGACACGTGGCGTATGGTGAAGGCTCGGGGCGAGGTTCTAGTAGACCTGAGGCTACTGGATCGGATTGAGGCTCAGGTCGTCCACGTGTCTTTATCATGGATCTCTGATCCAGATGATCGGATGGCATCTGCTCTTCATTCTCCACTGCAAACCGCCAGAGGAGGTAGGCCTCCGGCGATCCACCTGTGGCTCCTCCATGCTCCAAGGTTGTGCAAGAGGGTCGAGTAAGAGAGCTAAGGTCCTGGCGAGAATCCTGGAGGTGCGGTGAAGCTCCGGAGCTGGTCAGAGGTGAAAGTTGATGAAGCTTCACCGGAGGAGAAAAGCACAAAGGAGCTCCGATGCAAACTCCGTCCACTCAAGAGCCTGTAGTGTTAGTTCATAGCTGAAGAGTGCCTCAGTGAATGTGAGTGAGTGAGGTGAGGGTGAGCTGTGGAATGTCGGGAGGTGGTGGCCCAGGGTCTTCTTCTTTGGGGAGGTGGGAAGAAGGGGGTCGGAGCGGGGGAGGTTCTGGAGAAGAGAAGGGTGGTCGGCGAAGATGAGAGTGGTATGACGGAAGTTCTATGTCATTCAATGGAGGGTGAAAGTGGTGATAGGTGACGGGATAATTGGAAGAAAAAGTAAAGAAAAAAGTAAATTTACCTCGTCGGAGCAGAGTACTGGTGGAGGCAGTGATCTGGAATGAGGTCCTCATCGAACTTATGGGGTCGTCGCACGACGAGGCCGATTGTGCCTCAGTGCTCAGTGGTGCTTGACAGCAACCACGACGTGGCTGGAGGCCATAGATCGCACTAGAGGGTGGCGACCATCGTCGCCTCGACAAGGCCACCCTCCGCTGTCACCGGAGGGTGGAGGAAGCTAGGATCACTCTCGGGATGGTGGGCGGAGAGGGCTATAGGCAGAGTTGGAGACATTTCCGGTGGTGAGGCGGAGTCTTGTAAGAGACGACTTGAAGGTTGAAAGTGATGGCGGTCGTAGTGATGGTATACGCGAGGATGGCGGAAGAACTGGTGACGTGTAGGTGACGTTATTATGAGGAGAGGTGAACAAACGGCTGAAGGCTAGGTGCCAACGAGCGGCTATGATGGGGATATGGGGGAGATCCAACGATCGGAGAAAAAGAGGCGACGTGGGTGAATGAGAGGCGTATGATGAGGAGGCAATCGAGTGGTTGTGGTTTAGGCGGATGTGGGCTGTTGAAATTTACTGTGGAGGCTGATCCGATGGCTAGGATTGCGTCAGAAATGAAGGGTTGAGATGGGGGAAAGAAGGAGCAGATCTGACGGCCCAGGAGAGCGCCGGGTGGCGGAAGGGATACAGGCCACGTGGGCGGCCTAGAGGACACCACGTGGCCCAATCAGAAAATTAGAAAAAGTGAAAATAAAGATAAATACAAAAGAATTAGTTAGAGACAGAATTGGGAAAAAGTCAAAACATGAAAGTTGTTCGTCTCGATGGGATCTAAAAGTTTTATATTGGATAAAAAGACAAAAGAGGTCATTAATACAAAAAGTATTTTTGGGGGTATTTTTACGAGGTTAAAAACATCTGCTTTTTGGTTTTGGGTTGATTTTGTACTTTTAGTCTTTTCAACATGATTTGGGGGGGGGGGGGGGGTTGATAAGAAAATAACTACAAAATTAATGATAGTGATTAAATAGAATTAATTATAGGTTAAGAATGTACAATATAATACAAGATAAAATGGATGAATTATTGGTGAATTTTAGTGGTTTCCTTAATCCAGGGGTTTAATTATTGACTTTTAACTTGATGAATGTGAGATTCATCATACCCCTATACTTAAACCATGATCGTCCTCGAGCATCTAAAGAATGAATGAGTCGGATTAATTCTTGACATTGCAAGTGAAGATTTTAAGGCTTAATCTTTTGAGGACCCTTAATTTAAGGGATCCTAAAATTCTGGGCTTATCCATGCCTTAGTCAGAAGGAATCCAATTTCTCTAATTTTCAGACTCTCTTGGTGTACATATAATATAAGGATATGACTTTTAGTGTACTGCATTTCATGAGAGTCGAGTCGAGGCATCACTCGAAGTTCCAAACCCAGAGACTCTCCTCCAGACCTCATCCTCAATACTAGGGAATAAGTCTATTATTGCGTTAGTCAACCGTCTCATTAGTTCGTCAGACTTGAAGTGTTAATGAACGGCCAGATGATGGAAGGCATATGATTGTGTCTATTTTTCTCTCCCTCACATTGGAACAAGGGGCCTCTCGAGTGCCTTTTTACTCACCACGTGTAAAATTTTAGATTTTTGATCAATGTGTTTGTCAATAGAGTTGGAGTCGTCAGTACTTATTTTTCTGGGAGTAACCGTGATGTGTCTCTTTTGACTATCTAAGATACCTTCGACACCCAGACTTGTATCGCTTACGATGCAGAGCCCTTTTTTGGTGTCAGCCCGACTCCTTGGTCCAAATTAGCACTTGTTCCAAGTGGACACATTGAAAATGTTTAGGAGTGCTCACCATTCGTGGGAGCTCATTTATAATTTGACTGGATGATAGAACTTTTTTTACCATTTCTTTGCTTTTGTTGGCTAGCTCCATTGCTTTTACCAAAAGTTGGCACACACTAATCATCAATTATCGTTAAGTTTCAACACACCCTGGCACATAGGTAAATATCAAAGAGGTAGCATATGAACTTGTTCACATACTGGCTAGAGTTTTGTTGACACTCAGGTTTTCTGAAGCCTTCATTAACTTTATCCCATCCTCGGGTCCAAACTCAAATCTCAAGTCCTAATTCCTCAAGTGATATCTCAACTCATCTCATCAATCATGCAGTTGTGAAAGTGATTGTGTTGATCATATTATTTTGAAGGTAGAGATGAAGAGTGCAATATAGCGCTCAAATCTTTCAAACCAGGGAAGTCTAGATTATTAAGCTCAAAAACCCTAATGACTAAGGCATGTTAACTCAGACTCTTTTGATAACAGAAATCCAGTGTCCTCAAAATCCTTAAGCCTTGAGTGAATGTGAGTGTGTCAGGAATACACTAACTCCTTAGTTAGTGATTTTTGTGATTTTTGTTTTTGCATATTTTTATGGATTTTAATTTTAAATTTTTTTTGAAGAGACAGTGAGTGGCCCATGCTCATATGAGTAAAAGTATCTACTCTCAGCCAGTATGGGTGTAAGTATGGGCCATTAGAATGACATGTGTTCCTTATGGATGGAGCCATATACATTGTCCTCTAAACAACCCACTCTGCTAAGGGAGATCGAAGTTCCCTCACTGAAAGTATCTACTAATCCTAGTGGTCAAAATCTAATTTCATTTTTTTCAAATTTTTATGGAGTTTTTTTGAAAAAGGGTTATTTACACAAATTAATCTCTTAATTTTTAAGAAAACATTTTTATAGGGTTTTACAAACTCAGTTCACAGGATTACTAAAATCACGCTCGAAAAAGAATTTTCAAAAAGTTTTAAAAAATACAATCTATGGCTAAAGTAAATATACAATAGTATAAGGTATACCCCCTATACTTAACAGTTATTATGTCCTCATAGCACAAGTGATATGAAGCCATGTCTCGGTCAAATATAGGGAGATATAGCGGAACTGAGGAGGAGGGTATCCCTATACTTAGGCCAAAAATTGGCCAAGTATAAGAACACAACGCGAGGGATGGATGAATAGGCAGGTCCCCCTATACTTAAGCTACAGATAACCTAAGTAACAGATCTGAGTTAAGGGGGAGGGGGTATGTGTTTGGAGGAGTATTTACACTACAATAGAAGGGGGAGGGGGTGTTTTTACGGAAGACGATGATCGGAGAGAGAGAGAGGGAGAGAGAGAGAGGAAGTGATTGTGAATTATACATAGAGGAGGGAGATGGGGGGGTGAGGGAATATGTGCAAGTGTGTGTGTGGGGGGAGGGGGGGTAGATCATCTAGTGATTTACTTTTTTTGCAACATGCATGCCCCCTAATGAGGACTGTTAAAATAAATATGCAGGTTCAAGTTTTTTTACAAGTCTAAATGCAAATAAACTGATAAAAATTCCCAAAATTTCTCCACCAAATTTTTCACAGCCTCTTCAGTGTGAACTGCCAACTCCACACCTCCATGGAGAGCAAGCGTTCTCTATCTTCAAAGTCCTTGCCATAAAAGAGAAATGTTAGAAAAATAGAGAGGAACTAATCATCAGAAATGATGCAAACATAATGCATAAAAGAGAAGAAATGTGAATCTTGAAAATATTTAACATAGAAATAACTCAAAATTCAGTAAGTAAATAAAGTTGAGCCGCGTCCCCGGCAACGGTGCCATTTGATGAGCGTCAAATTTGCATATTTAATAATCAGAGAATATTGTAGTATAGGAGGCAAATCTGGTTTCAGCAAAAACCACAATCTTTGAATGTTGTGGAGTATTTATACTTGGTATGTCTACCAAGGTTGAACAAAGGGACACGAGCTACTCTATCTATTTATCGAATTTCAACCAATTCAGAGACGATGTGAATTATTTCTTTATTACAGCTCTCCATGCAGATGCAGGATGCATTATGCTGATTAAAATGCAATATATGATGCATGCAATTTTTAGTTGATTTTTATGCGATTATAAGATGAACATAATGCAAGGTTAATTGCATGCAAAAGTAATATATGCATTGTCTATTACAAATATACCCTAAAAATATAAATAAATTGAGCAACAGAAAATGAACTGAAATGAGGGTCTCTTCGAGCATAGCATCATGAGAAAACATCTAATTTATGACAAGACATTGGGGCAAGAGACATCATCTAACATTAAAAATTCACTTCATTTAAAATGGTGTCAAATGAGAAAATTAAACATGCCATAATATAGAGGATGAAACAAGGAACAAAACGACACTAAAATCATGCAATTTGGATCTACGATGCTCAAGATATGAAGAAAACAATGCAAGGGCATAAATGTAATTAAAATGCAAGATAATAAACGGATAAATCTTACATATAGGTCCTTGGAGGGACCTATTTGTAATTAGAAAAAACCGTCTGGGGCCCTGTATAATTTTCCATTTGCACTCCGGGCATTTCTGCAATTTCGGAATCCTATGAGGGCATCCTTGAAAATACCCCAGACGCACACGGGAAGCTCACGCTTGAAGGAACAATATCCAATCATGAAAAGTATCAGGATCATCTCTGTAATTTGCCCAAGCCCTCACGTGAGAGGGCTGGGCTCGGGATGCACAACTGGTTCGGGACACGTAGCATCTGGTGATGGCTTGGGGCAAGGTTCTGGTAGACCCGAGGCTGTTGGATCGGATTGAGGCTCAAGTCTTCCACGTGTCTTTATCATAACCGTCCAATCCTGATGATCGGATGACATCTGCTCTTTGTTCTCCACCACATACTGCTAGAGGAGGTGGGGCTCCGACGATCCACCTGTGGCTCCTCCGTGCTCCGAAGCCGCGCCAGAGGGTAGAGGAAGAGAGCTAAGGTCCTGGAGAGAAACTGGAGATATGGCGAAGCTCCGGAGCTGGTCGAAGGTGAAAGTCGATGAAGCTTCGCCGGAGGAGAAAAGCTCAAAGGAGCTCCGATGCAAACTCATGCCAATCAAGAGCCTGCATTATTAGTTCATAGCCGAAGTGTGCCTCAGTAAATATGCGTAAGTGAGTGAGGTGAGTGTGGGTCATGGGATGTCGGTAGGTAGTTCCCCATGGTCTTCTTCTCCGACGAGGTGGGGAAGAAGGGGGTCGGAGCAAGGGAGGCTCTGGAGAAGAGAAGGGTGGTCGACGAGGACGAGAGTGGTTTGGGAGAGGTTCTAGGTCGTTCAATGGAGGGTGAATGTGGTGATAGGTGACGAGATAATTGGATGAAAAAGTAAGGAAAAAAGGAAAATTACCTCACCGCAGCAAGGTGCTGGTGGAGGCAGTGATCTGGGCTGAGGTCCTCATCGGACTTTGGAGTCGTCGCACGACGAGGCCGATCGTGCCTCGGTGCTTAGCGGTGCTTGACAGCAACCGCGACGTGGCTAGAGGCCACAGATCATACCGGAGGGTGGCGACCATTGTGGCCTCGACAAGGCCACCCTCCGTTGTAATTGAAGGGCGGAGGAAGCTAGGATGCACTCTCGGGAAGTGGTGGATGACGGTGATGGTGGGCGGAGACGGCGATTTAGAGGAGGAGTCAGGGACGTTTCCGATGGTGAGGTAGAGTCTTGTAACAGTCGACTTCAAGGTTGGAAGTGATGGCAGTTGTAGTGATGGTATGCGCAAGGATGGCGGAAGAACTGGTGACGTGTAGGTGGCGTTACGACAAGGAGAGGTGAATGGTGAGATGAAACGGCTGGGCTGGAGGTAGGGGACGAAGTCCAAGCCGTTGGATCAACAGATCCAATGGCCAGGATGATGGCGCAGGCGGAGGGCTACATTCACATCTGAGGATCTGATCGAATGGCTAAAGCCTAGGCACCAACGAGCAACTATGATGGGGATATGGGGGAGATCCAATGGTGGGAGTAAAAGAGGCGACTGAAAAATGAAAAGATGAGAGCCGCTAAGTAATGGCTTGACAGATCAGGCTCACTGTCGCTGAGGAGACTACTCAAACCTTCTCATTGATCAATAATTGACCCATACAAATAATCAAGCAATTAAGAGCAAGAGTTAAAATTTATTATACCCTATTAAGAATGTATAGTGGCAAGCAAGTAGGGGTCGAACATTGGAAGCAAAGGAGTAAAGCAGGCTAACAAAGTCAAGCACCCTATGTTTGTGATTTACTTAGCCAAATTGAGAATTTTTATGGATTTTTAATTATATATTTTTTATTTTATTTTTGATTTTTATAATTTTATATTTTGATTTTCAATTTCTGATTTTGTATTTTCTTTTTATATTTTATACTTTTTTTATATTTTCTTTTCTTCTAATAAAAGATATATACTAAACAAGAAAAGGAAGATAAAATATTTATAAAAAGAGGTAAAGATTATCAAAATTCAGGAAATGAAATATTTTTGTGCTTTTTATATTTTTCTAATATTTTTCCTAATTTTTTGGTATTTTTAAAGGCAAAAATACTGAAAATAGTGAATAGACTACAAGGTTGAAACTAAAATGAGGATGAAAAATGTCAACCAGAGTCCAAAATTCCTCAATTTAATTTTAACGTACAGGTAATAAAACAGAGAAATTTCAGAGACAAAAGCTATATTTTTAGGATTTTTCTGGAATTTTTAATATTTTTATGAATATTTTAAGAGTTTTGCTATTTTTAAGAGTTTTCTTTTGAATTTTTTAGTGATTTTTGGATTGAAGTTAAAACGCAATGAAACAAATGAAATACAATTTTTTTGGAAATTTTCACAAACGCTTTATAACTTTATGTATTTTCTGACGCAAACAGAGCTAAAAATGCATATTTTTGAATTTTTATAAATATTAAAATGCAATAAAAGTGCAAAATAAAAATATACGTGGAAGCAAAATGCAACAGGAATGTATGCCTATTTTTTGTGATTTTTTGAATTTTATAGATGCATGAAATAAATAGAGACCATAAAGAGAAAATATACTACTGGCAAGGGCATAAATGCAAATATCCAGAAGTCTAGGGGGGTTAACTACCATTTTTCCACAAATATATGACGCAATATAAAGTTTTTTGGACCAAATACAAACTCCAGACCTGCAGGGGTGTCTGTGCAAAATGTCCAAAGTCACGTGCACGTCGCATGTGACTGACAAGGACCTGACTGTAAATACTCAAAAACCTGAGGGTCTAAATGCAATTTTTCAAAAAAAAATACAACATTTCAAAATATTCCTGGACTAAATAGAAACACCCAAAGTCTTGAGGGTTCCTGTGCAAAAATCCCACACCTCACGTGTACGAGTCACGTGAGGTGACGTGGATAGGGACCTAAGTGAAAATAAAGAAACTACGAGGGCCTTTTTTTGCAAAAATTACACATAATATTAAACTGCAGATGAAAGTTTTAGGTGTAGATAATAAATACAAAAATTCGTGAGGGTATAGCGCAAAATTACCCAGCGCCTGAGCAAATCAAACAATGGGGCCTCCTCCACTAATACACGTGGCGGTTCTAGGACGACCGATGGCGGTTCGCTAGTGACGACCCAAATTAGATCCTCTGAAGAGGCTCAACGACTGATGGAGGGCTGGATCCAATGGTCACTGCTTCTTGCCAAGAACGGAGAAGATCCAATGATGTTGGGGCTATCTACACGAATGTGCGCAGAACTTGAGCTTAGCGAGTTTGGATCGGCTGAAGCTAGAGTCTCAGTGCACCTGGACTCCTCCGACGACATAGATCGGTTCCTGCGAGGTTCCTCTTCGTGCTGGTGGCGACAAAAGGGATCGGAGGCGTCAGGAGTTCCCCTACGACGACGAGCCAGAACGGACTCCAGGAGAGCTCCGGCGAGACGCAAAATTCTCCTCCAGGCGTCTCTAAGGTTCCTGGTGAAGGATATTGAGAATCCTCAAGCGCGTCACGGAAGCGTGTCGATCGCATCATATGCAGTCGAGGCAACTAGTCACACTAGTCGCTATATGCGGCGGAAATTAAAAGTTTTCAACAAGTGATGAAACCACATGATCACGAGAACATTTCTCGCAATGTTTCATCAAACCACAAAGTATAAGGAATACCTCTTAGAGTTTGGTTGTAATCGTGAGATCCCAAACAAGAGATCCTCCTGTCTTAAGTCCGATCCACGAAGAATGCACTTGCGGGCACGATGATGAGACGCGAACCTCCCGCAATCCTCGATGAAGATCCAAGCAATGAATCCCTTGATTTCGTCAAACGAAATCCGTCGTCTTCCTTTAGAGCAAGCAGCCCCAAAGAAGAAGGAGATCCTCGAGTTGTCGAAGGCGAAGGCGAGAGACTCCCCTTCTCAATGAACAAAGCGGACGACCACCTTGAATAGCGAGAGATAGGGTAGGAGAGAATGAGAGAGAGAGAGTAGTAGGCTTCTACAACTCTTAATAATGCACCCATGAAAGGCTAGGTTAGACTTCCTTATATACTAGTTTGGGACCCAATGGATCTCAATCCATGGGACACATAGATCCAATGGCCAAGTTGGTCTATGTATTAATCAATGGCTAAGATTGTTGTTAGTTAAAAAACCAACAACATTAATTTATATTTAAATTATATATATGCTGCAACATTATCAACATAATTTAATTTAACATAAATTAATTATTAAGAGATAACACTATAATAAAAGGGAGATAACAAATTACCTCCTAAAAATGAGGGGGTGTCACCTTTGACTATGTCATTGGTGATGCCACCTCATTTGGTGGTTATTTATCTACCTTTTATTTTATATTATTATTTCTCAATGTTTTGTAATAATCATTATTAAAAATATCCACCAAATTAATTCCAAATTAATTTGTGAATATTTCAATCATGCCATTAGTAAATATGTGAATCATATTTACAACCCAAACTAATTTGTAAATTGCATTTCTAATTAATCGATTAATGTATATCCAATACACATTAATAATTAACAAATGCTATTTACAAAAATTCTCTCTCTCTCTCTTCAATATATATGTATATTATAAATCATATTTACAATACACAAATATTATGGATAGTATTATCCACATTCACTAATCTTTGATAATTAAATCCCATTTAATTATCTTGGATAATTGTTCTCTCAATATGAATCTCATTAACATTATTCTTGATCATTAAATCTCATTTAATCATCAAGTCCTTCTTGCTTGGATATGTAGTTCATCAAATGAATTATTCTTGAACACCTTCAAGAATAATGTGCTTTCTTCGCAGATACTTGGAGATAAGGACAGGGTGATTGTATTGTTCCACGTATAGTGACTTGGATGTTGAGATCTCATCTCAAATCCAGTTCTTACGAACCTCCCATAGATGCTTGGTAAAATGAAGACCGCAAATCTAATCTTCTCATTGCATCTGAATCTCATTCAGACTAATGTCCAACACTTGGACCAAGATCAGATTGTTTCTCTACTGAGAGGAGTCGCTAAAATCCAGACCTGTTTCATCACTCCCTCGGAATGGAAGCGTCATGGTTATACAATCTTTTATGATCACATCACCCTCAGGTATTCCTAATACATGTACATCCTGCATACTGGAAGACCTATGATCAACCCGAAGATCAAGATCAATTTTATATTGTCTTCTTCAGGGTTTTTATTAATAAGTTTCTTATTTGATCATTGGGATTTGGTATCGATCATATACTTTCCAAAAGCATATATCATACCTAGGTCTTGATCATATACTTCCAAAAGTGTATATCAAACCTACAAATTCAGTCAAGCTTCCAAAGCGAGACGACCGTGCACGGAATTTGATTCTTCCCAATATCTCATGAGTGAGCTCATGTCTTCCGGTTCAGTAGTGAACAAGTATGATCCCTTTGAGAGATCGTATTACTCATATGCCCTTACATGCACACCAATGCGCCGGTGTATAGACCTTAGTTAGGTCATCAACCTATTCGTATGTCAAATGTACATAGTCAGACATATAGTAACACATCTGTATCCGGTCAGAGGATGCGTGCCTATGCTGTGACAGTATTCAACATAGGACTTAGGTTATCTCGATCTCGTTAAGTCAGCCCATTGACCTAACTAATCTGACACCTCCGGATCACTATTCCTATGCAGAGGACCTGCATTAAGAGGTCGTTCAGATATCAGCCTATGTGAGAGAGGATTGCCATCTCCTACTCAGGCTGGAGATCATCTCTTAATGATCATTTGATGGTGCTTGATGAGTCCTCTATCTAACTCTTTAGATATTCATCCAAACACCATCCTTTATGATTCATTTAGAATCAACAACTATATGATCATCAAGATGGCCATGGTACATAACCCTAATTGTACAGAGGGACCTCATATGCAAATTATTTATTCTTCATTTCAGATCGGAGAATGATATGTGTAATAACATTTATTGCATATTGGCTCGTCGTGGGCTCGCATGTCCAACAATCTCCCACTAGCCCAAAGAGCCATTAATGGGCTAATCATTTAAACCCACACTCATGTGACAATCATAGGCTATTTAGAAATATCTAGGTAAGCTAATCAGTCACTCTGTTCCCAAAAGACTATGCCAAGTCCTTTTACCGCACTTGCATATCTCTAGGAAACAGTGCTCGCATCCAATGCGAATGTTACATCTTATGCAACCAATACTCAATCTTGATAAAGCAATTATAGTGTCCTTGGTACTATAGCTCAGTAATTGTTAGAACCAGTATTTCCATAATCCTTATCGGAATACCATTATTCCTGGAGATCACTATCTCTCAAGGTATCCACACTTAAGACCTTTTAGATCTCTATCTATAAAGTCTTAAGATTTTGGAGATATGACTTTGAGATCAGTATCTCAAAAAAACTTATCATCAATGAATATTTTGTTATTACTGCAATCAAGTGTTTTCTCTCCATAGTAGGATTAGCAACACTTTACTACTCCCACTGTATGGCAGATATCTGGCTTTTTGTACACATTTAGCTTATGCATAGCTTCTCGTAACTGATGCACATGTGCAAGCAGTTATAGCATTCACGTCCTCAACTTCTTGAGGTGTTATCCCTTTAGTTAGGTCAATACCAAATCTCAAGGGAAGGAAGCCTTTCTTGGAATTTCCAAGAATGGAATATGTTCAAGGTGTACTACAAATGTGACAGTCCCAATACCCTCTTTTCTTTGCTTCTGAACAACTTCAGAACTAAGATCTAAGAGGCATTCTTGAGATCATATCTCAAGGTATGGAATAGCCAGTCTATAAAACACTTATTATCATCCTTGTATCATTCCAAATGATTAGGATATTATCTACATTTAGCATGATGAACACAATGGCACTCCCACTAAGCTTCACATGGTACATTAAGATTCTATCTGAAATCATAACATTTATGATTTCATCAAATCTGATGTTCCAACTACAAGAAGCTTATTTGAGTCCATAGATGGAGTTTCTTTAGCTTGCACACCTTGCTTTCCTCAACCATGAAGCCCTGGGGCTACTTCATGTGAATATCCTCAGAGAGGCATTTATAGAGGCATGCAATCTTGACTTACATCTTGAAGATGCAATAGTCAAGTTGTGTAGCTAAGGTTAGCAATATTCAGATGATTTTAAGCATGGTCACCGAAGAGCAAGTGTCATCGCAAGCAATGTCTTCTCTTCTAGTGTGTAGCTCATGGCTATGAACTGTGCTTTGAAGGTCTCTACATTCTCATCAGATTCCCTTTTCTCTTGAAGATCTATTTACACCTTAATGGGTCTAGCCCTTATAGGTGGATCCTCGAGGATCCATATACAACACTTGTATATGAAGTCTACTTTAGACTTTATTGCTAATATCCATCTTTCCATGTCATCATCCTTAGGAGCTTCATTGCATGAAGTCCGATCATTTTCAGACTTAATCGACACATGGAATACATCCTCAAACTCATTTGAAGAGGTATTAGTGCTTCATCTTTAATTTCCCTTTTAGTTTATGATTTCAGGAGCCTCGTCATATTCTCAAGACGAGTTCCTACACTTCATTTCATCTTGATTCTCAAGAGAGTCATCCTCTAAGAATCACATTCTCAGAGATGAGATCTTTTAAGAATCTCAGGGTTATAAAGTAGGTATCCAATACCATACTTTACTATCCTAATGAAGTAGCACTCTCAAGTCTTAGATTCCAGCTTACATGCATGGAACCTTATTAAGGATATATATTGTAGTCTCTGCTATACATATATACCTGGAAACTAACGGATAATTATGCTAAAATTCATCATTGATCAAATCATGTCACACATGATCCAATTGTATCACCCTACAACTCTATTGAGTTCAGGTGTGTTTGGATGATTGAGATAGAAATGATATTCATATCTTCATAAGGTATTCTTTGAATTCATCTAAGAGGTACTTGTTACCTCGGTTAGATCAAATTCATTTAATCTTCCTTCAAACTTTGGTTCTAACCAAAATTGTGAAATCTTTGAACATTTCAAAGGTTTTTTAGGTGAAGAGAAGAAATCTCATATCATACATAATCACCAACAGATATCACATATCCATAATGTTCTAAAGTATGTAAGATTTGAAATTTTAGACATTCTAAAGTTTCATATCTTACTAATCTATTGATCAAATCAACAGACAAATGTCAAAGGCTTGATGCCAGATCATTGTCAAATGATCTTCATCCTCCTATTGATCTTATAAGGTTTGATTTTCAGTATTAGAAATCTTAATCAACCATTCATTAATTTTCTAATTTTGTGGAGTCCACTAGATGTTAGATTACTATCTGAAATACTTCCATCATAACTCTTTATGATAGTTCTATCTCAAAATTCATGTTTATTTCCAACATTTAGAAATAAACAATGAGTGTACTCTACTATCTAGGTCATAGAGACATTCTCCAAGACTAAGGGCTCTCTCACTGAGAATATGAAGTCTATCTATCCAACAGAGATTGCTGCAACAATTACAGCAATATCCATGTAGATGACTACTAAACCTTAAGATCAAATTTCTAATCTTCTAATATATATGCAACCAATTGCAAATGTCATTAGAAGATTGGGATATAATTGTCAGACTTTATCTTATGAAATAAGAAAGTCAGAGTAAATGATTATATGTAGATTATTCTGATGCTCTATCTGAGTCCTTCACTAAGGATTTTAGACAGATTTGATAGGCATACTATCAACACATCAACTTATTGTAGTATTGGCATTCATCCAACTCTTTGGATGTCATATGGAAGTCACAAAAGTACAATCAACTATTTGACTTTCCTTCTCACATGGGTCCAACCCATGCTTCCACTGTGCTCTCTTCATCTATAAACAACCATTGCTTAAGACTAAGGATCTCTTATGTTAAATTCAAAAGAATTCAATGTAAGAGAATTTCAACATTTATACATGCTTCATTAAATTCATACAATATGAATATCATGAAGCTTCATGAATGACTTGAGTATAGATAGTAGAATGGTGACACTCATCATATCTACATACATTCAACTCTTAGAGACTTAGGTTCAGGTAGGTATTCAAACATTTTGAATACATCATCTCTTTCAAGCCACCATTCTGCATAATGCAGAGAACCGTGTCATTCATGATTAAATGTCTAGAGCACATATGTATGCCAAAATATCTTCTTTTATTTTATAAGGATTATTCGACAGTTACGATCACCATCGACATGTCACTTCCAAAGTACACTCGATGAAAGATCCAGACTATAGAGACATATGAACCCTAAGGTGATGTCTTATTGTCTAACTTAATTGTCATACCTCATTGTGTTGAGGAATCTTGCACAATGCAACCACATACATTATGTGTTCAATTACAGGTACAATATTTGGATCATGAGTACAATCCATGATATTTTACTAGTTATTATTGAGTATAATATTGAGTGGGTTTAATGAAGGATTATCTGAAATAAGAAATTTACATAAGTGTATATATATTATATATACGTATTTTACTTTGATTTAGGAATTTTTATATCAAAGTTCTCTTGCCTTGTCAACATTGAAAGTTCATTCCCATAATCACTTTAAATGTAAGAGATATACTTACCATTATATCTCAAGCAAGATCTGGGATCTCCTTTCCTATCTTCATCACATCCCAATAATATGAGAACCTGCGACTCTGATAAAAAGAAGCGGGAACTCATTCCGCCTTGCAATTCCAGCTTGCATTTCCCAATTCGGTCTTTAACACCCGGGCCCACCACCCCTAAGATGATGTTGACCTGTTGTTAATTGAACCAACCGTCAACAGGATTAATACTCGCTTCCAATATCGCCCCAATAATATGAGGAACCGATATTAGGGTCACTACGTATACGTCCTTACTCTTTCGAGAAGCAAAGAACCTGATCCAAATAAATCATATACAGGATCTGTCACTTCGGAAAGGAATCTCCCATATACAACATCTGACGACGGAATCCTTTGCCTTGACGGGAGACCGTGGATGTCACTTATGTGATCCTCCACCTCATATTCAAATTTTAATAATTAATTATCGTGAATCATATTCACATAATTAATTCTTCCAAGGGAAATACATGTCTATTCATAATAGAGTGTTTATTGGATATAATTAATTTAATCACATTAAATTAAGGGATATTTACCCAGCGAACTCTGAAATCTTTCAAAATTACCTCTACAACCTTTGAAACATCGATATTCCTCCCTAGACCCCGTAATCTTGCTAACCATTACCGTGCAGACCCTCTGGTTAACTCCCATCCATTTGTCCGTTAAAACTAATCGGCTTCCGTTATATTTGTTTACATTATACCCAATTTGTTTGTTAAATTTACGTTCATTGCCATTTCCCCTTGGATTTGGCCCTCCCCGCCGTCCTCCTCGAAACCTCAACCCCACCGTGCCGTCCCTCTCCCTCTCCCTGTCCTCCGCCGACTCCCGCCTCTCGGACATCCGGCAGCGCCTCCCCTCCCTCCTCTCCTCCGTCCGCCCGCTCCGAGCGGATCCGTCCGAACTCCCTCATCGACCGCGCCGTCGGCCCCGCCGCCGCCGTCCTCCGCGTGTTCGAGCTCTCCCTCTTACCCTCCTCCTCCCCCGCCCTTCCCGACCTCCCCTCCTTCCTCTCCCTCATCCTCCTCCTCGAGGAGGCCCTCCGCTTCCTCTCCTCCCATTCCCCTCTCGCCCTCCAGTGGCTCCTCGACATCCTCCAGTTCCTCCACGACCACAGCCTCGCCGACCCCCCCTTCCTCTCCTCCCTCCGCTCCCTCCTCCTCTCCCTCCCCTCCCCCCCTCCCCTCGACTCCGGCCTCCTCTCCGCCTCCCTCCTCCGCCTCGAGTCACACTTCCGCCTCCTCCTCGAATCCCACACCTCCGCTTCCACATGCACACCAACCAGTCCGACCTCCTCCTCTACTCCACCCCTCCCCTCTCCCCCCACGACGCCTCCCTCCTCCAGAAGCGCATCGAGGAGCCCACAAGTACGAGGAGCCCAACGTCGCCCGCGTCATGGGCGCCGGTGACGCTGCCGAAATCGTCCCCGACTCCTCCCCCTCCTCCGTCACCCCCGGTTACATGGTCGTCGGCTTCGAGGTCGTCCCCTACAGCTTCCAGCATGACCCCGAGGCTGTCAAAGGTCCCAAGATGTACGACAAGTACCCCACTGGCATCCGCTGCGATCCTAACGTCGTCGCCATGGTCGTCAAGGAGAACCAGCCGCTGGTCTTTAGCTACGAGGTCGAATTTGTCGAGAGCGACATCAAGTGGCCGTCGCGGTGGGATGCGTATCTCAAGATGGAGGGCGCCAAGGTCCACTGGTTCTCCATCCTCAATTCCCTGCTCGTCGTCGCTTTCCTCGCCAGAATTGTCCTCGTGATCTTCCTCCGCACGGTCAGGAGGGACCTTACCCGTTATGAGGAGCTCGACAAGGAGGCGCAGGTTCAGATGAATGAGGAGCTCTCCGGGTGGAAGCTTGCTGTCGGTGATGTCTTCCGTGCACCTGCACACCCCATCCTGCTCTGCGTGGTGGTTGGCGATGGTGTGCAGATACTCGGGATGGCCGTGGTCACCATCACGTTCGCGGCGCTCGGGTTCATGTCACCTGCATCCCGCGGCACGCTCATCACGGGGATGATGTTCTTCTATCTGGTGCTGGGGATTGCAGGAAGAAGAAGGAGAGAGTGTGGAAGAAGAAGGAGGGGGAGAGAAGAAGAAAGGAGGGCCCTTGGATTTGCTAGGGTTAGATTAACTCAACTTAAATCCAAACAAGTTAACTTAAAAAATATCAAATTAACGGTAGGGTCTATAGGGTAAGACGGAGCAAGATTACGGGGTCTAGGGAGGAATATCGATGATTCAAAGGTCGTAGAGGTAATTTTGAAAGATTTCAGGGTTCGCTGGGTAAATATCCCTTAAATTAATCATCAATCCAATCATCAATCAACAAACTTGATTATTACTTGAATAGTAGGTATAATCTCAAAGTATGTATTATTCGGATTTTAATAATTAGAAAAATACATTTTGACTTCTCCGACATTATCGAATCCCTACCCGCTGTCATGGCCAGTACCAACGAGAGTGGGACGGACCACATACGTTGCAACCCGCGATCCCAATGCTCTCCGACTAGGCACCATATCCACCTCAGGAAAGGATAATGCCAGATAGATCATCATGTACTTTGAGATGCTCATCGGTTTTTCAACCGAAATTATACCATATAATATACATCAAATCAATTTTGATTATCTTATAAGGAGATTTGCTAAACAAATCCCCAATCCTATTCAAGCAAGAGGGTTTTTCATGTAAAAGTTGTCCTACAACTATTGTAGGATAAAATAAGGTTCTTCATGAAAAAAATTTTGTTGATGATTTCATGTCAACCAATGATCAAGATCAATTATCTTATCATCATGGTTAGGCAAATGTCATTCAATGAAATAATTATCTCTTTAAATATTTCACAAATATTTATCACTGATTATTTCATAAAATTAACAATTAATTTTCATCATCATATTTGAATGACTTATCACAAGGTTCATGATCAAAAGATGTCAATTTCCAGCAGTGACCCTCAATCACCAAAATTAACTTATCTCGATCAATTTAAATTCAAAAATTGCAAAATCAGTTTCCTAAGATTGAAAATTTGATTTATTAAAGAACCCAAGTGATAATTCATGCATTTCGAGGCGTATCAAAACAGTAATCAACTCATTAATCACGATTAGATCCGCAGTTCCCGCAACAATGAATACATGCATATTCAAAAGGCCATATCTTGAGCAAATGAAGTCCAAATTACATAAACTCAGATCTTATGGTTTCCTTATTTAATGGGAAACAAAATTCAATTACAAATTTCGTGTTTAAACAATTTAAATAGCACTTAAAATTTCAATTAGACAGAGGTGCGAAAATTGAAATGTGACAAAACTTTCGCGCCCATTTCAAACCCAAGTCTTCCTAGGTCTATGGATCATATCCAAAAACTTATTCGACCTAAGGCTCTGATACCACTTGAAGGATATTGAGAATCCTCAAGTGCATCACGGAAGCGTGCCGATCGCATCGTATGCAATCGGGGCAACTAGTCGCTGGATGCGACGGAAATTAAAATTTTTCAACAAGTGATGAAACCACATGATCACGAGAACATTTCTCGGATCGTTTCATCAAACCACAAAGTATAAGGAATACCTCTTGGAGTGTGGTTGTAATCGTGAGATCCCAAATAAGAGATCCTCCTGTCTTAAGTCCGATCCACGAAGAATGCACTTGCGGTACGATGATGAGACGCGAACCTCCCGCAATCCTCGATGAAGATCCAAGCAATGAATCCCCTGATTTCATCAAACGAAATCCGTTGTCTTCCATTAGAGCAAGCAGCTCCAAAGAAGAAGGAGATCCTCGAGTCGTCGAAGGCGAAGGCGAGAGACTCCCCTTCTCAATGAACAAAGTGGACGGCCACCTTGAATAGAGAGAGAGAGAGAAGGTAGGAGATAATAAGAGAGAGAGAGAGAGAGTAGTAGGCTTCTACAACTCTTAATAATGTACCCATGAAAGGCTAAGTTAGCCTTCCTTATATACTAGTTTGGGATCCAATGAATCTCAATCCATGGGACACATAGATCCAACGGCCAAGTTGGTCTATGTATTAATCAATGGCCAAGATTGTTGTTGGTTAAAAAACCAACAACATTAATTTATATTTAAATTAAATATATGTTGCAACATTATCAACATAATTTAATTTAACATAAATTAATTATTAAGAGATAATAATATAATAAAGGGGAGATAACAAATTACCTCCTAAAAATGAGGGGGTGTCACCTTTCACTATGTCATTGGTGATGCCACCTCATTTGGTGGTTATTTATCTACTTTTTATTTTATATTATTATTTCTAAATGTATTTGTAATAATCATTATTAAAAATATCCACCAATATAATTCCAAATTAATTTGTGAATATTTCAATCATGCCATTGATAAACATGTGAATCATATTCACAACCCAAACTAATTTGTAAATTACATTTCTAATTAATCAATTAATGTGAATCCAATCTACATTAATAATTAACAAATGCTATTTACAAAAATTCTCTCTCTCTCTTTAATATATATGTATATTATAAATCATATTTATAATGAGATTAATGGGGCTGCCCCCGCGTCATTTTCGGTGCCTTTTTTATTTTTTTCTAAAAATATTGCCATGTATATTCATCCCTATATCCCTCCTATATGCCATTCGAATTTCGTCAGAAACAGAGACTTTTATGGCCTCCATCCAGACAGTCATTTTTTAACGGTAACAGGATTTTTTAAATCGACACCATCTAGATGGAGGTCGTAGGAGTCTCTGTTTCTAACGAAATTCGAATGGCATATAGGAGGAATATAGGGATGAATATAAATGGTGATATTTTTCAAAAAAAATAAAAAAAACGCCGAAAATGGCGCAGGGGCAGCCCCATTTTTCTCATTTATAATACACAAGTATTATGGATAGTATTATCCACATTCACTAATCCTTGACAATTAAATCCCATTTAATTATGTTGGATAATTATTCTCTCAATATGAATCTTATTCATATTATACTTGATAATTAAATCTCATTTAATCATCAAGTCCTTCTTGTTTGGATATGTAGTTCAATAAAAGAAATATTCTTGAACCCCTTCAAGAATAATGTGCTTTCTCCGCAGATACTTGGAGATAAGGACAGGGCGATTGTATTGTTCCACGTATAGTGACTTGGATGTTGAGATCTCATCTCAAATCCAGATCTTACAAACCTCCCATAGATGCTTGATTAAATCATAACCGCAAATCAAATCTTCTCATTGCATCTGAATCTCATTCAGACTAATGTCCAACACTTGGGCCAAGATCAAATTGCTTCTCTACTGAGAGGAGTCACTAAAATCCAGAACTGTTTCATCACTCCCTCAGAATGGAAGCGTCATGGTTATACAATCGTTTATGATCACATCACCCTCATGTATTCCCAATACCTGTACATCCTGCATACTGGAAGACCTATGATCAACCCCAAGATCAAGATCAATTTTATATTGTCTTCTTCAGGGTTTTTATCAATAAGTTTCTCATTTGATCATTGGGATTTGGTATCGATCATATACTTTCGAAGAGCATATATCATATCTAGGTCTTGATCATATACTTCCAAAAGTATATATCAAACCTACAAATTCAGTCAAGCTTCCAAAGTGAGACGATCGTGCACGGAATTTGATTCTTCCCAATATCTCATGAGTGAGCTCATGTCTTCCGGTTCAGTAGTGAACCTGTACGATCCCTTTGAGAGATCGTATTACTCATATGCCCTTACATGCACACCAACGCGCCAGTGTATAGACCTTGGTTAGGTCATCAACCTATTGGTCTGCCAAATGTACATAGTCAGACATATAGTAACACATCTGTCTCCGGTCAGAGGATGCGTGCCCATGTTGTGACAGTATTCAACATAGGACTTAGGTTATCTCGATCTCGTTAAGTCAACCCATTGACCTAACTAATCTGACACCTTCGAATCACTATTCCTATGCAGAGGACCTGCATCAAGAGGTCGATCAGATATCAGCCTATGTGAGAAAGGATTGCCATCTCCTACTCAGGCTAAATATCATCTCTTAATGATCATTTGACGGTGCTTGATGAGTCCTCTATTTAACTCTTTAGATATTTATCCAAACACCAGCCTCTAAGATTCATTTAATGAATCAACAGCTATATGATCATCAAGATGGCCATTGTACATAACCATGATTGTACAGAGGGACCTTATATGCAAATTATTTATTCTTCATTTCAGATCAGGGAATGATATGTGCAATAACATTTATTGCATAATGGCTCACCGTGGGCTCGCATGTCCAACACCTGATACCTGCAAGAAAGGTCAAGGAGTCACGGGCAAATTGCCACGATCCACTAATGGGAAAAAAGGGGCAGTGGGTGGCACGGAGGTGTTCATCTTCGGCCGGAGAAACTCGATGTTGGCCAAACAAGAAATCCGATGGTGTTATCGATGATTGAGCGAGAAGCGATGAAGGGATAAATGCGGAGAAGATCCTCAGCTAATCTAAGGACTAGAAAGACGACAGAACAAGGGAGAAGAAGCCTCACCAAGGATACACGGGAAGATGGCTCCGACGAAACCTCCGGTGTGGGGATGCGCGTCGATTCGACACCGCCAAGACCTCCAAACACGCGCGTCCAGCTCATGCTATCACCAGGAAGGATACTCGGATGCTAGATCTAGGGTTTAGGGGTGGAAGAGTGATATAAGAGAGAAAGAAGGTCGGGGATCCTTTTTGAATGGTTGACGAGGTGGATTCAAAGATCAATGAGGATCGGTCGAATCGACGACCCACTCCCCAAGAAAACACTAGGGTGTGAATCATCGATACATGGTGAACAAAAGTCAAGAAGATTTCAACACGAGAATGTGCAAGACGCGCTCTCCAAAATTCCAGGAAAACACCAAAAAACACAGTCTGATATGGAGCCAGACCTCGGTCAGAGAGTTGACCGAGGTCAACCGACAAAGGATTCTGGTTGGTCCACTGGACCAACCAGAAAATTTGTTGGTAAAAAGATTTATTAAATCAATTTAAAATAATAAATGATTTTATTATTTTTAGGTTACAAAATGACAAATGTTTATTATTCGAAATATTTTATTATGATTTTTATTTATTTTTTAGAGGATTAAAATGACAAGTTACCTTTTATAACTTATATACAGGTATATTCATCTATATATTTTATTAATTTAGTTTTATTTTGTATATTTAATTTTATTATTTTTGTTTATCATTTTATAAATTTATAACTTTTTTTATAAACTTATATATATTTATTTTATTTTTCTGATGTGATTTGTACAATGAAATAAATATAAGTATAATTCACATAGGTATAGTTATAAGTATTATACTTAGGTATTTTATACAAGTATTTTATTTTTGAGTTTTATTGATGTTTTTAATCAAGTTTTACTATGCACATATATTAAAAATAGTATTTACAAAAGTATAAAAATATATAAATTATAAAAATAATGAATAATAAATAAAAATGAATGATTTAATCGGTATAAGTATACAAGGAGGGTCCAAAACTCAACTTTCAAACCATAGCTTCTCAAAATATGAAACCATCTTCATTCAATAGCTTATTGAAAATTATATACAATTAAAGGTTATTTTGATACATTTCGAGTTTTTATTTGAGAGATACAGGTCTGGGAGTTGGGGTTCTGGAATTTTATTCAGACCGTAACTTTTTATCTGTACATTATTTTTGTATGAAATCAATTTTGTATTTTTATTTATGTAATTACCTACAACTTTAATGTTCAAAGTTTCTTTATTTGAAGTATAAAAAATGGAACCAAAAATAGGTCCCAAAATGAATAAAGAATGAATTAAATAAAAGGGATTTTTATTGTATTTTGGCCCTTATCTCCCCCTACTTTATTCCTTGTCAACCTAGTCATGTAGATGCCTAGGTCTCGAGATTTCGGGTCATAAAATATTTATAATATTTTATTCTTTTTCTTTTATTTTCTTTATTCTATAATTTTGGCTTTAAAAACCGTGTTTTATACACTATTTAAACACATATTCATGAATGCTAAAAATACCTAAATTAACACTATTTTCACGCATTTACTAGGGTTTTCAAGGCCAAAATGATAGAATAAAGATGGTGAAATGTAGATTCATCAGCGACATGGGTGAATGAGATGCGTAGGATGAGGAGGAAATCGAGTGGCTTTGGTTTAGGCGGATGTGGGTGGTTGAAATTTACTCTGGAGGCAGATCTGATGGCAGGGATTGCATCATAAATGTAGGTTTGAGATGGGGGAAGAAAGAAGTAGATCTGATGACCTAGGAGAACGCCGGGTGGCGGAAGGGGGACATGCCACGTAGGCGGCCCAGAGGGCGCCACGTGGCCTAAAAAGAAAATTAGAAAAAGCTAAAATAAAGATAAATACAAAAGAATTAGTTAGAGAAAGAATTAGGAAAAAGTCAAAACATGAAAGTTGTTCGTCTCGATGAGATCTACAGTTTTCATGTTGGAAAAAAAGTCAAAAGAGGTCATTTATACAAAACGTATTTTTGGAGGTATTTTTAAGGGGTTAAAAACACCTTCTTTTTGGTTTTGTGTTGTCTTTGTTTTTTAGTCTTTTTTAAGTCTTAGGAAATTATAGACAATTGTTCAACTTGATTTCTAGGGGTTTTTGAAGGGAAAATAATTAAAACAATAATTGATAGTGATTAAATACAATTAATTATAGGTTAAGAATGTACAATATAATACAAGATAAAATGGATGAATTATTGGTGAATTTTAGTTGTTTCCTTAAGGCAGGGGTTTAATTATAGACTTCTGACATGATGAATGTGAGATTCATCATACCCCTATACATAAACCATGCTTGTCATTGAGCATCTAAAGAATGAAGGAGTCAGATTAATTCCTGACAATGCAAGTGAAGATTTTAAGGCTTAATCTTTCGAGGACCCTCAATTTAAGGGATCTTAAAATTCTGGGCATGTCCATGCCTTAGCCAGAAGGAATCCAACTTCTCTAATTTTCAGACTCTCTTTGTGTACATATAATATAAGGATATGACTTTTAGTTTACTGCATTTAATGAGAGCCGAGTCGAGAAATCACTCGAAGTTCCAAACCCAGAGGCTCTCCTCTAGACCTCATCCTCAATAGTAGGGAATAAGTCTATTCTTGCTTCAGTCAACTGTCTCATTAGTTCGTCGGACTTGAAGTGTTGATTAACGACCATATGATGGAGGGCATAGGATTGTGTCTATTTTTCTCTGCCTTACATTGGAACAAGGGGCCTCTCGAGTGCCTTTTTACTCAACACATGTAAATTTTTAGATTGTTGATCAATGTGTCCGTCAAAAGTGTTGGAGTCGTCTACACTTGTTTTTTTGGGAGTACACCGGGGTGTGTCTCTTTAGAGTATCTAAGATACCTTCGACATCCAGAATTGTATTGCTTACGATGTAGAGCCCTTTTTTGGTGCCAGCCAGACTCCTTGGTACTAATTAGTGCTTGGTCCAAGTGGACACTTTGAAATTGTTTGGGAGTGCTAGCTATTAGCGGGAGCTCATTTATAATTTGACTTTGGATGTAGAGCTTTTCTTTGACATTTCTTTGCTTTTGTTGGCTAGCTCCACTGCTTTTACCAAATATTGGCGCACACTGATCAACAATTATCATTAAGTTTCATCACACCCTGGCACATAGGTAAATATCAAAGGGGTAGCATACGAACTTGTTCACATACTGGCAAGAGTTTTGATGACACTCAGGTTTTCTAATATGTTCATTAACTTTATAACATCCTCGAATATCATTAGATCGGGTCCAAACTCAAATCTCTAGTCCTAATTCCTCGAGTGATATCTCAACTCATCTCATCAATCATGCAGTTGTAAAAGTAATTGTGCTGATCATATTCTTTTGAAGGTAGAGATGAAGAGTGCAATATAGCGCTCAAATATTTCAAACCAGGGAAGTGTGGATTATTAAGTTAAAAAATCCTAATGACTAAGGCATATTAACCCAGACTCTTTAGGTCACAGAAGTCCAGTGTCCTCAAAATTTTCAAATCTTGAGTGAATGTGAGTGTGTTAGGAATACACCAACTCCTTAGTTTGTGATTTTTGTGATTTTTGTTTTTGTAAATTTTTATGGATTTTAATTTTCAAATTTTTTTGAAGAGATAATGACTAGCCCATTGATAAACACGGAATTCAATGGGTCTAATGTCTCTCATAATGAGGAGACAACCGTGTCGCTGTGGCGACCCTCAATGAATCTCGTATTTGATCAACAATGAACCCACAATATAAATATCAAGCAATGAAAATAAATCATGGAGTCAAATTTATTTTTAACTCTACAAACAAGGTGTATAGGTGAAAGTATGTAAAGAGTTCGAACACAGGGAGCAAGGCAGGATAGATCAACAAGTGTGTGTGTGTGTGTGTGTGTGTGTGTGTGTGTGTGTGTGTGAATGTGACGTATTGTCTACAAGATGCAATGCAAAGGTTTTTGTGGGTTTTTAATTTTATATTTTTATATTTATTTTTTAGTTTTTTTTAATTTTGTATTTGGTTTTCTTTTTACTGATTTGTATTTTCTTTTTGTATTTTATATATATTTTTATATTTTCTTTTTCAATAATAGAGTATATATACAATATAAGGAAGAGAGGGATAGAGTATTTATAAAGATAAGTAAAAATAGTCAAAAATTAGTGAATAAAATATTTTCGGTCTTTTTATAATTTTAATATGGTTTTGTGATTTTTGGGGAATTTTCAGAATGTTTTTGGTATTTTTAAAAGTAAAAATACAAGAACACAGTGGACTAGGTTTCTTGCCGAAATCAAAGTGAGGATGAAAAATACTAAACAGTACCCAAAATTCCTCAAATTAATTTTAAAATATAGACAATAAAACAAGGAAGACACAACAACTGAGTTTATATTTTTTGGTTTTTCTAGAAATTTTTTGATTTTTATGAAGTTTTTATAGGTTTTCATATTTTTAAGGTTTTTTTGAAATTTTTAGTGATTTTTGGACTGACACTAAAAGATGATGAAACAAGCAAAATACAATTTTTTTGGAAATTTTCAAAAGATTTTTATAATTTTTATGGATTTTCTAATGCAAACAGTAGGAAAAATGCATGTTTTTGATTTTTAATAAATATGAGAATGCAATAAATATGAAATGCAAAAATATGCCGTGAATAAGCAAGCACACAAGAGCTTCTGCTATTTTTTGAGAATTTTTCGAGTTAAAATGATGCTCCCAATAAATAAAGACAAGCACACAAAAATTCAAGGCCTAGCAGGGGTATAAGTGCAAATATCAAAATTTCCAGGGGTACAGTTGCAATTTTACAACAAAATATAGAACTGATAAACCAAGTTCTTGGACCAATTACAAATTTCCTAAGCCGCAAGGGTATGACTGTAAAATACCCACCAGGGCGCGTGACTGGCACGCGCTTGGGAGGGTCCTGCTTGTAATATCAAAAATTCCTGAGGGTGCACATGCAAATATCCCAAAATCATTACACTTAATATCAAAATCCTTGGACTAAAGCTAAATACCTAAACCCTGGAGGAGTTCCTCGCAAAAAGCCCGCACCTCACGTGTACTGGTCACGTGAGGTGACGTGGCGTGGACTGAAACGTAATATCGCTAAAGGTTAGGGGGAAACATGCAAAAACTACAAAAAATCTAACATAGCATAGGAAAGTTTACGGATTAAATAAATATTACAAAAAGTGTGGGGGATATAATGCAAATTACCCACGCTAGCGCGGGAGCGGACGGCGGATCTGCTCTCACTTAGACATGTGTCACGCCCGCATGACCAGATGACGGTTCGTGTGTGGGTGGCCTGGATTAGATCAAGCGGACGGCGATCAATGGCTGAGGAATGAAGGATCCTACGGCTGTTGCACGCCTGGGCTGAGGCATTTGATCGGACGGCTCCGAAGGGTCGATGAAGAATAGGGAAGAACCCGCCGCCAGGCGAGCTATCCCTGCCCAGATCTTCCTCCTCCACCGGGCTTCGATGCTACAAAATGCCTCTAGCTGCTCCTGCGGTCGTCCTCTCCACGCCTGGGGCTTCAAAACGGGCTGGCGACTGCCTGGGCTCCTCCGCGACGTCAGAGAAGAAGAGGAGGTCCAGGGGTCTCCGGCGAAGCCAAAAATGCCTCCTGGTGTACTTCAAAGCTCAAGGACCTACATTAAAAAGGATAAGGAGGTCGAGGGCAAAATGCCTCGACCTCCATTGGCTCTCAAAAATGGGTGGACGGCGATGTGGATGCTCGCCGGAGCTTACTCCGGCGAGGGGGTCGATTGAGAGAATCGAGCAATGAACGTGACGATTAAGGATACTTACGTGTAGCTAGGATTACAATGGATGAACAGGGAACGAAAATTAAAAGAACTAAACACCTCAAGGGGGGTACCCGAGCTTGAAAGTACCTCGGTGGGAAGGTCACCAGAGGTGGGGGTGGAACGCCCAAAATCCTCGTCGCTCCGCCGCCACGAAGGATCCAAACTGGAGCTATCACCTCCAGGGAGTCAAGGCGGGATGAATGGGAACGAAGGACCAGACAAATGGGGTTCAAATTTTCCAAGGAAGGTCAGGTGTTCATTATATGTGGTTTGACCCAATGACTGGGATGCTTCAAAGATCGAGGGACGAAGCTTCGCACAACGATCCAAAGCCCAAGACAATCACCGGGCGAGCAAGGTGGATGAACGAGTAGAAGATTTGCAGAAGGAAGCATCCCAAGAAGATGCAAGATGCATCCTCGAAAAAGGTGAGAACATGGGTCAAAACCTAGTTCTGACAGGGCTAGAGGGGAAAGGACACCTAGTTGACCGAGGTCAACTAGGGTTTGCACCTGGTTGGTCCACGTGGACCAACCAGGAAAAAACATGGAAAATGGTTTTATTAATTCGATTAAAAATAGAAAATGGTTGAATTAAAGTTTGGTTATTAAATAAAAAATATTTTTTATTTTATGTAGTATTTTATTCTGATTTTTAATTATTTTTATGAGGTATATTTTTACAAGTTGCTTTTTATACCCCTTATAGGTATATTACCTGTATATTTTATTAATTGATTTTTATTTTGTGTATTTTAATTTATTTATTTTAATTTATTATTTTATATAATGATAAAATACTGTTATACACTTAATTACATTTTTATTTTATTTTTTTGAATTGTTTGTATATTTAATAAAATACAAATATACATTCTACAGGTATAAGTATAGGCAGTATACCTATGTATCATAGATCCAAGTATTTTTATTTTGAGTTTTATTTTGGTTTTTATTCTGTTTTTAATGTACATATATATTGTAAGTATTATTTACATAATTATACAAATATAAAATTATACAAATAATGAATAAAGAATAAATTGAGTATTTTAATCTGTACAAGTATACTACAAGGGTCCAAAACTCAACTTTCAAACCATAACTCCGAAAAATATGAAACCACCTCCATTAAATAGATTATTTTAATCTATATACAATTAAAGGTGAGTTTTCTGCATTGGAGTTTTCGTTTGTGAGATATGGGTCTGGGAAGTCGGGATTCTGGATTTCTATTCAGACCATAACTTTTTATTTGTACATTATTTTTTAATGAAATAAATTTTGTATTTTTCTTTATTAATTATCTACAACTTTCATGTTCAGAGTTTCTTTATTTTATGTATAAAAAGTAGAACCAAAAGTAGGTCCCAAAATGAATAAAGAATGAATTAAAAAGAATAGGTATCTAGCCCTTATCTCCCCCTACTTTATTTCTTGTTGACCTATTCATCTAGATGCCTAGGTCTAGGGGTTTGGGTCATAAAATATTTACAATATTTTATTCTTTTTCTTATCTTTTATTTATTCTATAATGTTGGCTTTATTTACACTATTTTATACACTATTTGGATGCACATGCATGAATGCTAAGATGATGGATTTAATGTTATTTATACGCATTTGCTAGGGTTTTTGATGCTAAAATGATAGAATAAAGATGATGAAATGTGGCTTCATCATCCCCCTATACTTTACCTTTGCTAGTCCCTAGCAAACACTTATGCAATAATTGCAGGAAGAAAAAGAAAGAAAAGAAAAAGAAGAAAGATGGCTGAAGTTTAATTATCAAACTTGTCTTTACAAAATCAAAGTTTGGAGCTTAAGTCGGACCTTCGGAATTTTAGTGCGGTAGGAACCTTAATGAGAACCAGATTTGAAATCCAACAGTCCCTGAGAAATCCCAAAACTCTGTTCAAGTCTCCTCAATAGCCAGTCAGAAATACTTCAACTCATACGCAAACCCTCACGACTATGAATCTGACTCGTATAGTGTAAGTGATGGTGGCTCTCCCCAACTGAAATGACAACGAGACTGACTTCTCTAATATGACAACCCAATGATTCCCCAATCCAACAACTCATCCCTCAAGGAGCAGGGTATTCCCTTCTAAGTTCAAGTGACAACCGACCCAAGAGGAGGGGGTGAAGAGAAGAATGGACGGTAGCCAGTGTAGCTACCTATCCTAGGATGCAAGACCAGTGTAGTCAAGTCATCCAGCTGCAGGCTCACGTGATTTGACTTTGAAGCTCAAGCTTGCTTATTTGACTTTACAATATATGTATACTCCGGCAGGCATTTTTATTTTTGTACAGGCCTGTCCACTTTTTTGGAGTTATTGCTTTTGCATTTTTTTGAATACTATATACAGTAGCATCTACATAGGGAGTTTTTCCTCTTGAGCCAGTAGACTATCCCTCTTTTGAAGCTTTATTGCAACCCACGATCTTCTATCCTCAAAACTCATCATTACTGTACAGGTTGGGGCGCACTTCCCTCCCTAGAGGAGGACAAGTGTTTCCACCTGTGTGCGTCTCATACCGACAAATCCAACCCCCTCACCACTCCCACTGAGTTGAGCCATGTGAAAGGTGCAAGTGTCCAAGTTAGGTCATTATCAACAAGAGTCGTGCGTATGCTCCGAAATACTCAACTTAGGCAGTCAAGAATCCATTGAACCAAGTCCCGTGATCCTCAAAGAATTAAGTCAACTAGACCTGAAGTACCTCAATCCTAGTTCCTACAAGGTTCGTATTAGTTAGGTAGATTTTAAGGTCCAACCAAGCTCCAATCTCTGGATTTTATTTAGACTTGTTCAACTGTCAAACTCAATCCGAAAAATGTGAATGCCATGCAAATGCTATGCAGAAAATATTTTTTTGATGCAATTTTCAAAGATTTTGAACTTTTTACGGGTTTTTGAAAAGATGATGATGATGCATATGCATTTTTTAGATTTTTCAAAAAGATTTTTCAAATGTTTTTGGATTTTAGTTTTGCAAATGTTTTTGGGATTTTTGAAAACAAAAGGTTTTGGCTGAAAACTGGGTACAAATATTTACACGGGAGTGCTTCTTATATTTACAAGAAGTTGGTTTTAAGAATTTACAAGGGTAAGTGGTCGATTTTATAAGTATATATACAGTGGATTTTTGGTGTGATGTATGTATTCCTCAAACTTATTTGACACTGGTTTTTCAAACAATTTTGAAAACTATAGTCCAAAATAATTTTTTCAAACAGTTTTTTACAAACATGTACACACATTTGAAAATCATTTTGCAAAGGTCTTCCAAACAGTATATATAGATTTTTCAAATATTTTTGCAACTATTTTTCAAACCAATTGCAAATCATTTTTCAAACATTTTATTTCACACAAAGAAAATAATTTTACAATCAAAATGTTTTTACAAAGGTTGAAAACATGTAACAAAATGTTTTCAAAATAGTTTTCAAAAGATTTTTCACAAGGATTTTCAAACTATTTTTAAACATTTTGCAAAAAATATTTTCTCCTGATTTATTAATTAGTAAATAAAAAAAGAATTTGAGAAATGGTAACATCTTTTTATTAAGGTTTTTAATGATTTTTGTAAGTATAATTAGCCCTAATTATTAGGAAAATACGAAAGTACGAGTTATGGCTGTAGTATATACACAGTATATACGACCCCCTATACTTAGCTTGAGCTATGTCCTCATAGATCGGAGAGAAAAGAGAAGACATAACTCGTACTAAGTATAGAAAAGTCTAAAGAATAAATGAATAAGAGATGAATGAATAAACCAATGAGAAGTTGACCGTCCCCCCTATACTTAGGATCAAATAATCCTAAGTAGAGCAAATTGTACACAATGCAGGGAGGGTCAAGGGTGGGAATGAACAGATTGTACTCAGATTGTCTCCCCCTATACTTAGGGTAAGATATCCCTAAGTATAGACAAGAAGAGGAGCCAATGGAGAGGATCAAATAATAGAACAACTCGGGGTGCACGCCCCCCTATACTTAGGACAAAGTATGTCCTAAGTGTAGAGACTGACAACAAGGGGTGACACCTTTTCGGTAGATACAGAAGATAGAAGAGGAAAAGAATAAAAGAAGAAAAGGAGAAAAGATATCAACAGATGGATCTATACAGCAGAAGATGGAAGTGATAACCATGTACGAGATGCAAATGATCGGAGTCAAAGAACACATCTCATACCAGAAGAATGGGGGCAACATCAATGGTCGGCGGATCATGATCTAGATATAGCTTCAGGCGCTGATCGTTGACATGGAAGGTAGAGGAAGTTGACGGCTCGGATATGTTAATACTGTCATTGTCATGTACCTTCCTGACCACATAAGGACATTTCCACTTGCTCTGTAATTTCCCTGGAAATAATTTTAGCCTGGAATCGAACAATCATACGCGTTGATCGGGCTCAAACTGTTTATGGCTGATATGAGAATCGTGCCATGTTTTCACTTTTTCCTTGTATTGTAGGCTGCTAGAAAAGGTTGTATCTCTCAACTCCTCCAAGGCTGCCAACTCTGCTCTTCTCTATTCTCCTATACCCTCGGGATCTAACAGTAATGTAGTGACTGCCCAAATTGATTTGTGCTTGATTTCCACTGGAAAATGGCATGGCTTGCCATAGACGAGATGAAAGGGAGATGTCCCTAATGGATTTTTGAAGGAGGTCTGATAGGCCCACAAGACCGAGTCCAAAAGCTGTGACCAATCCTTTCGGTCTGGGCGGACAACCTTCTGTAAGATTGTCTTGATCTCCCTATTCGATACTTCGGCAAGACCATTAGTTTGAGGGTGGTATGGCGTGGCAACACGATGGTCAATGTCGAACTCGTCTGCAAGGGACCTGACTTTATCATTAATGAAATGAGACCCCCCGTCTGAAATCAGAACTCTAGGCACCCCGAACCGTGAAATGATATTTTTCCTCAAAAATTTACACACAGTTTTAGAATCTGCGGCTCGGGCGGGGATGGCCTCAACCCAACGGCTGGCATAATTTACAACAAGCAAAATGTGTTCGAATCCCTGACTCTTAGGAAATGGGCCCATGAAATCAATCCCCCATGCATCAAAAACTTCACAAAAGTGAATGGGCTGCATGGGCATCATGTCTCTCTATCTGCAAGTGCCCATCTTCTGACAGTTAGCACACCTCTTCATGAATTCATCTGAATCCTTGAAGAGGGTAGGCCACCAAAGGCCGGATTGAAGCACCTTTTGTACTTTCCTTCTCTCAGAATGATGTCCTCCTGCCTCAAGCTTGTGGCAATATGTGAGGACGCTATGCTGCTCTTCTTGAGGAATGCACCTCCTCCATATGCTATCCCCTCCTTCATGATAAAGGACGGGATCCTCCCAATGGTAAAACTTGGCCTTAGCTAGGAAGGTCTCAAGTTTCTGCCTGGGCCAACCTTGGGGAACCGTCTTGGTAACAAGATAGTTTACAAAGTCGGCATACCATGGGATTGAGGCGATAGCCAAGATCGCCTCATCTTGAAATGTCTCTGTGATAGGTGCACTGGGCTCAGATTCCTCAAGGTTCTCTAAGCGGGAGAGATGATCCGCCACCACATTTTTAACTCCAGCTTATCCTTAATCTCAATATCAAATTCCTGGAGCAGAAGGATCCATCTGGTAAGACGAGCTTTGGCATCCTTCTTGCCCATTAAATACCGGATGGCGGTGTGATCTGTGTAGATAGTCACTCTATATCCGAGAATATACGATCTATACTTATCCAAAGCAAAGACTATGACCAGCATCTCTTTCTCAGTTACAGTGTAATTCCGCTGAGCGGCATCCAAAGTCCGGCTGGCGTAGTGAATGGCAAACGGCAATCCATTCCTCCTCTGTCCAAGCACAGCCCCTACGGCAAAATCAGAAGCGTCCGTCATGATCTCAAATGGGAGAGACCAATCGAGTGGCTGAAGGACAGGAGCCGAAACAACCATACTCTTGAGAGTCTCAAAGGACGCAAGACACTTATCATCTACAATGAACTCGGTGTCTTTCATCAGCAGATTAGTGAGCGGTCGGGCAATTCGACTGAAGTCATGAATAAACCGTCGGTAGAAACCGACATGCCCTAGAAAAGACCGCAATTGACGCAGATTGGACGGTGGATTGAGTTTTCTAATGATATCCACCTTGGCCGGATCAACCTCCATGCCCCTGTTGGAGATAATATGACCAAGGACCGTCCCCTGAGTCACCATGAAGTGACTCTTCTTCCAAGACAATACAAGATTGACCTCTATGCAGCGTTGAAGCACACGGTCTAGGCAGTCAAGACAAGCATCAAACCCGTCGCCATAGACCGAGAAGTCATCCATGAAGACCTCTAAGCAATCACCTACCATGTCCGATAAGATGGACAACATGCACCTTTGGAATGTCGCGGGGGCGTTACATAGACCAAAGGGCATCCGTCTGAAAGCATAAGTCCCAAACGGACAGATGAATGCTATTTTTTCCTGGTCTTCGGGCATAATGGCCACTTGATTATAACCAGAGTACCCGTCAAGAAAGCAGTAATGACTCTTCCCAGCTAGCCTCTTGATAATCTGATCAACGAATGGCAGTGGGAAATGATCCTTCTTGGTGGCCTGATTCAATCGTCTGTAGTCCACACAGACCCTCCAAGAAGTTGGTACCCGGGTATCTATCTCCTCTCCAGACTCATTCACAACTGTAGTGATACCCGTCTTCTTGGGTACCACATGTAATGAACTAACCCACTTGGAGTCGGAGATGGGGTAGATAAAATCGGCGCTCCACCACTTTGATATTTCTTTCATGACCACATCTCGAAGATTCGGGTTCAGCCATCGCTGGAACTCACGCGATGGCCTAGCGTCCTCCTCAAGATAGATGTGGTGGGAGCACAGTGCTGGACTAATCCCCTAGAGATCAGCTATACTCCATCCTATCGCCTTGCGGTTTCTTTCAAGAACCTCCATAAGACGAGATTCTTGTTCTCCAGTCAAACCTGCTGAGATATTGACTGGGTGCATATCTGTCTCACCCGCAAGGAATCTATACTTCAGCGACTGCGGCAAGAGTTGCAGTTCTGGACAACTGGGAGGTGGCAGATCTGGCTTCTGATATGTCTGTGTGAAGGCGACCAGGTCTGCATGGGAGAACTCTCGCTCTTCATGAATTTCTGACGAAGGGAAGCCTGCTGAATCATCTATGAACTGTACTGGCTCGCACTCCGTCCTAGCTGTCGGCCCAGAAGGAATCAGACATGGCAAATAGTCATCAAAGTCATCCCAATCAATGTCTGAATCCGAGGGATCTGAAGTATAAGAACAAGATTGGAAATCATCAGCACCGCTCGTCCCAACACTGTCAGCCTCAAATGTATCCTCGTCCAGGGGTGTGCTCTCCAGGCTCTCGACTGCCATAAGCTTTAAAGATGGTAAATATGTAGGCAAGGTGAGGGTCTGTGCTACGGAATCTGTCCAATTGGATTCATCATCTGTCATCACAAAGTCACACTCCTGGTAGATGTCTAGCTCTTCCTCTGTCATCTGCACGGCTTTGCTGGACTACTCCGAGCATTCTAATTTTCTCGTTCTGGTTTCCTCAATCGTCTCTATTTGTATGGTTTCTCCCTCTACGCAAAAACATACCTTCCCACTATCATGATCGGTCACCGCCTTGGCTGTGGCCAAGAACGGACGTCCAAGTATGATGGGGGCATCAGTTACCGACTCAGGGATCTCCATGTCCAATACAACAAAGTCCACGGGGAATTTCAGGCCCTGAATGATAACGACCACGTCTCTCAACAACCCCTTCGACCTCTTAGTCGACCTATCAGCAAATTGAAGGATTGTCCTGCTCCTAAGAAGAGGACCAAACTCGAAGCGGTCGAGTAAGGCTGTCGGAAGAAGGTTGATAGAAGAGCTGATGTCTAATAGAGTACGATCAAACTGCTGCTCCTGAATCTCGCATATGACATAGGGAGCTCCTGCATCTGGTCGTTTGGCTGGTAGTTTGTTCTGAATGGTGCAGCAAGTGGAATGAGTGAGCACATGGATCTAATCTCGGTGGTTCCTCCTCTTCCTGCAGAATGTAGTCTTCTCTTTCAAGTTCTTTTTGAAGAGGGGGATGTGCTCAAGTGCTTCCTGTAGAGTCAGCTGAATGTAGAATCGATCAATCATCTGATTGTTGAACTCTACCTGTTGGTCCTTTTTAGAATTTTCTCTTTTATTTCCCTTCTCTCGGTGAAGTGCCTCGGGGAAGGGGATAGTAGGGGCCTCCGCAGATGGAGGACTAGGAAGAGGTTCATGTACCTGTGAAGGAATAGAATCCATACACTGATCATCATGCAACACATATGGATTTGAAATATGAACAGAAACCATTCCTTTATTCATTTTTTTGTTCTTTTTCTTGTTACCACAATCCTAAGATACAAAAGGTGGTAACACCACAGAAGGACGCTCAACAAAAGTGGAAGTGGTGGCCTCAGTACCACCAACGGCATCTGGCATCGCGGCATCAGCACCGCGCTCTGGCTCTATATCCAAAATGGTGGCATCAGCACCACCGTCTGCATCTGGTGTCTTGATGGCCTCAGCACCGTCATCTGGATCTCCATCATTGGTGGCTTCAGCACCACCGTCATCAACGTCATCATCAGCGGCATCAGCACTGCTACTCTGCTCATCTGGCACTCTGGATTCTTCGTGTTGTTATTGCTCAGATGAGGCGCCGCCGGCTGGCATCCTACCGCTCCTAGTAGTCACAAAATCAGCATCATTTAAAGAAGAAGACATGTCACTCAAATAATCACTAGGAGAGGTATCCTCTATGAACTATACCTGCTCAGACTTTCTTTTCAAGCTGTTCGGATTGGGCTAAAAAAAGAGCTAGTATGGCGGTTTTTCCCTTGATAAAATCCCTCACTACTTGCCGGAACTGATCCATGTCCTGCCGGTAGGATTCTCGATGTTCAGTAAGCAATCGGGCGAGGTCATCTAAGGTTGGGTTCTCGAATGCAGGTGCCTGAGAACCGGATGTGTTTCCTTGCTGGAAATGAGGTTGCTGTGGTGAGGAGAAATGCTCACGAGGCTGGGGATATGACTGTTGAGGCTGTGGACGCTGCCTCCACTGTTGTCCCTGATAGGCGGGACGAGGACCATTCTGGTACTGTTTTTGGGAATACTGGGGCTTCTGCTACTGCTGCTGGTTGTTCTGCTATCCTTGAGCAGGAGACTGCTGTTGGGATGAGGAGCCACCATTACCCCAACGGAATCCGGGGTGATCATGATGAATCTCGGGCTGCGGGTACCGGTCGTACCAAATCCCATTGACTTCCATCAATGGTTCCTGCTCGAAGGGTGGAGGGGGTAGAACTGTCAGTGGTTGATCCGGCTGATAGAACACCATCCGAGTGTTCTGAGATGGTGGCTGCGATGGGTAGTATGGTAGCTGCGGAACCGGCTCTACCTGGATGTGGTTGACCTGGCGGTGTGAGGCAGAGGGCTGGGTAGAGCTACTACTGCTCGGATCGGCCCGTGACCTGAGAGGCTGCTGAGTGTATGTTTGTGCCTCCTGAATGCAGAGAATTTGAGTCTTCAGGTCACTCATGGTTTTGGTGAGAAGGTCCATCTAGGCAAGACCTTGGTTCTGCTTCTTCTCGAGGATCTCCATACGGTCCAACTTCTCATTAATGATGCCCATATCGGCTGCGGGGGATTCGGCTTGAGCTGCGGTTGCCGATGGAGTGTGAGGACCAGCATCGATGCGGGCGATCCTCTGAAATGATCCTGCTCCTTGGGGTGGCTTTTGCTGCGTGTAGACTCTGGCTCGGATCATCACAGTTGAGTTTTCTGCCATGTCTTCATAGATGGCCCAGACGTCGTCTTCACCCTTGGAAAAGTACGATCAACCATAAGAGGCATTTACAAGCCCCTGCAACTCCGGTGTCAGCCCACAGAAGAAACTCTGAACCAGATTGGGCTTTGATATGTTATGGTGTGGACACCGGTCAATGAGCTCTCTGAATCAATCCCAAGCTTCATGGAACTGTTCATTAGGGATCATTGTGAAATTGCTGATCATGGCTCGTGCTGCATTAGTCTGGCCGAGAGGGTAATACTTCTTCAAGTAAGCGGTCCGGAGTTGTGCCCAAGTGTCGATGAAACTCCCCAAGTGTTTCAGCCAGTAAGCAGCTCTATCAACCAAAGAGAATGGGAAGGCTATCATCTTGATAGTGTCCTCGGTCATCAGCCTGTCATGAATGGTACTGCAAATCATCTCGAATTCTTGCAGATGGAGGTGTGGTTCTTCGGTCGGCAGCCTATGGAATTTGGGTAGAAGCTGAATAGTGTGGCGCCGAAGCTCGAAGTCTCCATGTATGGGAGGGAGCCGGATCCATCGGTGAGTGAGGGATGCAGCAGGATTGTGTAATTCCCTCATGATCGTCTGTGGTGGTCTCTCAGCGTCAGGATCTCCTCCTTCTGCAACGGGTATATCTCCCCCACCACCTGCGGCTCTATTCTCTCGATCTGTTCTCATCTGTGCTAGCTCTCGCATCACGTCACCCATGAATGCTCCCTGGTCTTTGATCTGCCTATGCATTGTCTCCAGGGAGGCTAGTAATAAATTGTTGATGGCAACTTGATCAAATAGAAATTGAGGTTTCTCCTGCTCATCCGGGCGGTCTCCTCTATCTGTCATGGCGGGGTTCTCTGAAAAGGCAAAAGAACCCATCTCAGGTGCCGTCAAATGATCTGAGCTCTGTGATGCACTAAATTATGAAACTCTAGGACTGATGGAAGGAGAATGAGAAGGGTGGTCGAGGGGGAACAGGGTGGAAGTGAACTCAGGCTCGGAGAGCGAACTCTCCGAGGTTAACCTAGATGAATAGGGAGGAGTTCTGGATAGCAGTGCCGACAAGGTCAGCCTAAGAGATCTCCGTCCCATCATCTTGATTATTTGAGAATATGAAGGTTGAGAATTGAAGAAGAAGGAGGTGGCAAAATTACGCACGATTGTGTGGTGTTTTTGATCTTGACCTAGATCCAACTAGTAATCAAACACAAAAAAGGGGATTCGCCAACTCAACACGTAAAGCCGTAAGAGTTCGGCTTTTATCTTTGTAGCTTTCGAATGAATTCAGGCATTTATCTTTTAACAAGTTCTTAGAGCGCTACGCCTATAGGAGCGAGAGTACTACCGGAAGAGTATCCCGTACTTGTCCTCCTCTTATGTAACCTGTAGTCTGCACTTTTTAAGGTCCTTGTAACCCTTCCTGGATCCCTACTCAGCCAAAGAAATAAAGAAAGGAATCCAATAGGCGAAACCAATACTTCGGAACTCGCTCGCAACGGAATCACCCGTGAGCATGCAAGAACCTACTCGGATGCAAGACGATGAGACAGACACCCCCGTGAAGGCGTGGCCTAGGTCGATACTTCAGACAAGGTCGATGCTCTACACAATAGAGAGTCATCAATGGTGACCAAGCCCTACTCGTCCACGTACGATAGAAGCGCCAATACTTCAGAAATCCAGGCGATACACAAGGCAGCCACAGAGTGGGTTTTTTTGGCTCTAATACTTACGAAGTCGCTCTCTCACTTAGAAGGAGACCTTCCCATGCAACCTGAATACAAGTGAGGGTTTTACTCTCCCCAAGCATTGAATCCAATTACAAATTTTATTTATGTCAAGTTTTCTTTAGCAGTCCTTTTTTAAATTTTTTTGGTGTTATCGCTTCTTTTGAGTCAATTCAAACAAGCGCCTAACGTTTTTGTTTTTTCTTGATTCCTATTTGATCCAAAAACAGAGGGAGAATAGAGTCAGAAAAGCCAATGCAAGTGGCACTAAGATGGAAATCTCACCTTAGTGCCTAAATGATGAATGCAAAGATAGAAGACTTACAGTGACTCCCAGTTCTCTCCATGCCGGATGCAAAGCAAGAATTTATAAACCTAATCTACATGCTGATATGCACAAGGAAATCGTCATAAGCAGGAAATTGCTAACGTGAAGAACCACAAGTTGATCACCAATCCTCAATCCAAAGAGTCCGGTCTAGACTCACCCCTCCTCTTCTCGATAAATCGAGTTCAAGAGTAGCGCTTGATGGGGTGGGCTCGCAGCGCAGCGGATCGAAAAATGATGATACAACTGTTTAATTAAACTAAGTCCAAATACGCACTATAGGTACATGCAATGGTTATTAGGTTGTTTAGACCTAATCTAATCGATCAAGCAATGCCTAAAAATCTAAGGGCTCAATCCACAAAAGAAAGGGAAAATAAATCAAAACCGGAAAATGACGGTGGTGAAAACTCGTCAAAAACCGTGGTGAGCCCCCAAGTGTACAAACACTTGGAAATTGGACCAGAGTGTCCTGAATGTCCAAGTATCGGTATTATTACAAATTAATAAGTCTCTCTCTCACAGAAATAAATGAAAGCTAACTAATCACTCTCTCCCTCACTCCTCCTGCTCACTCCTGTCGGCTTGGGCTAGAAAAGCCGACTCCGCTTCCCAAGGCTACACCGGATCACCTAGGCGATCCTCCTCGCTCTGCGGTCCCTCGCAAGAAGACAAGAAAAGAGGATGGTTAGAAAGCTCAACAAGATACCAAAACTAGAGAGATCAAGCAAACAAGCAATATTGTGAACAAGTAATCACAATCACAAAAATGTAATCTATACGCTGTTGCTCTCCAGCAACGGCGCCATTTGATAAACACGGAATTCAAGGGGTCTAATGTATCTCACAAGGCGGAGACAACCGTGTCGCTGTGGCAACCCTCAATGAATCTCGTATTTGATCAACAATGAACCCACAATATAAATATCAAGCAATGAAAATAAATCGTGGAGTCAAATTTATTTTTAACTCTACAAACAAGGTGTATAGGTGTAAGTATGTAGAGAGTTCGAACACAGGGAGCAAGGCAGGATAGATCAACAAGTGTGTGTGTGTGTGTGTGTGTGTGTGTGTGTGTGTGTGTGTGTGTGTGTGTGTGTGTGTGTGTGTGAATGTGATGTATTGTCTACAAGATGCAATGTAAAGGTTTTGTGGGTTTTTAATTATATTTTTTTTATTTTGTTTTTAATTTTTTTTAATTTTGTATTTTGGTTTCCTTTTTACTGATTTTATATTTTCTTTTTGTATTTTATATTTTTTTATATTTTCTTTTTCAATAATAGAGTATATATACAATATAAGGAAGAGAGGGATAGAGTATTTATAAAGATAAGTAAAAATAATAAAAAATCAGGAATAAAAATATTTTTGGTCTTTTTATAATTTTAAGATGTTTTTTGTGATTTTTGGGGAATTTTCAGAATGTTTTTGGTATTTTAAAAGTTAAAATACAAGAACACAATGGACTAGGTTGCTGGCCAAAATCAAAATTAGGATGAAAAATACTAAACAATACCCAAAATTCTTCAAATTAATTATAAAATATAGAAAATAAAATAAGTAAGATACAGCAACTGAGTTTATATTTTTAGGATTTTTCTAGATTTTTTTTATTTTTATGAATTTTTTAGACATTTTCAAATTTTTAAGGTTTTTGTTTTGAAATTTTTAGTGATTTTTTGGAATAACACTAAAAGATGATGAAACAAGCAAAATATAATTTTTTTTGGAATTTTTCAAAAAGTTTTTATAATTTTTATGGATTTTCTAATGTACACAGTAGGAAAAATGCATGTTTTTTTATTTTAATAAATATAAGAATGCAATAAATATGAAATGCAAAAATATGTCGTGAATAAGAAAGAACACAGGAGCTTCTGCTATTTTTTTGAGAATTTTTCGAGTTAAAATGATACTCTAAATAAATAAAGACAAGTACACAAAATTCAAGGCCTAGCAGGGGTATAAATGCAAATAACAAAATATCCAGGGGCACAGTTGCAATTTTACAAAAAAATTAATAATAGCTAAACAAAGTTCTTGGACCAATAACAAATTTCCTAAGCCACAAGGGTATGGTTGTAAAATACCCACCAGGGCGCATGACTTGCACGCGCCTGGGAGGGACCTGCTTGTAATATCAAAAATTCCCGAGGGCGCACATGAAAATATCCCAAAAATGTTACACTTAATATCAAAATCCCTGGACTAAAGCTAAATACTTAAACCCTGGAGGAGTTTCTCGTAAAAAGCCTGCACCACACGTATACTGGTTACGTGAGGTGACGTGGCGTGGACTGGAACGTAATATCCCTAAAAGTTCGGGGGCAACATGCAAAAACTACAAAAAATCTAACACAGCATAGGAAAGTTTATGGACTAAATAAATATTACAAAAAGTGCGGGGGATATAATGCAAATTACCCACGCTAGCGCGGGAGAGGACAGCGGATCTGCTCTCACTTAGACATGTGTCACGCCCGCATGACCAGGATGACGGTTCGTGTGTGGGCAGCCTGGATTAGATCAAGCGGACGGCGATCAACGGCTGAGGAACGAAGGATCCTATGGTTGTTGCACGCCTGGGCTGAGGCCTTTAATCTGACGGCTGCAAAGGGTCGACGAAGAACAGGGAAGAACCCGCCTCCAGGGGAGCTATCCCCGCCCAGATCTTCCTCCTCCACCGGGCTTCGATGCTCCAAAATGCCTCTAGCTGCTCCTGCGATCGTCCTCTCCATGCCTGGGGCTTCAAAACGAGCTGGAGACCGCCTGGGCTCCTCCGCGACGTCGGAGAAGAAGAGGAGGTCCAGGGGTCTCCGGCGAAGCCAAAAATGCCACCAGGTGTACTTCAAAAGCTCAAGGACGAGCACTAAAAAGGTTAAGTAGGTCGAGGGCAAAATGCCTCGACCTCCAGTGGCTCTCAAAAAGGGTGGACGGTGATGTGGATGCTCGCCGGAGCTTGCTCCGGCGAGGGGGTCGATTGAGCGAATCGAGCAATGAACGTGACGATTAAAGATATCTACGTGTAGCTAGGATTACAGTGGATGAACAGGGAACGAAAATTAAAAGAACTAAACACCTCAAGGGGGGTACCCAAGGTTGAAAGTACCTTGACGGGAAGGTCACCGGAGGTGGGGGTGGAACGCCCAAAATCATCGTCGCTACGCCACCTCGAAGGAGCCAAATTGGAGCTGTCACCTCCAAGGAGTCAAGGTGGGATGAATGGGGATGAAGGACCAGACAAATGGGGTTCAAATTTTCAAAGGAAGGTCGGGTGTTCATTATATGTGGTTTGACCCAGCGACTGGGATGCTTCAAAGATCGAGGGACGAAGCCTCGCACAACGATCCAAAGCCCAAGACAATCACCGGGCGAGCAAGGTGGATGAACGAGGAGAAGATTTGCAGAAGGAAGCATCCCAAGAAGATGCAAGACGCATCCTCGAAAAAGGCGAGAACATGGGTCAAAACCTAGTTCTGACAGGGCTAGAGGGGAAAGGACACCTAGTTGACCGGGGTCAACTAGGGTTTGCACCTGGTTGGTCCACGTGGACCAACCAGGAAAAACCCTGGAAAATGGTTTTATTAATTTGATTAAAAATAGAAAATGGTCTAATTAAATTTTGGTTATTAAATAAAAAATATTTATTATTTATGTAGTATTTTATTCTGATTTTTAATTATTTTTATGAGTTATATTTTTACAAGTTGCTTTTTTATACCCCTTATAGGTATATTACCTGTATATTTTATTAATTGATTTTCCTTTTGTGTATTTTAATTTATTTATTTATATTTATTATTTTATATAATGATAAAATACTTTTATACCCTTAATTACATTTTTATTTTATTTTTCTGAATTGTTTTGTATATTTAATAAAATACAAGTATACATTCTACAGGTATAAGTATAGGCAGTATACCTATGTATCATAGATCCAAGTATTTTTTATTTTGAGTTTTATTTAGGTTTTTATTCTGGTTTTAATGTACATATATATTGTAAGTAATATTTACATAATTATAAAATTAAAAAATTATAAAAATAATGAATAAAGAATAAATTGAATATTTTAATCTGTACAAGTATATTACAAGGGTCCAAACTCAACTTTCAAACCGTAACTTCGAAAAATACGAAACCACTCCATTAAATAGATTATTTTATTCTATATATAATTAAAGGTGAGTTTGCTGCATTTGGAGTTTTCATTTGTGAGATACGCGTCTGGGAAGTTGGGATTCTGGATTTTTATTCAGACCTTAACTTTTTATATGTACATTATTTTGGAATGAAATAAATTGTGTATTTTTCTTTATTTAATTATATACAACTTTAATGGTCAATGTTTCTTTATTTTGATGTATAAAAACTGGAACCAAAAATAGGTCCCAAAATGAATAAAGAATGAATTGAAAAGAATAGGTATCTAGCCCTTATCTCCCCCTACTTTATTCCTTGTTGACCTATTCATCTAGATGCCTAGGTCTTGGGTGTTTGGGTCATAAAATATTTACAATATTTTATTCTTTTTCTTTTATTTTATTTATTCTATAATTTTGTCTTTATTTACACTATTTTATACACTATTTGGATGCACATGCATGAATGCTAAGATGATGTATTTAATGTTATTTATACGCATTTGCTAGGGATTTTGATGCCAAAATGATATAATAAAGATGATGAAATGTGGCTTCATCACCTATGCTCATATGAATAAAAGTATCTACTCTCATCCAGTAAGGTTGTAAGTACGAGCTGTTAGGCGGACCCGTGTTCCTTAAGGACGAGCCATCTACATTGTCCTCTAAACCACCCACTCTGCTAAGGGAGACCGAATTTCCCTCACTGAAAGTATCAACTAATCCTAGTAGTCAAAATCTAATTTATTTTTTTTCAAATTTTTATGGAGTTTTTTTTTGAAAAAGAGTTCTTTACACAAATTAATCCCACAATTTTTAAGAAAACATTTTTACAGCGTTTTATAAATCTTAGTTCACATGATTACTAAAACCAAGCCCGAAAAAGAATTTTCAAAAAGTTTTTTAAAAATAAAAGCTATGGTTAAAGTAAATATACAATAGTATACGATATACACCCCCTATACTTAATGGTTGTTATGTCCTCATAGCACAAGTGATATGAAGACATGTCTCGGTCAAATATAGGGTGATATAGTGGAACTGAGGAGGAGGGTCCCCCTATACTTAGGCCAAAAATTGATCCAACCATAAGAAGACAATGCGAGGGATGGATGAATGGGCGAGTCTCCCCATACTTAGGCTACAAATAGCCTAAGTAACATATCTGAGTTAAGGGGGAGGGGGTCTGGGTTTGGAGGAGTATTTACACTACAATACAAGGGTGGAGGGGGTTTATAGAAGAGGATGATCGGGGAGAGAGCGAGAGAGAGGGAGTGATTGTGAGTTATACAGAGAGGAGGGAGATGGGGGTGATGGAATATGTGCAAGTGTGTGTGGGGGGGGGTAGATCATCTAGTGATCTACTTTTTTATTTGTACAACATGCAAGCCCCCTAATGAGGACTTTTAAAATAAATATGCATATGCAAGTTTTTTTTACAAGATGCAAATGCAAATAGACTGATAAAAATTACTAAAATTTCTCCACTAAATCTTTCGCGGCCTCTTCAATGGGTGCTCGCAACGCCAAGCCTCCATGGAGATCAAGCGTCCTCGATCTTCATAGGCCCTGCAACAAAAGAGAAATGTTAAAAAAATAGAGAGGAACTAATAAGCAGAAATGATGTAAACATAATGCATGAAAGAGAAGACCTATAAATCTTCAAAATATTTAACACTGGAATAAATCAAAATTCAATAAGTAAACAAAGTTGAGCCGTGTTCTCGACAACAACGGCATTTTATGAGCATCGAATTTGCATCTTTAATAATCAGAGAATGTCATAGTATAGGAGGCAAATCTGGTTCAACAAAAACCACAATCTTTGAATGTTGTAGAGTATTTATACTTGGGAGTCTACCAAGGTCAAACACACGGACACGCGCTACTCTATCTTTTTTTCAAATTTTGACCAATTCAGAGCATGTGTGAATTATTTCTCAATTACAGGTCTCCATGCAGATGCAAGATGCATTATGCAGATTACAATGCAATATATGATGCATGCAATTTTTAGTTGATTTTAATGCAATTATAAGATGAACATAATGCAGGGTTAATTACATGTAAAAGTGATATTCATAGTCTATTACAAATATACCCTAAAAATATCAATAAATTAAGCAATAGAAAATGGATTGAAATCAGGGTATCTTCGAGCATAGCATCATGAGAAAACATCTATTTTATGACAATACATTGGGGCAAGAGACATCATCTAGCATTAAAAATTCACTTCATTTAAAATGGTCTCAGATGAGAAAATTAAACATGATGCCATAATATAGAGGATGAAACAAGGAACAAAACGACAATAAAATCATGCAGTTTGGATCTACAATGATCAAGTTATGAATAAAATAGTGCAAGGGCATAAATATAATAAAATGCAAGAAAATAAAAGGATAAATATTACAAATAGGTTCTTGGAGGGACCTATTTGCAATTAGCAAAAACAAGCTGGAGCCCTATATAATTTTTCCACTTGCGCTCAGGGACATTTCTGCAATTTCTGAAACCTATGACGGCATCCCTGAAAATACCCCAGACGCGCATGCAAGGGCACATGCTAGGAGGACCAATATGCAAATATGAAAAGTATCAAGGTCATCTCTGTAATTGCCCAAGCCCTCACATGGGTTACATGTGAGAGGGTCGGGCTCGAGATGCACAACTGGTTCGGGACACTTGGCATCCGGTGATGGCTCGAGGTGAGGTTATGTTAGACCCGAGGCTACTGGATCAGATTGAGGCTCGGGTCATCCACGTGTCTTTATCATAGCCATCTGATCAAGATGATCGGACAACATCTGCTCTTTGTTCTCCACTATAGACCGTCGGAGGAGGCGGGGCTCCGGTGATCCACCTGTGGCTTCTCCGTGCTCCGAGGCTACGCCAGAGGATCGAGGAAGAGAGCTATGGTCCTGGCGAGAAACTTGGGGGTGTGGCGAAGCTCTGGAGCTGGTCGAAGGTGAAAGTCGATGAATCTTCGTTGGAGGAGAAAATCTCAAAGGAGCTCCGATGCAAACTCAGGCCAATCAAGAGCCTATAGTGTTAGATCATAGCCGAAGCGTGTGATGAAACTTAAGGGCAACTTAATGCCAATCAATGCTCCGATGCAAAATAATAGGAGGATGCAGATACAAATATGGCCTAAAATAATTAAATGACGAGGAAGTTAAGGGTGACTTAATTTCATTATCAAATTGAGCATTAAAACTAAATAAAGTTTCAATAATAACATTCAAATGATAAGCAAAAGATAAAATGAACACCTAGAATTTTAGCATGTATAATAAGATGTCAAATCAGATAAATACTTGCCATTAGAAATAGAATAAAATATGCAACAAAATGAAACTAAAATAAACCAAAGTAGAGTTCATATGCTCAAGATATTCAATAAAGAGTGCAAGGTCATAAATGTAAAGAAAACATGAAAAAAAAAAGGACAATTATGTAATTTGGTCATTCGTAGGTGCATATCTGCAACTAAGGGGACCTGATGGCGTCTCCTTGCAAATTACCCAAGTATGCACATGAGGAGGACGTGCTTTGGAGGGACCAATTTGCACATACTGAAAGTTGAGAGGGGTGTCCTATAATTTGCAAACAGCACACGCGTCACACACACGTGAGCTAAGCTAAAAAATGAAGCAAGGTTCGGCTCAAGTTTGGGACGCGTGGCACGCCTTGATGCTTAATGTATTGCTCTGGTCCACTAAACCTGCTGACGTGTGGTGGAGAGACATAGCAATATCTGGGTCGTGGGATGGCCGCCGAGGAGGCACCATCCAACAGCAACTACTGATCATGGCCGCAAGGGTAGCGGTGATAACAAGTCTCAGACGAGGGTCCTCTTCCACCTCTGTACTCCTTTGAAATGCATGAAGTTTGGAGAGGATCCCTATATGTCAGGTGAAGAGGTTGGTGGCTAGTAGCAGAGCTGGAAGAGGAAGGCGAGCGTTGGCAACGAAGGCTCATCGAAGGTAGTGAAGAAGATCGAAGCGGATATGAGGAATCTGACTGTTGAATATATGCACATGTAATCACATAGTTGTGGTGTGTGTGTGTGTGGAGTGAGTGAAGTGAAGTCCATATGGGGTGGTATAGTAGAGGACCTGGGTTTCATCTCCGGTGACCCGAAGAAGAAGGGGAGTGCAGGTGCTGGGGTTCTGGAGAAGGGAGAGGTTGGTCAGAGGGTGGCACGAAGATAGCGCGAAGGTGTTGGAGGTGTAGTGAAGGTGAGGGAGTGGTGAATGTCTGGTGATATGAATTGTGTGTGGGGGATAATAGAAGAAAAACAAGGAAAAACGAGTGTGAGTTAGATACCTGATCGGAGGTGCTCGTCAGATGGAGGAGGATCTTGTGCTGAGCTTCATGCGAAGATCGGGTTGTCGCACGGCAAGGTCAGTTGGGCCCTAGTGATCAATCAGGCGCTACACGGCCGTAACAAGGTGGTAAACTTCGTGGGTCGACATCGAGGCGTAGGTCATTGTCGCCTCAATAATTCGCCCCTCCGTTGTCACCAGAGGGAGAGGCAGAGGAGGAGGATTTATAGGTGGTGGTATTTGGTCGTTACGATGGTGACGCATTGATTGCCAACGACTGTGGAAGGAGATCTGAATGTGGGGTAGTAGTGATGGTTATGCGAGGAGTGAGGGCATTCAGGTTTTTAGAGGGGGAGTTAGAGAGCAGAGAGGGTGAGTGAGGAGATTGCCAAAATAGGAAGGGGGGTGTATAGTTGGCGAGGTGAACGACGGGAGGCGTGAGAAGTGGGAGGTGGAAGATGAAGTACTGACTGTTGGATCTTGCGATCCAACGGTCAAGATGGAGATGCAATGCAAAGGTTGAGATTAGTTCTGGCTATCTGATCCAAAGACGGACAGATGAGTGGAAGGGAGCGGCTTGGATGGTTTCTTGAGTGAGATCCAAGGGCTAGGATAGATAGAGTGACATGGAGGAAGCATATTTGTGGGATTTTGGGCGATCTAACGGGTGAGATGAGAGTAGAGGAGTACGACCTAGATCTCATCTGGAAGTAAGATCCAAGGGTGGGAAGATTGAGCACGGATAAATGGGTGAGATGGAGGAAGTCAAAGGAAGATGGACGGCTATGGAGTAGGCCCAGTGGTGCTAGAGGAAGGGACCACGTGGGCAACTCAGAGGGCGCCACGTAGCACAATCAGATTATTCAAAAATTGAAAAATAAAGAGAAATTAGAAAATAAATAAAACGAAGCGAAATTAGGAAAAACTCAAAACATGAAAGTTATAGATATCAAGAATATCTACAAGTTTCATGTTGGATCAAAAGTCAAACAATGTTAAAAGCACATAGAAATATTTTTTTCAAGTATTTTAAATAAAAAATATTTTTTAATTGCTTTGAGTTTTTTTTGTATTTTTAATTTCTTTTAAATCGCAATATATATACAATATTTATCTTTTTTTTGTATTTTTAATAAATAAATAAAACAAAGAAAATGTTAGTTTAAGATATACAATATTTAGGTTTAGCAGTTGGGGTTAACTATACCATAGTTACAGTTAATTATAAACAAAATATCAATTCTTAATATTAATGAATTAAATGTGAATTTTATTGATTTGTTTAGTTTAGGGGGTAATAAATAAAAAATATAATGATGTATCATGGATTCATCAAGAGATAGGTGAAAGCATGATTGCATTGAGCATGAAAAATGGTACACATGCATGGGGCATGAGCATGATAGATGGAATGTTGATCGGGGGGCCAACACTCCCTAGATCCTTATTAGTCCACATATGCATAAAATGGCAAACCATAAATCAATTGAAAAGAAAATTAAAAATAAATCAGTAAATTATTTTATTAAGTAAAACATAAAATATAAAAATATAGAATATAATAAACTATTTTTTTATGATTTTTATTTATTTTTACAATCTTGTTTGTTATGTATTAATTTTTGCATGCTCAATTATAGATATATTTATATATGTCTTATCTATTTTATTTTTATTTTGAATTTATAAATTTATTATTATTTATATATATTTTATATATTTATAATATAATTAAGTACATGTAAATAATTCTATTTTATTTTTATTTTGTTTGTTATGTGTTCATTTTTGAATGCTCAATTATAGATATATTTATATATGTCTTATCTATTTTTTTTGAATTTTGAAATTTATTATTATTTTTATATATTTTATATATTTATAATATAATTATATACATATGTGAATATTTCTATTTTATTTTTACAATTCTATTTCAATACATAAATAAATGTGTATATATAGGTATATTATATTGTACTATTTATTTTGGTGTATTTTTACTTGTTTTTATTTATGTTTATATTTTTCATGTTTTTTAAATACTATTTCCCATTATTGAAAAATATGAGCAGAGTAAAAAATATAAGGAACAAAATAAGTGAATATTATATATAGATACATAGTACAACAGTACCCTAGAAAACGGGCTTTTGTATCTTAACAATATGTTTTATGAAAAACACCTTCATTACATAGATAATTTAATTTGGAGTACAATGAAAGTGAGTTTGGTTCAATTTGAATTTAGATAGACGAGATGTTGATCTGTTAAGTTCAGTTTGCAGCTTTTTCATCTATGTGTCTTAGTTGCACTGTGCATTATTTTTATTGGAAATTACTTTTATAATATATATATATTAATATGTATATGTTTTATGTTGAAAACTTTATTATTTGAAATGTCTAAAATAAAGAATAAAATGGAGTAACAAATTACTATTTCCATCATGAAGTTAGAGTTGTCATATAGTAATTGACCCTTATCTCCACCTACTTTATTCGTGGTCGAAAAAGTCAATGTTGACTTGGTCTCAGGGTTTAGTATCATTCAATATCTTTGACACTTCATTTATTTTCTTTTTATTTTCTTTATTCTTTTATTTTAGATTTAAATACAGATAATTATTTATTATTTACAAATGAATAATGGATGTTAATTTTTATAGGTAAACATTCCTTATAGGTACTTCGATAGGTATTTACATGTAAAATAGAAGAATAAAGGTAGATGAATGGTTATTCATTAATTGTACCTAAACTGGCACGAGACATGGAGGAGGACATCTTTGTGGCTCCACTTGAGGAGACCTTAGAGGATGGAGGAGACTGGCATCTTCATACACAACATGATGATCATCGTCAACCGATGAGGAGATTCTCGGTCGGATGAGAAAGGAAAAGAGCATGAGCACAACATGGAGACGCAACATCGAAGTCTACGGAGGACCATGCACCTTCGATTGAGGAGTACATATAGGCAGTCGATGTTCTCCAACTTATAGTAGACAGTAGAATTTCATATTCCAAGTTGCATTGTAAAGATTCATGTACTACGAACTCGATTTATGATAATAAAGGAAAGCATGTTTCAATTTATGATGCTGAGACTTTTTCTTTTTCTTCTGATCCATCGATCCCTTTCCCTTATGCTCTAATGATAGGAAAGAATGGCATTAAAAAGTATCAGAAAGATGCCCTTGATATGACACATTTCTTTCATTGGAATATATTGATTAAATTGTCATATGATGAGTATTTGACAACCCATCATGCTTTTGTGAAATACATAAAGGAGAGATGAACTCCTACTAGAGTATGCAGGAAGTTACCTACTAAGGTAAAGAGCAACAAGCATACATATTTTCTGATGGTTGCCACCACTTCAGGTGTTAAAAACCATTGCCTATAAAGAAGAGAGATTAAGATGCACACTTGCAAGAAATCTCTTAAACAACGATTCAATTATTTATCTCTTGCCATTAGCATTGCATGATCGACATGAGTTAGGTCCTCTCAGGAAGTCATGGACATGGATGCAATCCCAAGGATAAAGAATTGTGACTACGTGTGGTTACTGTTGTGGGAAGATAGTCGGGATATGGTTGCAAGAAAAACCAACAACTATTGTACCATGAGAGGTAGGCGTAAGGCCGTGGTCGTAATTTCTCCATGTAGTGACAAAAAATTTTGATATTCATTATTTGTACTTTCTTAGTAATGTTCCTTGTCTCTCCTAGCGTGAATTTGGAAGTCTTCTCTATCCTTTGTTTTTTTAACACAGTCGAAATCTCCGACACATTCACTAATCATTATATTTAGAAATGAGGTAATGTGTATTTGTTGCAAGTTTTGAGTCTGGCAACAAAATAAAAAGGGACATTTCTTTAATAGCATTCTAGTAAAATTGTAATCTCTTATTTATGATGACACTTGAGTAACTTCGAGGGCAAGATAAGTATGGTGGTGGCCAAGAATCCTATTTACACAACATTCGATCCAATGAGGTTAAAATCTCGTTCCATAAGCTTCATTTGCTAAGACTAATAGCATGCCTCATTTATAGGAACTAACCAAATAATTAGTACATAGTCGGAGATGAGAAATTGCTGACTTGTTCAAACAAGTGCTCACTTTCAAAATTGAAATTTATCGTGAATAGAAAAACAACAACGAAGCTATTAGATTACATCACCTACATATATAGTACATGAATGAAAATGGGGCACATCATTGGGGAGCATGATCTTTTCCATGTATGGCAGTAGTCCTACATTCTTCTTTCAATCCAAACTCCTTGTGCTTAACTTGGAAAGACTTCCGCCATGGATCGTTATGCAGCTTATAGTGTAGAACCTGAACACGCAATATCCATGATTGGAGTGAGAGAAACAAAGGAGAACTTCGAAATGCGCATTGGTAGTATAAGTCCAGCATGATATGTAAATTGAGAAAGAATGGTAAATGTTTTTAAATATCAGATGAGTTTGGGAATGGGTGAGTCATATCGTCTTAAGCTCCAAATGAGGATAAATTAAGTAAATACTCTCGACATTGATAAAATACAATATTGCATTGTTTGAACATCCATCCCACAACAAAATATGTTTGTGGTATTTTTTAAAAAATTGTTATATCATTAGTGATGGTGTATATAACAATGCTTTATTGTTGCTATTTTTTTAGAAAATTGCTAATCTCTGCTAATTGATTAGTTCAAAATTTTGCAATGCTGAGTTAATATTATGAAAATGGTAACAACTAAGCATTGCTACATGGATTCTTACTAATGATATATCAACAACTATGACATGTATCACTGACTTCAAATATAAATAATGTATTCACAACGAGTAATATTATCATCATATATGTCAGAATATATGTTACAGTGATGAATCTTAAGGAAACATCGCTATAGACCTATTTTGTTGCAGTTCGCATATGAATGCCACATGATGCTAAGTGCAAGTTATTCTCTTAGATGAATGATCAGAGAAGAATGACGATTAAATGTTTGGTTGCATATCTTATTATATTATATATCACTTTCTGATGCACTTGGATTAGCATTAGTGTTACATTACAAATGGTATACATTTCAGAATGGTTTATTATTGCTCCATGGTCTTTCCTTGATGTCATTGTTTTCAGTAGTTGTATGTTTTGTGCTTAGTAAGTTTATAACCAAGCTTAAAATTGGCCACTCAAGTACAATACAAAAAGTAGGGATAGTTTGTCCAAAAAATACAAAAAGTAAGGATAAGTTAGATGTATTATGTAGCTAGAGCATAAAGTAACCCTAACTCTAAATCCCGTAGGTAAAAATCAAAGTTCTAACACATGGACCATATGTTTCTAAGTTCTTAGCTAAGTTTTATCTACGAATGGGATGAATAAACATGTCAACTAATAGAGATGTAACTATTCAAGGGAGTCATGAACTCAAAGGCTCTCGGGGGAACGAGTGATGGCTTTATAATGGGAAGGAAATGAGAATGTCATATTATCTAAGGGCAACATGACATGCATAAGCTACACTTGGGCAGAGTTTCGTGTATCAATGGTGTCTTTCTAGATACAATTTTTCGTACTCATAAAATCTATGATATCACAAGCAACACCTGGTTCATAAGTCATACAAGTACAACCTTAGTACCTTACATATGATAATAAGTTTAGAGGAGTCATTTAATCATGTGTATTAAGTAGAAGCGAGACTGTAGCTAACTTTACATTACCAAAAACAATACCCCATCCTGTTATGCCTCACTCATGTGGTAATCGTAGGTGGTACTTAATAGCAAGGCTACGAGATGATTCTTGTCGTCTTACTTGTTGCTATTTTTTCGAGTTCCTTTTGTTTTTCGCTCTTTTAGCCCTTACAGATGAGCTTGTTATCAACTTTTATTTTGGTGAACGTAATGCGATATTTTGTCTAAAAATAATAATTTTACATTACCTCCAAAGAATTCCTTTTGCCTACTAAATGACCAAAGCATAGTTTAATTTGCATGATTTTTACACTGTGACCCATAAAATATTGTCCGATTACATATGAAGCAAATAATCTTTGGACTTACAATCCATGCAAGTCACAAACCCATAAAATATTGTCCAATTTCTACTATATTGTCTGGTTGGGTGCCTGCTCGTTTCATGGAATGTCTATGCCGTCCCATATCCCTCACTACAAGAAAATGAGCTGTGGACACAGAATGTGGCTACGGAAACTTGTGACCACGATAATTACGCGGTTACTAATTTTTCGTAGCTACAATTCCATGACCAAAGACTTCAAATATATAAGGAGGATATTCATAAAAGAGCTATGGCCACGACATGTTATATGGTTTCTCGTAGTGGCCACGACATATTTTTGGTTAGAGAAACCTCATGACGAGACTTGTATCTATGGCTATTAGCCATGACGTGTGGTGGTCAAAGCCCAATTCTGTGGCCGCAAGCCTCACATCCATGGGCGTAATTCTGTAGCCACAACTTGTTTTCCTTGTAGTGCCTATTCATGATACCCTGGATCGGATCAGCGTGATCTCTGCAGCTTTCGATCGTGAAAGATTTTGCTTATTCCTTGTTGCAACCTTCTGATTTATTTGGAATCAAAAGAAACAGTAGGTGGGTGTGGGGGTCCACCCGATCAGTTGACAATATAGTAGACTTGATTGTTTAAACTGCCCATCTTCTGGGTGTGTAATTCAGGGCCTTAGTTTTTGATCTCTCGAGGTCATGTTAACCTCCTCTGTCATTGCTCCCATTGACGGGCAGGGACGAAGCCAGGATTTTCTCCATGGGGGGCTAATTGTTGAGACGTCATTTATCTAATTTATTGTCATTATCTGTCATTTTAGTTGTTAATGTTTATTGAATTTTTTTTACTTACAAAATATAAGATAAATGATTCTACCATATTTGTCATTAATATTCATAAGGAATTTTTACAAAATATGCATGTAAAGTTATGATTTTACGTCAATATAGCTCCAAAAATAGTTTAATTTATGAAAACATCCTTACAAAATTCTTCATTGTAAAAAATACACTTCCATTAATGTGATGTTAATTGATATTGTCAAATTTAACATTTCTAAATAAGTAATACTATATAATGTATCATGTGTAGGGATGCAAATAGATGTAGACATTTGTATCCTATTTCCTATTGAATCATTTTTATACATAATATTGATGTTTGTATCTATATCTAAATTAGATATGGAAAATGATGTCAATTTCAAAACCTTAGATATTTGTATCTATGTTTATTCTTCATTTTAAAAAAAATGTAAAATTTGTAACTCTATGTTATACAGGTTTCTAGACTTTCTCATTATATGTGATACAACTTCCGTTAAAATTATTATTTAGACCTAGTTTGTATGTATTTATAGACGCTTTCAATGAGATGGTAAGATATTTTCTCAGTGAAGATCTCTATCTGCATATGTATTAAATTAAACTAATAAAGATATTGTAAGCGGATATACAACTGGATAGATATAGATATAGATTTATGTGTTATCATACTCGCATTCATCTTAAAATCCAGATATCCATTCAAAAAGGATATCTTACAATATAAAAATCTTAATTAAAAATAATATCCTTAAATATGAATATAGATAAAGAAACAAGTAATCTTAATCCAAATATAAAAGAAACAAATAAAAATTATCTTAATGATAATAAAAGAGTCTTAATACTTAAAACAAGAAAAATATTTTAGTAAAATGAAAAGTAATGCATGAATAATAAAAATTACAAAAATTGAATTACAATGAATAATAAAAATCTGTATTGTTGAATCTATATTAGTATTTTGTATATACTTACAATAACATATATATCTATATCTCCAAATATATTATAAGAATCCTGGCAATATATTGCATGTAGAGTTATTTTCAAAAGTCAGAAGAAAAATATAGATCGTTATATTAGTTAATCACTGATTATACAAGTTGTTAAATTTAGTATAATATTTTATTTTATTGTTAAAGTAGTTTATTAATTTTTAATCAATTACAACAACAATTCTATTGAATGCAAGCATTAAAAGATGGGGAAAATGGGGCTGCCTCCACACTATTTTTCGCAAAAAAAATTATTTTTTTTTGGAAAAATATCATCATGTATGTTCATCCCTATATCCCTCCTATATGCCATTCGAATTTCGTCAGAAACAGAGACTCCTACGGCCTCCACCGAGACACCATTTTTTTAACGGTCGCAGGATTTTTTAAATCGACCTGTCTGGATGGAGGCCGTAGGAGTCTCTGTTTTTGACGAAATTCGAATGACATATAGGAGAGATATAGGGATGAATATACATGATGATATTTTTCAAAAAAAATAAAAAAATTTCCCAAAAAAAGGCCGGGGCAGCCATGTTGGCTGCCCCCAGGGGGCAGCCCCATCAATACTTTTTATCCACATGATAAATTGTATCCATTTCTTAAATATCAAAATCCGAATCATGATTATTTTTTTCCATACTAGTATCCATATCTAAGGGCGCGGTTTGCAGTTTAAAATTTCACATTATATATGTTTATGTATCAGTATCCATATCATAAAACAAATACCGATATGGTAACACCTATATTTATATTCATATCCTCCGTTTGCATCCCTAAACAGACCTTTATATTATAATTTTTGTTATTATTTTATTAATCTAACCTTGTGAATCATGTTTGAAGAAAAAATATTTCAAAAACTATAAAAACTAGATATTCATAACATCTATATTCCAATAATACATACATATATATTATACAAATCTTGGAGACTTGGGGGGCCAAGCCCCCTCCCGCCCCCCTTGTCTCCGTCCCTGTTGACGGGGATGCCTTTTGTAACTATTGTCTTACAGTGAATACATGAAATACTTAGTTACCAAAAAAAAGTTACAAACCTCCCATCCCATCGGCCACATTTAGTACTATCTCGACAAATGGGTTTCATGACTACATGATTCTCGATAAAAAGGTTGCCTCTACTCTAAGGCCATGTTCGGTTCGGGAATAACCTGGAATAAGGATGGGGAATAAGGAGAACAAGGCTCTATTCTCTGTCCGGCTGTAAAGATGGGAATAAAGAGAATACGATGGAATAAAGGTAGAAATAAAGGTAGAATAATATGAAATAATGAGGTGTGGATGGGAATAGCCAGACTCTTTATAACCATGCGTGATGAGGAACTGACCCCTTATTCCAATGCTTTTTCTCCAAACAAACATGTCCTAAGGTCACAACTCTTGAACAAGAGCATATATGTAAAAACAGTAAGATTACAGGAGTTGCGTTAAAATTAGAGAGCATGTCTATTTTTATAATATAATTATTAGACATGATTTTAGTGGTCGTCGTGTAAAAATCCCCAATATTAAAAGCGATATATAAAAAAATAACGTATTACATATTTTGATTACTTGCATTTGTTATGGTTAAATGATTATATATGCTGATTGTTCTTGTGGTTGATTAATCATATTCCTTTTATCATGCTGATTAGACCCTGAGAGATAGTGATAAAATTAGTTAAAAAAACTCGACTATTTATCGTATAATTAATATGATGATTTGTTTTAAGTAATTATTATTAGACGAGATTTTTCAAGTTCCGTAGTCTTGACATAATCACCTTGATATAATTTGTTTTACCGTTTAAACTCACTCTTCACGTGTGACCAAGTTTAGGTAAAACAACATTATGAGGGAATATTTGAATATTGCGCTGAGAGCTAGCTAGCTATTGTCAATTAAGCTCATTCTACCTATCTTGCAATAAGATTGGTTGGATATTTTTTTAATAATAGTCATGCCATATATTCTACTTATCCTTTTACAATATTATAAGTCATCACCTTTTCATGTTTCATATAGACGTCAATCTGTTCTTAATAATTGGTTGTAACTGAACATAGATTTATAATTTGTATTCTTTGCCAGGTGATCATATGATCAGAGCTTGATGCCGTACACACACACAGACACGAGGTAGTACAATGTGTGGCAATATTTAGTTGGACTTCATAGTTTGTGGGCTTGGTAGGTAGGTTTATTCTTCTAAAGCGTAATCGTGCTTCATAATAAACGGGACAAGCCCGAACAGATAGTCAATAAGTTGTTCTCAAATGTAATAGCTAACTGGGCTTTTATGTGCAGCTATATGAGGCAATAATCCAAGGTCATGAGGGAAAAATAGGGAAAAGTGGGGAATGTATTGTATTGCATAAATATGCCTAAAATGTTATGTGTGAAGGATATATCTAGATCTGTCATAGATAGGTGTATTGAACTACTTACAAGTTACCATCACATGGTGGAATCTTCCGATTTGTTACCTTCATTTACAGTTATCTTGGCATTCCCTTTCATAACGACCAGAAGTGGCTAGCAATCTGTATATCACATCTATTTATGACATAACATAGTTTTGTTGGTGCAATAAAATTCCTTCTTTGGTGTATTTTATCTTGAGACCAACAAAATGCTTGAGCTCTCCGAGCTCTTTCGTTTGGAACCTTATTGATAGATTATTCCTCATCCTCTTATTCTCACTATTAGCATCTACTATATGCATATACCATCCACACAAACAAGCATCATAAATAGCTTATAATCTTTAGATTTGATTAGTAAAGTTACATAAGAAAAAAATGACTTGGTAGCCACAATGTAGAAGAATTTTTAGGTTTGATTAGTAAAGTTAAATAAGAAAAAAAAGACTTGGTAGCCACAATGCAGAAGAATTTTAGTTATTCTCTCATATCTACCATGCTCATGAAGATTCCTTCAGATGAAATAACACTTCTTTAATTATCAAGCATGCTCTTGGCTCTTCCTATCTTCAAATCATCTAAGTCAATACATCTAGATCTCTCAATCGAGTTCTCACCGAAGAAATGCATTCTTCACATCCATTTGTGATATCTTCCCCATTTGCTTGTTGTTGATGCTAGCAAAAATTATATTGTAGTCATTTTTACAACTGGATTAAACATTTTACCATAGTCTAATACATATTTTTGAGGGAATTCTCAAAAAACTAATCAAGCTTTGAACTTTTTCTATGCAACCACCTAGCTGGGTCTTCTACTTGTAAACCCACATGAAGATATCGGATTTACATCCACTAGGTTAGTACCAATTTTGATTTTTTTTTCATAACATATTGATTTCTTCTTCCATTCCATTTATCAATTCTTGGCATTTGCTGCATGATTCTTCTCTTTGGCAATTGCAACATGGACATAATAAGGATTAGGCGTGATTAATCCAATAGATAGTCAAAGTGGCATGGTTGAATATTCTTCAATCTCATGCTAGCGAGGCTAGGATTTTTGGAGTTTCTTAGTGGACTCTACTTTTCAATGGACTATATCCATCTTCCTTAGTAAACATAGGCACAATCTCTAGACTACCTTCTATTTGTTAAAGCTCCTCGATTTTCTTTTGATTGGTATTTTAGAGATTTTTTATCCAGTAGTAAGAAATCTTGGAATGACCACCTTGATGATGCTTTACAAAAATAATACTTTAGTGTAGAACATTTATTGGTAGTTGTGTTATAACATATTCATTTCTTTCTCTTATAATCCAATAAGGATGAATCAAATTGTCTTTTTATGAAACTTATGGCAAAGGTTGAAAGGTAAAAATATATCGTAAATTGGTCTGAATATCTAAAAATTAAAAATATTTGGTTTGATCAACCATAATACTTGGAAAAGTGACATGAGACCCACCTTTGGTTGAGCTAGGTAGTTGACCATGTCTATTGTTGTCTTTCACGTATTCTCCCTAAATTCTAGATAGAACATGTTTTGCACGTAACATACTTCGATATATCTCAGCGAGATCTCAACTATGCCTTTATGAAACTCCAGCTTATTGTGGATCGATAACTGGACATGTTTGTTATCATCAAAATTTTGTTTTTGAGAAAGTGGAGAATTTGTAATATGTACTCTCCACCATTATATGTTAAAAGGCTTCAAGCTTTCTTTCAAATTACATTCTCTAACTTCTTCTTAGAATACATTGACCATATGAAAAACCATTAATTTTATTTTAGAAAAGGACCAAACATATCATGAAAAACTATTCCCTTATAAAAGGTTACATGAATAGTCAAATTACACCAAAATGGATGAAGTCCAATCCCCTTCACTTAAAGTTGAGACTCCTTGTAAGGTAACTAATGAGCTTATCATATTGACAACCAACACAAGGAACGTCTTCTCGAACATCTGTTATAGAAGACATTTGAGTAGCGAATGTTGAATGATTATTTTTAGTTTTTAATAGCTTGCATTTTCAAGTCTTGTATTATTGCAGTATTCTTTGCTTTATCTATGTCACGGACTCCGCTCACATAATATAGATGTATTCAACTCTTTTTCTTCCATGATAGCGGTATTTGGGAGCAATAAATCTTAAAAATATCTGTGAATCCTCGAGACCAAATATGATGTAATATCTTATAACTGTTATTCTATATACAAAAAGGACTTTTTTATAAATGACACATGATATATGTGATAAAGCTCCATCATCTGAATTATATAGAAAAGTAATTATTGTCAAGTCCACATGTTGTTGGATGTGTTCCCCTCCTTGTGGGAACCTAGTCCATACATATAGGACATTGGTAGTTATTTTTGGAAAAGGAAAGATCAATTACCTTCTAGGACTAGGAGTCATCTTTTCCTAGTCCTATTGGAAGTAGGAATTCATGTTTCCTTATTTGTTTATCTCCATGAGTATAAATTAAAGGCATGGCGTGCACACCAAGATCATCCCAACACACGGTCTCCTAGCACAAGAAAGAAAAATGAGAGAGGAAGATGAGAGGAGGTTCGTGGTTGCCGTGGAGTTTGGAGGGAGTAACCTTTGGATCGGTTTTCCTCCAGCATTCTTCCCTACAGTTTGATGAAGGATTTACCATTAGGTGATATTTCTCCTCTATATTATTCTCCATTATTTGGTCATTTGTAGCACTGTATTGAGGGCCAACCTTTTGTAAGCCTCTCACAGGAGATTACTTCGATTATAGAACTTGGTTTGGGTTGCGTTCAACCTCGTGGTTTTTCCCCTCACATTGAATTTTCTCCACATTATAAATTCTGCGTGCATTAGCGGTTGATTTTTTTGTGTTTGATATATTTTGCTCGTACTTATAGTGATATATAGTGCAGGATTTGCTTATCAACTTTGATAATTTTCTGCAATTCCATCTATATGGGGAATCTGTTCCCAACAAGAGATATCAGAGCAAGATTCAATGACGAATTACAAGAGGGAGTTTGGTTCGACTAGGATGATTAGTCTTAATGGGACTAATAACAATTTGTGGAAGGATAAGATGAAGGATCTTTTATATGTGAAAGCTATGCACATTCCTGTGTTCTCCACGCAGAAGCCCGAAGCCAAAATCGACAAGGAATGGGAGTTTGAACACAAGCAGGTTTGTGGCTTCATAAGATAGTTTGTTGATGAGAATGTCTACAACCATATCTAAGATGAAAGTCGTGCCAGAAGCTTGTAGTTGAAGTTGAAACATTTTTACACTATCAAGATGGGAAGTAACAAATTGTTTCTTCTCAAGATACTAGTGAACTTGAGGTTCAAAGAAGACAACTCTGTACTATATTTTTTGAATGAATTTCAAAGAATTACTAGTCAGTTGACGAGCATGGGGATAAAATTTGAAGATGATATATTGGGATTATTACTGCTTTCTACTCTACTAGATTCATGGGAGACTTTCACTTAATTTTGTAGTTAATGGGATTGTTTCTTTGGATACAGTCAAGTATGGCATTCTAAATGAGGAGATGCAAAGAAGAATCCAAGGAAGCTCTTCACAATCAGAGGTTGTTGTCACATAGAATAGAGGAAGGAGCCAGAACAAGACTGATAAGAGTAGAGATAACGGCAATAGCAAGTCCAGATGCAGATATCAGAATATAGAATGCCACTATTGCAAGAACAAAGGGCACATCAAGAAGTATTGCTTCCAGTTCAAGAGAGATGACAAGAATGGCGGCGACAAGCAAGAGAAAAAGAATGAACAAGTTGTTGCAGTTGCATAGGATGAGCTCCTCATTATCTATGGTGAGGAGATGGTAAAGGCCTCACAGGATGGTACTTCTTGGCTTGTTGATAGTGGATATGCTCTACATGTCACATTTCAGAGAGAGTTTTTTCTCTTCATATACAACTGGTGATTTTGAGACATTGAAGATGGGGAATGGTTCTTTATCCCATGTTGTTAGCATTGGCGATATTGCATTAAAGAATGACAATGGAGCGATGTTGATGCTCAAAGATTTGAGGCATGCTCTAGACATGCACTTAAATCTCATTCCTGCAAGAAATTTTGATGATGAAAGATATTTCAACACTTTTGGTGGTGGGAAATGGAAGCTTACCTGGGGATACTTGATTTTTGCTCATAACAAGAAGTACAGAAACAATATTTACATCATGAATGCATACATTTCCCATGATGTTGCACATGTGACTGGAGATGCAAAATTCATTTAGTTGTAGCATCGGCGATTGGGACACATGAGTGAGAAGGGGCTGCAGTGTTTAATGAGGAAGAATATGTTGGCAGATGTCAAGAAAGAGAAGTTGGAGAGATGCAGGCACTGCTTGACTAGGAAGCAGACGAGAGTCTCCTTCAAGCGTCATCCACCTTTTAGGAAGATGCAACCATTGGAGCTTGTTCACACAGATATTTATGGTCCGTTGAAAGTAAGTTCTCTTGGTTGTGCACTTTACTTTGTTACATTCACTGATGATTTTTTGAAAAGTTTGGGTATATGCCTTGAAGAGGAAGGACCAAGTTCTTGTAATTTCAAGGATTTTCATGCGCTAGTGGAGCAACAATCTGGAAAGAAGTTGAGGTGCATCCGTAGTGATAATGGTGGTGAGTATATTGGGCCATTTGATGAGTATTGCAGGTCTCATGGTATCAGACAACAGAAGACTCTACCCAAGACACCACAGTTGAATGGATTTGTAGAGAGAATGAAAAGGACCCTGATGGAGAGAGACAGATGTCTCCTTTCTAAGGCTAAGTTGCCTAACTCCTTTTGTAATGAAGCACTTTTTACTGTAGTTCATTTTATTAATCTCTCTCCACATGTATCCATAGATGGTGATGTTTCTGACAGGATTTGACATGGAAAGAATGTTTCATACGACCATTGCAGGTCTTTGGATGCTACACATTTGTGCATGGTCCCAAAGATAAAAGGTCCAAGTGGGATGCAAAGACAAAGCAATACATTTTCCTAGGATATAGACAAGATAAGCTTGGTTACATGTTGTATGATCCAGTTGACAAGAAGTTGGTGAGGAGAAGGGATGTGATCTTCTTTGAAGATCAAACTATTGAGGACATCCAGAAGGCTGCTAAGGACCCACATTCGAGCAGCTGTCAACCAAATGATATGGCGCCAATCCCTTTGCAGAGGGCTCCACATGTTGTCCCAAATGATGCATATGGACAGGTACCAGATGCAAGACATGAGGAGGATGTACCGCAGATTACCACTTTTGATGATAATGATGCAGATGATGGTGGTGATGATGGTAGGTAGGATGATGAGAGCTCTTCTTCTTCTTCTTACGCTTTCCCACCACAAAGACCCGTGAAGGAGAGGCAACCCTCCGCCAGATATTCTGCACATGAGTACATATTTTTAACAGATAGTGAAGAGCCTGAATGCTATGAAGAAGCCTTGCAAGATGTAAATAAGGAGAAATGGGTAGAATCTATGAAAAAGGAAATGGAGACCCTTCATGACAATCATACCTTGGAGCTTGTCAAGTTGCCCGAAGGAAAGCGAGCATTGAGAAACAAGTGGTTTTATAGAGTGAAAAATGATGAATACTCTACAACCCAAGGTACAAAGTTAGGTTTTAACCAAAGGAAGGAAGTCAACTTTGAGGAGATCTTTTCTCCTGTGTTGAAGATTTCTTCTATCTGAGAGGTTCTCAGTTTGGCAGCTAGTCTTGATTTGGAGGTTGAACATATGGATGTGAAGACAGCTTTCCTCCATGGTGACCTTGAGGAGAAAATCTACATGTTGCGACCTGAGGGCTTTACACTCAATGCAAGGAAGACTATGTTTGCAAACTGAAGAAGAATCTACACGACTTAAAGCAAGCATGCCGACAGAGGCATAAGAAGTTTGACTCGTTCATGGGGGATCATGGTTACTTCAAGACCATTTCATACCATTATGTGTATGTGAAGAAATTCTCAGGTGATGATTTCATCATTTTTTTGCTTTATGTTGATGACATGTTGATTGTAGGAAACAATGGAGAGACAATTTCTTGCCTGAAGAAGAATCTGAGCAAGTCCTTTGCTATGAAGGACTTATGGCATGCAAGTCAAATGCTGGGCATGAAGATCACTCGAGATAGGAGAGCAAGAAAACTTCTACTTTCACAAGAGAAGTACATTGAGAAGTACTTCAAATATTTCATATGAAGAAGGCAAAGCCAGCTAGCACCCCTCTTGGAGCGCATTTCAAGTTAAATTCCAAAGATAGCCTGCAGAACAATGCAGACAAGAAAGATACAGAAAGAGTTCTCTATGCATCGGCCACAGGTAGTCTCATGTATGCCATGTTTGTACAAGGTCAGATATTGCTCATGCAGATGGAGTTGTTAATAGGTTCATCTCAAATCCAGGAAAAGGACATTGGGAAGCAGATAAATGGTTCTTGAGATATCTTTGAGGTACTAGCAGTTACTCTCTTTGCTTTAGAGCAGAGAAGCATATTCTTCTTGGATACACATATTCAGACATGACAGGTGACATTGATGGGAGAAGATCCATATCATGTTACATGATGTCCTTTGCAGGTGGTGCGGTTTCTTGGCAGTCTCATCTCCAGAAGTTTGATTTATCTACTATTGAGGCTGAGTTCATTGCAGCTACAGGGATGTGCAAGGAGTTGATGTGGATGAAGAAGTTCATGCAGGAACTTGATTTTCATCAGAACAAGTACGTGCTTTACTATGATAGTTAGAGTGTTATTCACCTTGGAAATAATTCTACATTCCATCCAAGATCGAAGCACATCGATGTCAGGTATCATTGGATACGTGATGTGTTAGAATCGAAGCAACTTGTACTTGATAAGTTCCACATAGATGATAACAGTGATGATATGATGACAAAGACTTTATCGCTTGGAAAGTTACAGAGATGTTGCTCCTTCGCAGGTTTGGAGCAGTTCCCACATCGTTGGTGAGGGGGAGATTTGTTAGATGGGTTCTCCTCCATGTGGGAACCTAGTCCATACATATAGGACATTGGTAGTCCTATTTGAAAAAGGAAAGATCGTTTAGCTTTTAGAATTAGGAGTCTTCTTTTCCTAGTCCTATTAGAAGTGAGTATTCATATTTATTTACTTTCTCATCCCCATGGAGTATAAATTGGGGGCATGGGGTGCATATCAGGATCATCCCAATAAAAGCTATCCTAGCACAAGAAAGAAATAAGAGATAGAGAGAGAGGATGAAGAAACAAGGTTCGTGGTTGTCGCGGAGTTTAGAGGGAGTAACCTTTAGAGCAGTTCTTCTCCAGCATTCTTCCCTACAGTTTGACGGCGGATTTACCATTGGGTAATATTTCTCCTCTCTACTATTCTCCATTGTTTGGTCATTTGTAGCATCGTATTGAGGATCGGCCTTTTGTAAGCCCCTCATGGGAGATTACTTTGATTGTATTGCTTGGTTTGGGTTGCGATCAACCCTGTGATTTTCCCCCTCACATTGAGAGTTTTTCACAGTTAAATTCCCCATACGTATGTAGTTGATTTTTTCTGTGGTTGAGATGTTTTGCTCGTACATGCAGTGATATATCATGCAGGATCTGGTTATCAACTTTGATAATTTTCTGCAATTCGATCTATAAAGGGATATGTTCCCAACACATGTCAGGTTCGTAACATCAAGGTATTGGCTGCTACAAGAACTCGGCGGCCTCAGTATATCAACATTTAACCTTGGTACTTGATCATGCAGAATTCCCTTTGGCATGTAGCTCCTATGTGGATGTCGTATCCATTACAATGATACTTGTTTCTTGAAAGAATCTGATCTAATCTTTCCTCTTTACTCATTTCCGTACACCAGAAAGTGCTTCTTCACATCTTTCAGTGAAAACAATCGATTTTCTTGGATTAAAGTATTTTGATTTGTTGAGAGTCATTTTAATTCTAATAAGGTGGGTTGAGTGGACCATTTGTTGTATTCTTGCCTTAGATCATGAATATATGGCTCACCAATTTTTGAATCTAAATCTAACTGAGAAATAGGATGTCAAAATGGAAGTCCTTTATAAGATATCGAGTAATTATCATTTCACTTTTATCGAATGTTATTAAATCATTTTTTAATAGATGCAACAACACATAGCTTTTATGTGAGAATAATGTGGCAAGAACATTCATTATGTTAATGTATAGATATTGCCTTTTTTCATGTTGATCTTCTCTAATTCCATTTACTTAATGTGACCACTAATTATTGTGGATATGGTGATGCCGCATCATTTGCATATTTGCAGTGATGTCCTCCTAAAGGATATGTCCTTGAAGATACGACTCGATGCATATCTTCTAATACTTGTAGTTGTGCTTGTTCATCTTCTTAATGGAGTTAATCAAGACGAAAACATTCACCATTTTGATGAAAATGACCATATCTAACTTCATCATAAAGAATTAGTCCATAATCGAAAAGTTTTACAGTTGCAGATTGTACGCAAGGAGAACCTCCCTTTCAAAGATTTCAAAAATGATCCAATAAGAAAATGGAAAGTCCTCTTACTAACTAACTTCCACTGAATACAACAATATTTTTCTAGATAAGTACAAAAATAATTTTATTAAAAAGATGTACCTCGAGAAATTAACTTTGATACTATTTGCAGAATATTGACTCGAAAAAATTATGTACCACTACTTCAATGTATAAGCCACTTGCTTAAAATATCATTGGCTTCTCATTTTGTCTCTCTCATTCCCATTGCATCACTTATCTCACCTCTTTGTCAAGCACTATGACTCACTTGACACACCATAATTAATCCACTCTCTTGTATTGCACATAATGGATTTCTAAGGGTATCTATACTTGTGCCACAAAGACATAATTATTGGCCTTGAGTTCTCGTGAAGGAAATATGTCTCTAGAAAATTGGAACTTTATCCGCTCAATTGAATTATGGAGAATTAGAGTTTTGTCTATTCAAGAAAATTCCAGAGAAATGAAATTTCGTCCACGCAAGAAATTCATTAGAAGCTATTAGTGACTCTTTTTTCAATTTAAACGAGCTAAGGGATATGCTCGATAGCTCCAGTTTATATTAAGTTCTTAAAAGTGAGACTTTTTACAAATTCTGTAAAAAATTTAATAAATCAATATTAACCTTGAATATCATGTATAAGAGTTCATAAGATTATATTCTACATCTACTTTCAACATATGTTTAAATGGCATAGTTTCAAAATATATGTATGTTTTTTTGGCACATAGCAGAAGCAAAACATTGTTTAGGCATGCAAATAAGTAAGCATGAAGTTGCCACGAGAGGATCGTCTGTAGTACAACAGGCTTTGTAGTAAAATTGTGGATCATTGGGGCCGCTCGATCGAGATCGAGCGGTTCGCATGAATTCACACTTTTTGTGAGCTCGTACCGTGCGAACATTTGATCAAGATCGATCAGCTCGAGCAGTTACTGTAGAGTCTACAGTATTGCAGACGATCCGACTTCTGAAGCATCCAATGGATATGAGTTACAAAGTTCATCCTTGATGAGACTATGTCCTTGGTGGCATCACGAATCTCTCTCATATGGTAGTAGAATAGTAATGCCATGGAGAAGAGCATCCTCTTTTGTAGAGAGGATTACCTCTTATGTGGTGTAATCCTCCATAAATTTTTTTTGTGATTTTTTGATTCCAAAAAACCTAACCTTATAGATTGAATCTTAGATTAATGCTCTACAAGTCCTCCAAATTTCACTCAAATCAAAACTTATTTACTATTTTATCTTAATAGTCAACATTCGGTCAAGATCTAAGGAACTTAAATTCCATTTAAAAAGATCCAAATCTTAAATCATTAGAATAAAATGAAAAATAAGTTCAGATTTCAGTGAAATTTCGTGGATATGTAAGCATTAATCTAAGATTCAATCTATAATGTTAGATTTTGGAATCAAAGTCACAGAAGAAATTATGGAGGATTGCAACACCTCTGTCGTAATCCTCTTTACAGTAGAGGATCCACTTTAGTGCGGTGGATGATCCATAACCCTAGTAATAAGAGGATTTCTATAGTACATTCATGCATATGGATCACCCTAAATAGGTGGATAAACAAATCTCCGTACATATAAGATCCAATATTTTTTCGATAAGTAGAAGATCCAATAATTTGATCTCCTTTCAAAGGCATTTTGTCCGAGCATGCACATGGTAGGGGTGTCCACGAGGCGAATATCCGATACATTTGATTGTGACATGTCTCGAACCATTGTTATTGGTTCATGGGTTGACCCGCCCCTTTCCACCAGGTACTCGATCATAAGGGTTAACCGGTTAATGCCAACGAGTAATGGGTACACGCAAGTGCCCGTGGAAGTACCACTCATAAAGGTTTGCTACTTTTTATCTGAAATATTTTAATCTGGATGCATACTTCAACGGGTAATATGCATGTCATGTACAATGCATTTAGCTTTTTTGAGAAAATCATCTAATGCGCTCTCTTTTTTATCGAAATCTAAAATGGAAATTGAACATTATAAATTTGAAAATTGTATTTTGTTCCTGGCCTCGATTATTGATTTCGCCATAGGATTTGTAAAGTTTGACTTTATAAGTTCTTTCCGTGACAACTCACATCCAAAAAAATAATTCAACCAGCGTACTATTCTTCCAAACATGATAATGCTTTTAATTAGAGAAGTAAATGATGCACATGTTATTCCTCCAAACATGATAATACTTTCAATTAGAGAAGCAAATGATACCCATTTGTAGATATGCAAATGTCAAATTCTATCCAGTAACAAAAATTTCAAATCTAATTTCCACTAGGCTTTTCTGAGCGAAGGGCACGAGGAGGAATGCATCTAGTGGTGTCAGGGTAGAGGAGGGTGTGCGAGATTGTTGTCAAAGAGGAGAGCATTGTTGGAGGAGGAGAGCATGTAGGATTCTTAGGAATAAGAGGGCATGTGGGGTGTCAAAGGTGATTTTGTTTAGGCACGTGAGGTGGCAGGGAGACTGTGATAACTAGGAAACTTCGAGGGTCGTACGGTTTCACAAGGTGAAACCATAATCAATGTGTTGAACCCTCAATAAACCACAATATATCAAGTAATGAAATTAAATGTGTGGATTTAAATTTTATTATAACTATACAACAAAGATGTGTATAGGTGCAAGTATCTGTAGAGGTCGAACACATGGAGAAAACTAGATAGATCGGGCACGTGAATGCACAAAAATGTGATTCTGATTCTTTGTCTATATGTTTTTGTGGGTTTATAACTTTGTATTTTTTTATTTTGTTTTCATTTTATATTTTTATACTTTGTTTTTAATTTTATATTTTTATATATTTTTTATATTTTTATATTTTTTCTTTTAAATATATAAAACAAGTAATATAAGGTTATATATATAATGTGAGCTAATATAATTATAAACACTACTAAAAAGTGTCAAAATCAAGAAAATAATTTTTTTGTTTTTAAATATTTTCTTACTATTTTATAATTTTTTAAAGAATTTTTCTAATATTTATAGATTTTAAATTCCAATATAAGCCAAATCAGAGATAAATTAAATAGTCAAAATTGAAATAGAATTTAAAAATAGAAAATAAGTCCAAAAATTTCCAAATCAATTTTATTATATAGATAACAATATATAGAAAATTATAAAATAGAAAAAATATATTTTTGGAATTTTTAGGAATTTTATATATTTTTGTCAAGATTTTTGGGACTTTTTAATTCTTGGAGTTTTCTTTTTCTACTTTTAGTTTTTCAATTTATGGAGTTGTAAAATAAATAAACAAATATAAATAATATTTTTTTGGAAATTTTAAAAAATATTTTATAATTTTTTGGTATTTTATACCATAGACAGGAAATTTTTGTGTTCTTTTTTATTTTTAATAAATAATAGAAAGGTCCCAAATTTCAAAATAAAATATGGATTGGAAGTATAATGCAACAGGAACCTAAGTCTATTTTTAGGGATTGTTTTGAGCGTTGTAGCTATTTTAATAAATTAAACAAACTCATAAAAAAAGCAAGGCCTGGTAGGGGTATGTGTTTAATTAAAATAAAGTTCGAGGACCATGATGTAATTTTCCAAAAATATATAATCTGAATAAAATGATCATGTACCAAAACAAAATATACAAAAGTTCAGGGGCTTGCCTACAAAATGTCCATATCACGTAGGCGGCCAGCCACGTGAGGTAAGATGGTGAGGACTAAATAGTAAATACAAAAAGTATAAGGGGGTTTATGCAAATATTACAAAATAATTAAAACAATTGAGGAAAGTTTTAGTACTAATTATTAATTACAAAATTTACTTGGGTCAAAGGCGCAAAATACCCAAAGCTTAAGCAGAGGATGGCTAGATGCTCTTCACTTGCCATGTGGCCTGCTCTCGCGTGATAATACCGCTTCGACGATTGATGGTCGAGATCATATCTTCGGGGAAGATCCACGGTGCGGGCACATCGTCATCCAACGACCCGGGTGCAAACTGGAATGAGGCCTCGATCCGACGTTGGAGGGTTAAGAGGGAAGTATAGGGAGGAAGCTTTGGTGAGGAGAGCTTCCTCTGGGAAAATCTCCCTCCTCCATCGTGCTTTAATGTGCCAAAATGGCTCAACCTCTTCCTGCAGGTCTTCTCTATTTACTGGTATCTTCAAAACGCTCCAGCGATGGTCGAAGGGATCACACAAGGTCGGCGGAGCTATGACGCTCCAGGAACCTTAGTCAGACCACCAAAAATGCTCCATCTGCAAATGAAGCTCCGAGACCTGCAAAAAATAGGTTAAAGGGTCGAGGGCGAAATGCCTTGACCCTTCAGGTGATGAAGTGAGGCTTAGGTGGCCCGGGCGGAGGCGCTCCGGTGAAGGCAGAGGAAGAAGTGCCAGGGTCTCGATCTAGGTGGATTCGAGGTTATTTGGAGGTGGATGAAGATGGAGAAGGCACTAGGGATGGGAATGGAGATAGTTTGGCGCGTCGGAAACAAGTGGTTCATAGAGGAGGAGTTTGTCGGAGCTGGGCGCCGATGAACTACGACAGGGGTCTTACGGCTAAAACACACAATTAAAAGATGATCCGAAAGCATAAAATGCACCTAGGATTAAAACTAAGCTAGATACGAGAAAACATGTACCTCAATGGACGGAAGCCACGAAGCAAAACCTCAACGCAGGGATGCGATGAAGGTGGTGGAACGTCGCCTTGCCCTCACATGGCTTCGCTGAAATTGGTTGGAGAAGGCCCTGTTACTAACTCCAATCCAGAGCACAAGAAAGGGAGGCCAAAGCTTGGTAAAAGGGATTCAAAATGGGAAGAGGATCTCAGAGGTGGTTATTTACAGGTTGACTGAAGAGGGTCCGAGATTGAGGTGGTGGCAACGATGCAGTGGTCCTTAGTCCAAGGAAAGATCTAGGTGTGCAAGAGGTAGGATCGAGGAGAAGATTTGGTGAAGGACCAACACGAGATGGCTCTTAGATCCAGGGGGAAAAAGTCAAGAAAGTTTGTCAGAGGCTAGGTTCTGACAAACTGGGAGCCTCGATCAGAGAGTTGACCGAGGTCAACTGGCAGAGGAGTCTGGTTGGTCCACGTGGACCAACCAGAAAAAAAACCCAGCCAAAATTAATTAGAAAATTGATAAAAAAAAATAATAAATGGTTTGTTAAAATAAATTTAAAAATGTTTATTATTTTTCATAGAATTTTATAATTATTTTTATTTATTTTTTAGGGTTTTTATTTACAAGTTATTTTTAGGACTCCTTTATAGGTATATTTATCTATAATTTTATTTTATTTTGTATTTTCGATTTTATTAATTTATGTTCTTATTTTATAAAATTATAACTTATTTTTATATACATAATTATATTTTAATTATATTTTTATGATATAATATATACACTTAAATAAATAGGTGTATTTATTGTATAGGTTTATATACTGGATATTCATCTATGTATTATAGATACATATTTTATTTTAATGTTTTATTTATGTTTTTATTTTAGTTTTAATATGTACATAAATTATAAATAATATTTACAAAATTATAAAAATATAAAATAATAAAAATAGTAAAGGATAAATAAAATGAATATTTTTTTCGGGTACATTATACGTAAAAGATTCAAAACACAACTTTCACACCTTAACTTCAAAAAATATGAAACCACCTTCATTAAATAAATTACTAAAAGTTTTTTAGAGGAAAGAGGATGAAATCCTGAGTTGGGACTCACCGCCCAAAAATATTTAATTTATAGAAAGATAAAAGATATATATATATAGGGTCATATGTGGCTGCCCCCTAGGGGCAGCCAACATGGCTGCCCCCGCCTTACTTGGGCAAAATTTTTTATTTTTTTTGAAAAATAACACCATTTACATTCATCCCTATATCCCTCCTATATACCATTCGAATTTCGTCAGAAACAGAGACTCCTACGGCCTCCATCCGGACAGTAATTTTTTAACGGTAACAGGATTTTTTTAAATCGATACCATCGAGATGGAGGCCGTAGGAGTCTCTGTTTCTGACGAAATTCGAATGGCATGTAGGAGGGATATATGGATGAATATACATTGTTTTATTTTTCAAAATAAAAAATAAAAAAACGCCGAAAAATGGGGCAGGGGCAGCCATGTTGGCTGCCCCCAGGGGGCAGCCCCATTTTTTCCATATATATATATATATATATATATATATATTACCTTGTGGATCAGAATCAATAAAGAAAAAGACACGAAGCGATTGCATTTTCAGAATATAACCTCTGGTTCTTAAAAATCAGATCATTTCTTCCTCCCCATATGGCCCAAGGAGCCGCAAATGGCAAAGAACAGTCATCCGTCGAGTTCATCCCCACCGACCTAATTTGTGCCACCTTGTAGTAACCAAGTCGTACCAATCTCCTTCCAAACCTGCTCAGACGAAGGACATGTAAAAAACAAATGTTCTGCATCGACCGTATGTGCACCACATCTACCACACTGGGTATCCGGAATGCCAAACAGATTGTCCCTTCTTGCTTTGTCCCAAATCCTTCCCCTTCAGAGGTACCATAGAAAAAACTTCACTCTATAAGGGATCTTGCTTGCCCAGATAATCTTCATATCCTTCTTCAGGTTGGGTTCCAATTCCTCCCTTCTCCCTCTGAACACCTTGTATGTTTTTTTCACCAAGAATCTCTCCCTCTCCCAAACAAAATGATCCTATCCATGTGATATGTACTCATGGGTGGCAACCCAGATAGCATTCTGTCCAACTCCTCCCTTCTTCATCAAGAAAGGTTGTGCATGAAGTAAGGAACCCACGAACTAGAAACACCGACTTCAGCCATGAAACACCCTCTTCTTGCTGCCAAAGCAAAGAGTCTTGGGAATCTATTGCATAGAACTCCTTCACCTATCCAGTTGCCATGCCAAAAACGAAGGGCCTCCCCGGTCCCCAACCTTGGCATAATTCTCGACCTCAGCTGTGGCAATATATCACAAACTCCACTCTAAAGAGAAGACTCGAAACACACTCTATCAGCTTCTAGGGAGCCATTGACGCCATAAATATTTCGTACAAGCTGGATAGCCAATCTATCCGTGTTGCCCCCAAATCTTCACCATCCATTTAGCCAAAAGCACTTAATTCATACAAGACACATCCTGAATTTCAAGGCCTCCTTTGCTTCTTTGTCTCGTAAGATCCTCCCATCCTTCCAGATGTATGTCTGGTCTTTGTTATTTTCCATATGACTACAAGAATCTTCTTATCATTACCTCTATCTTCTTCCTCACACCAGCCACCATCAATCGGGTTGAAAAAAGAAAATAGGAATTGCCGACATCAGATGTTTTAGGAGAATCAGCTTCCCTTCTTTAGATAGAGTGATTGCCTTCCATCATGTTAGTCTCTCCTCAAATCGCCTGAGGACCATGTCCCACTCTGCTTTCCTGAGCTTGCCTGCCACTAGAGGTAGCCTTAGATAAGGGAATGGGTAGCTCACCAAGAGGGCATCCAAAAAGTACATCCCTTGTTCTACTCTCCTCCTCATTCAACCCGAACTGGATCACTACAGACTTCTATCTATTGATCTTGAGATCCAAAATGCTGCTAAATATTTCTACCAGTTGCCTCATCCTTTTATGCATTTCTTTTGTACCGCTCAGGAAAATCACCATGTCATCTGCATATTGTAGAAGAGGAACAGAGATGGACAACATACGAAACCATTCACACCACCCATCATCGACCGCTCTCCTTAACATCACTGCCAAAGCATCCGCCACCATGATGAAAAGCATTGGTGCTGACAGAATCCTTGTCTTACACCCCTTTATGGCTGAAAAAAACCACCTTTTGGTCTACCATTCACAAGAATTGAGTAGGAGGAGGTAGTGTCACACCTCTTCATCTAAGCTATCCATAGGTCATTGAAGCCACGCCGTCGAAGCGACTCCCACAAGAAGCTCCAGTCCACATAGGCATAAGCTTTTTCGAAGTCAATCTTCCTAATCATACCCTTTACATTTTTCCGATGCCATTGGAGGTGAATCTCAGATGCCATAACTAGTTTGTCTGCCATATGTCTGCTAGGGTTAAAAGCAGTCTGATTCTGCAGGATTACATCATCCAGCATTCGCCCAAGTTTGTTTGCCAACACCTTGGCGACAATCAAATATATTACGTTAGACCAACGCAATCGGCCTATGGTCCTCCACCCGTATCGGGTTTACCTTTTTGGGAAGAAGGAAGAGCATCAATTGGTTAACCTTCTTGAATCCCCTATTTCCATCTCTGAATTCAGGAATTACTGCGATAATGTCTTCTCTCGGCTTGTCCCAAAATTCCCTAATAAAAGAAGATTGGAAAACCATCAGATCCAGGTGCACCGTCCGCATTCAAACCCCACATAATGCTTTTGACTTCCTCCTCCATAAAAGGCACTTCAAGTCCAGTTGCCTACTCTTTTGATAACGATTTAACACCTGCACCACGCCATCCCCGCCCGTCACGTGTCCTATCCTCGACCTCTCCACGAAATATTCCCCGAGGACTCGCTCCAACATAACATCACCCACCACTCTTTCCCCACCCACATCCAGGCTATGAATAAAATTCCTCCTTCTTTTGTCGATGGCCATCGAATGAAAAAATCTAGTGTTCACGTCATCTTCGTGCAGCCACTTCTGTCTGGATCTCTGCCTCCACTCCACTTACTCCTTCCTATCCTCCAAAAGTAGCTCTTCTAGTAGCCTTGCCCGCTCAAGCACCTCATCCTGGTCCAGACCCCTCTCATCATCCAACCCATCCAGACAGACGACACCATCTTGATCCTTACACCTCCTCTCCCTCCTTCACGTCCTCACTCTTCGGCTGAAATCGAGTTGAAAACTCCTTAGCAGCACCAATTTGGATGCCAGACGCCTGATTGTCGACCCCTCCACCTGCCAAACCCTCCACTGGGTAACCACCTCATCTTTGAACCCTTCCTCCATAAACCAAGCTCTCTCAAATATGAAAAAGGATCTGGGATGCATTTGCTCCTCTAAAGACTACAAGATTAGCGTATGGTTAGAGTGTGCCCGGGGCAGCGCCCACGCCCAAGAGAGGGGAAACAATTCCACTCCCTCGGACAACAGAAGAAATCTATCCAACCTTGATCTCGATCTCGCATTCTGCCATGTGTAAGCACATCCTGCTGCATCAATATCTGTGAGTCCCAACTCAAGAACCTGAGTCCTAAAATCCTCTGAGGTAGCATCGCGTCCACGATCCCTCAAAGGTCTGTCATCAGCCTTTAGGGTCACATTTAGGTCACCTCCAATGAGACAAATGCCCTCCTCCATGCACGCTCCCACATCCGAAAGATCTACAACCAAGGATCCCGCTGCCGGACATATAGGCCCATACACATTGGTCACTATAAAAATGGCATTATCCACCTTTCTCTTAAGACACACATATAATGAGAACACGGATCTCCTCTCTGCTAGCTTCTCAATGTCAGGCCTCCTCCAACCGATCAGGATCCCTCTCGCCGCTCCCTGAGCCTCAACCTTAACAAAATCAAACAAAGAGCCACCACCCAGATCTCGCCATGCCTCACCTCCTGCTCTGGAGATATTTGTCTCTTGTAAGAACACAATATCTGCCTGAGCATCTCCTATTAACTTCCTGAGCTCTAGCCTTTCTCGGGATGACCCAACCCCCCTCACATTCCATGAGATCGCCTTCATTTACAAACTTATTTGGCCTTCCCTCAAGGCGGAACCACACCCAAACTTGCTGCGAAATGACTATCAAGCAAGCTAAAGAGACTTTATCTTTCAATAGGCGACGGCAGTCCTTCAATCCCAACAACAGTGCAAACCCGTTCAGACCCCCCCAGACTCAGCTCTGACCCCATCAACAATCTCCTCCTCTCCCTCTTCCTCCATCCACGAGGCTTTCATTCAAAGCGCCACCCCACCCGCACCCCCCATCACCATGTGCTACTTCCCCAGCCCCCTGCATCATCTTCATTGACCCCTTTAAACACCCGCCCTCCCCTTCCATTCTGACAATCCCTCCTTCCAAAACCTCCACTACATGCAATTGCAGATACGACACCCCTCCCCCCTCCACCTGCACGGCCTCCCCCTTCCCCTCATGACAACACCCTCCCCCCACCCCATGGGAGACGCCACCTCTTGCTACATCACAAACGCCATTCCCTCCCCCTCCTCCTCCTCTAGGCGTTGGGTCCACCACCACCAGCATGGCGACCCTCTTCTCGACCTTCCCTGCATTAGCGCTCAACAACACAGCTAACCCTGCGGCCCCCATGGTGATGCCCTCATGCTGCCCCGACAAGTGTGCTGGCTCAAGAGTCGGAAGTAGACCACCCTCAATCCCATCCGCAAGCAGAAGGCCCACTACCTACTCACAACGTGCATCTTCTGCGACTTATCCACCCCTCTTAAGGACCCCCTCGCCAATAGCCCCTATGTCTAGTCTTGAGGAACCCAAACCTCTCTGGAGGGTGCCCCCCTCGCCAGCAGCCCCGGTGCCCATAGGAGAAGGATTCGGATCCCCCTGTCAGGCATCCTCCTTCCAAACCCCATAAGGTTCAAGACCTGAACCCATGCTCGAAAGCTCGCTAGAAAGGGGCCCTGCCCTTCCGCAATGAATCACACGCTGGTTTCCTTCAAAACCACCAACATGGATTGACGTTGAAAATGGCCACGGATTAAAGAGATCGATAGCAGTGCCAGCATGGCATTTGTTATGAGAAACTATCGTTGGAGAATGAAGGCCATGACTAATTTTAAAATCCACTTGTTTTACCACTTTATGCATAATCAGTTGTGGAATTCCAATCCACGTAGAGCAGGGGCGGACCTACGCTTTGGATAGGGAGGGCACGTGCCCCCCCTAAATTCTTGAAATTTTTAAAGTGCCTCCATGCAAACCCAATTCCATATTCTTTTGTGCCCATCCTCCCTCTCCGTTGAAAAATTAAGAAGCCACTTCCATGTTCATCCTACCTCCCTCCTCACGGGATTGACTCTTCGGTCCAGCTCTCTCATGGATTCTTTGCAACCCATGCTTCTGTTTGGTCGTGTCACGCTCGAGCTCCCCTGTGGATTTGTCGTACCACGTCCCCTCTCGGACTGCCACGCCCCCCCTGGATGTTTCACACACTGTTTCCATCATTAACATGTAGTACCCCGACATGTGCAAGTCTTGTTAATGCCCTCCATGTGCAAGTAACACTATTTTGTCTATATAATAAGGTGGACCGTGTTGGATTTAATTCTTTGTTATCAAATTTTCAAAATCAAAATAACTTGTTTTAGTATCAAACGTAGTGTGTTTCATTGATAATTAGCTTTGAATTCTGGCTCGTGCCTCATTTTGCCTAGAAGGCAGTAGGTGTTGACTTTAATAATAGATTGTACTAGTGCCCTTCAATATTTTTTGGAGCTACAGATTTTGATTTGACTTCAATATATCTTGAGATCACTCCAAACATGGTCTTTTTTTCGATAAAACTAAGGAAATAAGTGAAGATGTTAATATCTTTCTATATATTACCAAAGATGTAAATGTAACAAAAAGAAATGCTAATATATTCAGCAGAATTTATTGATAGAATTTTTATCATCCTTATTAAAGTAGTAAGCTTGTTGTCAATGTTTAAATTATCTTCTAATTACCGTTGTAACTATGATGTAAGGTTTTCCATCCCCAAAACAAAAGAATGTATCTTAAAATAATAAATACTTGGTTGGATTATCTTCCCCTTCTTCCCCTTCTGATTTTTAGGTTTTTAAGTGTTTTTGGTGAATTTTTGGGATTTTTATAAGGTGTCTTTTATTTTCTAAAAATCAAACAGTGCGAAAAAGGCAAGGTACTGTCCAGCCAAGCCCAAGATCCAAAGATAAAATATCTAAGGACCTCAGAGGGACCTGGAGGTAATTTTCCTGTATACTAGAGAAAGTAAGGAAAATTTGAGCACCAAGATTATTGTTTTTGGGTTTTTAAATTATTTATAATGATTTTTATGAGTTTTTAGGTGTTTTTGAGTTTTTATGGTTTTTAAGCAATGAAAAATAGCCAAAATTGGCTGAAAACTCAAACAACACACAAGAAACAGTAACTAATTTTTATAGAATTTTTGAGGGGGTTTTTATATTTTTTGTGATTTTTCAAGCTAAACAGTGCCAAAAATAAGCGTTTTTGAATTTTTAAAAATAACAAATAAACTCAGAAATGTCCTCGAAAATTCTCAAAAATCCTACACCATGGCAGGAGCCATGTGTCAAATTTTCATCGAATTTGGAGGTGATTTGATATTTTATTCAAAATCCAAAAGGGGGCACTGTGCACAGGGACCAAAGTGCAAATACCCAAAGCTCTGGGGGTCCTGGTGCAAAATACCCAAGAAATCACGCGCGAGGCGCGTGTCTGGGGCACTCAGGGACCTATATGTAAGAAAAACAAGTCCTAGGACCTTTTGGTAACTCGTACCTAAAAGTCCAGGGACTGTTATGCAAAAATCCCACTAAAAGACGCACATGTGCAAATAAAATGCTCACAGGGGCATAAATGCAATTACTGAAAATGTTTCATTCATTAAGGAACGTCCAGAACTACAGGATTAATATTGCAAATACACCAAAATATCACGTGTCGATGCACGTGTCTCACACAAACAAGGGCATAAATGCAAATACGAAGAAGTACGAGGTCCAATGTGCAATTTACCCTACGTAAATAAAACGCATAAAATATTTACAGGACTGAAAGTGAAAACATAAACTACGAGGGGGCCTAAGGTAAATTACCCCTTTATTACGATCCAAGGGCGGAGCGTGCGCCACGTATAGATCCGACGGTGGAGAGGCGGAGGCGCCTCACTCCTGCAACCCTTGGCGTGATCAGATGGCTCAGACGAAGACACGTGGAGGATCTGACGGTGTCGGCTCAGCTGCGCCTCATCTCGAGATCAAATGGTCCGGATCACTCCTCCTTTGATTGTGCGATGCCTGACGCTCCTGGAACGGATGGCTAGGATTGAAACTGGAGCTGGAGGGCGATCGAACGGTGCCTGAAGGTCGAGGAAGAACAGGTGGCCGGCGAAGTTCGCCGGCCCAGTACGTGCGCTCCTGACCTCCCCTGCTGCGCCTGAAGATCGGAGAAGGTCCGCGAGGGAGTCCCGCAGCTGGTGGTGGTCTCCGATGACCCAACCGAGCCCGGGAGGGGCTCCGGCGAGGTCGACGGCGATAAGCTCCTGGCCTGGATATGAGGGGGCCTCAGATGGCCTCCTCTTGACCTGCAAAATAGCTCAAGAGCTTCGCGGGTCGAGGGCAAAGTGCCTCGACCCGGTTAGGTGGGGTGAAGGTGAACGGTGCGTCGGGGTGAGCGAGCTCCGGCGAGCGGAGGACGGTGGAGCTCGATTCCCAGATCCTGTGCGATCTGGGTTGGGCGAAGGGGTGAAGAATGTGCGTGAGGGAATGGCGAAGGTGACGGTGCGTTCCGATGATCGAGAAGATACACGATATGGCCGGAATCAACGGATTACGTCGGAGGTATGAATTGGGGGAAACTAAAAATTACGCTAAATGGAAAGGCTAAAGGGTTACCTGGGCGGTCGGAGAGACTGGGGAAGAGCAGGGGGTGCTCCTGGTCGTAGCCTCAAGGGTCGTCTCGGCCCGAGGCTCGGTGCTCACGCTGGTGGCGGAGCAACGGCGGCGAAGAACGCCGGATCAGTGGTTTCACCTCCTCGCCTCGCTGCAACAGGGGCGATCGCTTGCTGTCACTCTCGCGGTGCCTCTGGAGTTCACTGGGAAGAAGGGGAAGAGCCAAAGATGGGGCGCGGAGGCGGCGGAGGTGGTTCTATATATAGCTGCAGGCTCGATTAGGGTTGGGAGGCGACGGCTATGGAATGCGTGGATCTCACGGCGAAGGATCTGGCGAGGATGTCGGATGATCGGCGAAGGATCCGGGCGCGGGGTTTGCGTGGGCGACAGGCTGGAGGCGCGTGGAGAAAATGGCGAAGGCGGGGCGGCGCGTGTCTTCTCAAAAAGGAAAGAGTCCGCGGGGGAGTTGACCGGGGTCAACATTCCCCGTGGACCAGTGGGATGCTGCCACGTGGACAAGATTTGACACTTAAAAATGAGGCAGCAAATGGCCGATTTTGCAAAAACTTTCAACATGAAATATTTTTCTTTTATTTTTTTCTATTTTTGGTGATTTTTAATTAATTTTTTGGAAATAAGAATAAGGTATGTACATTATATAGGGATATATACAATATGTAGGCTTTTTATTTTTGATTTTTTTATTATTATTTTTATACACCTTTATTCCTATTTTATGTTTTATTTATTTATAGAATAAAATGAGGAAAAAAAGGCTATTTTTATTTTATTTTTATTATTTATACACATAGGTGAAATAAATAGATATATACATTTATACACATGGTATATATATACAATGTATTTTTGTAATTTTAATTTTGTAATTTTTAATTGATTTTTGTTTTGTTTCTTTTTATTTCTGTTATTTACAAAATATGCCATAGAATATTCACAAAAAGTTTTGAAAATAAATACATTTATTTATAGGGTTAAAGGATGATGTTCTATGCACATGGTGGAGGGATATTTTTGCATTTTTGATTTTTAAATTTTTATTTTATTTTTAGGAGTTTCTAAATATATACAAAATATGTACAAGCATATTTTTGGGTGAGGAAAATATAATTTTATTTATTTACAAAAGTCTATACACATGAGCTCCTATCTCCCTCTACTTTGGCTTTTATGCGGTCAGGCCCATGCTGAACCCTCCCTTGGGTTAGGTTGCTCAATATTTATTCTAAATATTTCCCTCTTTTTCTTTTTACTCTTTATTCTTTTATTTTTGCACAAAAACATGCTAATTACAGGTTTTTACACAATGCATGCTTTTGGTAATTATTTGTATTTACACATATCTACATGTATTTGCAAAGGTTTTCGTAGCTAAAATAGAAGAATAAAGAGTGATGAATGGGTATTCTTCTTGGGGAGAGCAACCCCCTCCTTGTATGGTTTGGATGCGCGAGAGAGTGACCCGCACACTAGGTAGAGCCCTCCGGTGCTATTTCTAGCTGACTACCGACTCTTCCGTGCGGGCCAGTCGGTTGGAGTAGCACCGGGTATCCTAACAGGTCACGTAAGCGCTCTGATATTTTGTGTGTTCACCCAATAAAATTGACAAGATAAATTGACCGAGCTTTCACGGTCTTCAGATTGTGTTGCGTTGGTGAACCGGGGGTTTGCTTTGCGATCATATTTTCTCCAGATCTCATCCGCCCAACTCGCCAGATCAAGATGATGGGTAGACGATCTCTTAGGCAGCCTCTGGCTGCACCGCTTTCAGGCGCGTCTACTTCACCATCTAGGTTGGCCCGTGAGAGTCGAGACCAGCTCTCCGGGCCCGAGTACGATTCCACCCTGTTCTCCCTCGATCCCCTTTCTTTTGCTACTGAGAGACATGAGCCCGAGGAAAGACGAATTGATTTGACAGAACCTGAGTTGGGCTCATCTGATTTTGCAGACGTCACTATGGCCGGAGCCGGCAGTTCAGATGATCACTCCCGACAACCCGAACATTTTGTACTAGACCAGGGAGCGATCAACTCCACCCTGATCGCATCATTAGAGACAGTACAGAAGCAGCTACGCGATCAGGGAGCTTTCATGATTGAGATGAGAAGAGAGTTGGAGCGACTCAGAGAAGAGAGAGATCAGAGCGAGCCTGAGGACATTCCTGATGCTGATGCAGAGGCAGCCGCCGCCGCAGCAGGACCACCGAGACCGATGCGGGAGTTACACAACCCCGGATCTACACTGATGCACCATTGGGTGGTGGTACCTGCTATCGTGGGGGATTTCAAGTTCCCTCCGAACACCCTGCAGATGCTTCCTCATTTTCACGGACTTGTCACCGAGGAGCCCCACCTCCATCTCCAGGAGTTTTTGATGATCTGCAGCACTGTCCACGACCGTCATGTGGACCAGGATACGATTCGGATGATGGCCTTCCCTTTTTCACTGGCAGATAGAGCAGCCGCCTGGCTGAAGCATTTAGGGAAGTTTGTTTACACCTGGGAGCAGCTCCGCATCGAGTACTTGAACAAGTACTATCCACTCGGGCGGACGAATGCAGCGAGGGTCCTGATCAACAACTTCTCCATGCTCCCTAACGAGCAGTTTCACGAGGCATGGGAGAGGTTCAGAGAGCTTCTGGATAGATGCCCACACCACGACATTTCCAAGCCGAACCTAGTTCAGAGCTTCTTTAGTGGGATGACGCCAGAGCTTCAGGGTCTGGTGAATGCTTCTTGCGGCGGGTCCTACTTTGCCAAGGACCACAACCAAGTCTGGGCCATCTACGAGGAGATGGCCGAAAATTACATGGTGATGTCCCAGACTCGGTTGTACACACAGAGATCTCAGCAGCCGCCAGGACCCGTGCAGTACCAGCGGATAGCACGGGTTGATGCAGGTCCATCCAGTTCGTCCACAGTTGCAGCCGCACAGGCAGAGTCGGCCGCTGCGGACATGGGGATTATCAGCGAGAAGTTGGACCGCATGGAAATAATAGAGAAGAAGCAGTGCCAGGGCATAACTCAGATGGAGCAGATGGCACAAACTCTGAGCGACATGAAGACCCATCTCTTGTGTCTTCAAGAGGCACAGACGGCTTCTCAGCCCCGTCTTCAGTCGCGACGCGATTCCGGCGGCAGCCGCAGCTCGTCCCAACGCTCCAGCTCCTTGCAGCAGCCTAGACAAGTTCACCTTGTACAGGCGGAGCCGTACCAGCAGCAGCAGCCCTCTTACCAGTCACCACCATCTCCAGACTTACAGATGGTGGTATATCAGCCGGATCAGCCTCTGGCAGTACTGCCGCCAGACCCCTTCGATGCAGAGCCGTTGATGGATGTCAACGGGATTTGGTACGACCGTCCCCAGCCTGGGATCCGACGAGACCATCCCGGATTCAGGTGGGGGCCGGTCAGGGAGGGCAGTACTCCCAGCAGAGAGATCACCAGCAGCCCCCAGCATACCAGTCACACCAGCCATCATCCTTCGTACCTCGTCCCTACCAGCAGCAGGGACAGACTTGGAGACGTGAGCAGCAGGCTCACCAGCAGCAGCATCCTTCCTCTTACCCCTCTCAGCCGCAGCAGCACCAGGTCCAGCAGCCTCATTACCAGAGAGGCAACCCGTCGGGCTCCCATGAGAGCCCCGCCTTGGATGATCTAGCCCGCATCTTCACAGAGCAGCAGGCTACATTTAGACGGGAGATGGACGAGTTCCGCCAGGAGATGCGGGACCTGATGAGAGGGAAGGCCGCCATCCCTGCACAGATCGAGAGCCTAATCTGAATAGCTTGAAGAGGAAGTCTGAGCAGGTAGTTCACACTGAGCCTACCACTCCTAGTGACTCATTTGATGATATGTCGTCGGATCTATTTGATGCTGATTTTGTTACACTTAGGAGCGGTAGAAGACCAGCAGGCGGCGCCTCATCTGAGCGACAACGCGAGGATCCATCTAGAGCGCCAGATGAGGAAGAGGAGAGCGGTACTGAAGCCGCACATGATGATGACGGTGGTACTGATGCCACCCGAGATGCTGATTCCACCGGCGGTACTGAGGCCGCCGCTTCACCATATCGAGGAGGTGGTACTGACGCCACCAGCAGAGCCGAGCCAGCCCGCGGTACTGAGACCGCAAGACGTCTAGTTGTAGATCCAGCTAGAGGTGGTACTAAGGCCACCAATATTCATTCTGATAGAGATGTTGTCTTTCCTCGTATGGATGTATCTCAGAACTCTATTTTGAATAAAGGACAAGGTTTAGTTTCTTCTGATCCCACTGTGGTGTATGATGTATGTGAGGATCCGGTCATCGAACCGTCTAGGCCTATTCCTAGTCCTTCATCTGAGAAGGACCCTGTGATCCCCTTTCCTAGAGCCCTTGAGTTGGGGAAGGGGAAGAAAAGAGAAAAAGATCCAAAAAAGAGAGAGCAGGAGGAGTTCAGCCAGAGCATGATAGACCGATTTCACATCCAGCTGGTCCTCCATGAGGCTTTGCAGCACATCCCTCTTCTTCAGCGATCCTTGAGAGACAGGACCACAGTCAGGAGGAAGAAGAGGAACAACACCGCAGAGATTCATGTGTTGACAAAAGCCACGTGTTACGCGATCCAGAACCATCTGCCGACCAAGAGGCCAGATTTAGGAGCCCCGTATGTCAGATGTCAGATTAGGGAGCAGAGGTTCGACCGTACTCTATTAGATAGCGGATCGTCGATCAACCTTCTTCCGGCAGCCCTTCTCGACCACTTAGAGTTGGGCACTCTTAGACAGAGCAGGACATACCTTCAGTTTGCTGATCGGTCTGTCAAGAGGCCAAAGGGGTTGTTGCGAGATGTTGTCGTCACGATTCAGGGTTTGCAATTCCCCGTGGACTTCGTAGTGCTGGACATGGAGACCCCTGACTCGTTGATCGATTCCCCCATCATCCTCGGTCGCCCGTTCTTGGCCACAGCCAAGGCGGTGACTGACCATGACAGTGGGAAGGTATTCTTTCGCGTCCAGGGCGAGAGTATACAAATAGAGACGGTTAAGGACCACAGAGCCAGAGATAGATCCCGCTCAGAGGGCAGTACAGATTCAGAACAGCTGACAGATACAGAGCCAGACATACACCAGGACTGTGATTTTGTGATCACAGATGATGAGGCAGCTTGGGCAGATCCTGCAGCACAGACCATCCTCTCATATTCAGATACAGCTGATGCAGAGATGATAGCAGAGGATAGTCTGGAGAGCACAGCCCTGGTCCAGGATACTATTGAGTCAGCAGAGTCGGACCTTGATCGCGACACGATTTTCAGTGATGGTGGTACTAAGGCCACCCTGCTCTACGGTGGTACTGATGCCACCGCAGTTGATACAGATCCCTCGGATTCAGAATCTGATTGGGCAGATTGTGATGATCAGATGCCAGACCTGGATCCACCTGAGCCTATAGATGAGGAGGAGGTAGAGGTAGAGCAGATCAGAGACAATGCAGAGGACCCGCCTTCTCCAGATCCAGTTTGTGAGAGTTCTTTATCATTTTCCCAGGCAGATTTGGCAGAATTGTCAGCATACACACATCTTCTTCAGAAGCCAGATTTGCCAGCACCCAGCTGTCCAGAGCTAAAGCCGCTCCCTACTTCGCTGAAGTATCGATTCCTTGCGGGAGAGTCTGAGATGTACCCAGTCATCATCTCTGCCGATCTGACTGGAGAACAAGAATCCCGTCTGATGGGGGTTCTTGAAAAGAACCGCAAGGCAATTGGATGGAGCGTAGCAGATCTCCATGGGATTAGTCCCTCGTTGTGCTCCCACCATATCTATCTCGAGGAAGGGGCAAAGCCGTCGCGTGAGTTCCAGCGGCGACTGAACCCCAACCTACGAGAGGTTGTCATGAAGGAAATATCAAAATGGTGGAGTGCAGATTTTATTTATCCCATTTCCGACTCCAAGTGGGTTAGCCCCTTGCATGTGGTGCCCAAGAAGACGGGCATCACGACTGTGATCAGTGAGTCGGGAGAGGAGATTGCTACACGAGTACCCACCTCTTGGCGGGTCTGCGTTGACTACAGGAGACTCAACCAGGCCACCAAGAAGGACCATTTCCCCCTGCCTTTTATTGATCAGATCATAGAGAGACTGGCAGGGAAGAGCCATTATTGCTTCCTGGATGGGTACTCGGGCTACAATCAGGTGGCCATCGCTCCTGAGGATCAGGAGAAGACCACCTTTACCTGTCCCTTCGGTACATACGCCTTTCGACGCATGCCATTTGGGCTATGCAACGCCCCTGCGACTTTTCAGAGATGCATGCTGTCGATCTTTTCGGACATGGTAGGGGAGTGTTTGGAGGTCTTCATGGACGACTTCTCGGTTTACGGCGACGGATTCGATTCCTGTCTTGACTACCTAGACCGAGTGCTCCAGCGATGTATTGCTACCCGCTTGGTTCTGTCTTGGGAGAAGAGTCACTTCATGGTGACTCAAGGGACGGTGTTTGGCCACATCATCTCCAACAGGGGCATGGAGGTTGATCCGGCCAAGGTTGACGTCATTAGAAAACTCGCACCGCCGTCCAATTTGAAGCAGCTACGGTCATTTCTGGGGCACGTTGGTTTTTATAGGAGATTCATTCATGATTTCAGCAAGATTGCCCGACCGTTGACTGACCTCTTGACGAAAGACACCGAGTTCCTTGTCGATGACAAGTGTCTTTCGTCCTTTGAGACTCTCCAGCAGTGTGTTATTGAGGCTCCTGTCCTTCAGCCACCCGATTGGTCTCTCCCATTCGAGATCATGACGGACGCCTCTGATTTTGCCGTAGGGGCCGTGTTAGGACAGAGGAGGGACGGAGTTCCGTTTGCCATACACTATGCTAGCCGCACATTGGATTCCGCCCAGCGGAATTATACGGTCACAGAGAAGGAGATGCTAGCAGTAGTGTTCGCCCTAGATAAGTTCAGATCGTATATCATTGGATCTAGAGTGACTTTGTTTACAGATCACACCGCCATCAGGTACCTCATGGCAAAGAAGGATGCCAAGGCCAGACTGACTAGATGGATCCTTCTACTCCAGGAGTTCGATATTGAGATTAAGGATAAGCCTGGAGTCAAGAATGTGGTGGCGGATCATCTCTCCCGATTAGAGCAGCCTGAGGATTCTGAGCAGATTGATCCTATTCGTGATACCTTCCCAGATGAGGCGATCCTTGCTATCGCCTCACTCCCGTGTTATGCCGATATTGTGAACTTTCTCGTTGCAGGGAAAGTCCCACAAGATTGGCCCAAGCAGAGACTTGAGACCTTCCTTGCGAAGGCCAAGTCCTACCACTGGGAGGATCCAATCCTTTACCACGAAGGAGGGGATAGCGTCTGGCGTCGGTGTATTCCTCAGGAGGAGCATCATAGTGTCCTCACTTACTGCCACAAGCTTGAGGCAGGAGGACATCATTCTGGGAGGAGAACGGCACAGAAAGTGCTCCAATCCGGCTTGTGGTGGCCTACACTCTTCAAGGACTCTGATGAGTTCGTGAAGAGGTGTACTGACTGTCAGAGGATGGGCACTTGTGGACAGCGTGATATGATGCCGATGCAGCCCATTCACTTCTGTGAGGTCTTTGACGCATGGGGCATCGATTTCATGGGTCCATTCCCTAAGAGTCAGGGATTTGAGTACATTCTGTTGGCCGTTAATTATGTGAGTCGTTGGGTTGAGGCTATCCCCGCCCGAGCCGCTGATGCGAGGACAGTTTGCAGATTTTTGAGAAAGCATATCATCACGCGGTTCGGGGTTCCACGAGTTCTGATTTCTGATGGGGGGTCTCATTTCGTCAACGACCAGGTGAAGGCCCTTGCTAGCGAGTTCAGTATAGACCATCGTGTTGCCACACCTTACCATCCACAGACGAATGGTCTAGCTGAGGTGTCGAGTAGGGAGATCAAGAATATTTTGCAGAAAGTCGTCCGCCCTGACCGAAAGAATTGGTCACAGCTTTTGGACTCGGTCTTGTGGGCATATCGGACGTCTTTCAAGACTCCATTGGGCACATCTCCCTTTCGCCTCGTTTATGGCAAGCCATGCCATTTACCTGTTGAGCTTAGACACAAGTCACTTTGGGCAGTTACAGATATTCTTATGGATCCAGATGGTGTAGGAGACCAGAGGAGGGCAGAGTTAGCCGCCTTGGAAGAGCTTAGAGATACAGCTTTCTCAAACAGCCTACATTATAAGGAGAAAGTGAAGGAGTGGCATAATTCTCATATCAGCCACAAGCATTTTGAGATTGGACAGAGAGTATGGTTGTTTGATGCAAGGCTACGATTATTTCCAGGGAAGCTACAGAGCAAATGGAAGGGACCTTACTTGGTCAGAAAGGTACACGACAATGGTAGTATTGATATATCCGAATTGTCTTCTAAGAGCACCTTTCGAGTGAACGGCCAGCGGCTCAAGCCATTTCTAGATCAAGAGCCGCGGGACGTTATTGTTGCCCCTATTCATTTTGCGTGAGATGTGGTCTTTTGACTCACATCTTTTGCATCTCACGCCTGATTTTCACTGTTCCTCCGCCTGTATAGATCCAGTTGTCCATATCATTCTATTCTTTAGTCCCACATCCCTTTTCTCATCTTATGATTATGCTATACTTAGGGTGTACTTTACCCTAAGTATAGGGGGGATGTCGGACCTGCGGGTATTCTTTTTATTCGATCTGCTCCTGTTTTGCTGCCTATACTTAGGGATATTTTACCATAAGTATAGGGGGGGCAGATTCTGTATATTCTTCACTCGGATTTCCCTTCATGTACAGCTTTTTATACTTAGGATTATCCTAAGTATAGGGGGAAACCACCGAGTCCCTCTTATTCTATTCATTTATTCATTTCTGTACTTATCCATTCCTTTTCACTTCCCTATACCAAGCACGAGTTATGTCTTCTACATCGCTCTTGATCACTCTGAGGACATCGTTCGAGCTAAGTATAGGGGGGTGTGTATATATTTCATATATACTTTAGCCATAACTCGTACTTTGTGTGAGTGTGTTAATAAATAAAATAGCTAAAAATCACAAAAATTTAAAAATTTTTCATGTACATAAACCTCTTTTATCCTTGCACATACATAGCTAGTGTATAAAGTATTTTTGTAAAAATGATTTCAAAAAAAAAAACTTTTGTGTAAAGCTTGTGTAAATATTTTTGTATCAAAATTATGTATATAGTACAAAATTTTTCCAAAATGTTTTGAAAATCAAAAGTTTGCAAAAATCTTGTGTAAATGTTTGTAAATATCTTTTTGCAAAACTTGCACCTCATGCATCATTCATGATTTCAAAACATTTTTCAAAAATTTTGCATGATTGTAAAATATTTGTAAATAGCATCTTGTGTACATATATGTATATAGTTTTTCCTGGATGAGAGTTGACATTTAAACTAAGCCTGGAATTAAATTGAGAAATGGAGCTTGAATAAGATCTTAATCCACTTAACTTTAAGAGGAACCTTATAGGACTTAGGGTTAAGGCTTTTCAGGTCCATAAGGACTTAATTCTTTGAGTCCACTAGGCTATGAGCATTTGTCATCTTGATGAGCCTAAGTAGAGCACTTAACAACACACGCATGACTCTCAGAGACAATGGCTTGACTTGCACCTGCACTTACACATGGCTCTCCACGGATGAGGTGGTGAGGAGGCAGTTTCCTTTGGCTTGGGGTAGCATATGAGGGTAGTACTTCTAGGCGGAACCTCTCTCTTCTTCTAGTGAAGGAGTACGCCTCAACTTGGTCTAGTGGTGATGAAGGCTAAAGACAGAAGCTGTGGGTTGCAATAAAGCTTCAAAAAAGGGATAGTCTACTGGCTTAAGGGGAAATTTCTTATATGTTGCACCATGTAGATATGCTGTACAGAAATCCTTGAAAAAAAATGAAAAAATGCAAAAAGAACTCCAAAAAAGTGGTGGGTCGGATTGAAATTTAATAACCCCACCGGAGTGTATATAGTCAAATAAAGCAAAGCTTATGGTATCCATGTTACATCTCATGAAGCTTGCAGCGGGAGACTTAGCTACACTGCCTAAGCTTCCAAAACTCTATACTTCTACCCCCTCTTCGTGAGCCGGTTGCACTTGAACTTAGAAGGGAATACCCCGCTTCTCGAGGAAAGAGTTGCTAGACCGAGGCATTAGAGTTACCAGGTTGAGGGAGGTTGTTTCTTTGTTACTTCTGAGGTGGGGAGCCACATATCACTTACACCGCATGGAAAGATTCATGGTCATTAGAGTTTGTGTATGTAGACTTGTTCTGATCTGGTTTATTGAGGAGTCTTGCCCATAGATTGGTGGAACTTGGAGGCTGTTGAGTTTTAAGCTTAAGTCCAAATAAGGTTCCGACACATTAATAATCCAAAGATCTGATCGAGCTCCATATTTCAATTTAATGAAGGAAAGTTTAATAATTCAACCTGGATCCATGTACATCCTCTTTTTCTTTTTCTTTCTTTTTCACTTCTTTTTCAAATAAGTGTTTGCTAAGGGACTAGCAAAGTTAAGCATAGGGGGGTGATGAATACCCATTCATCACTCTTTATTCTTCTATTTTAGCTACAAAAACCTTTGCAAATACATGTAGATATGTGTAAATACAAATAATTACCAAAAGCATGCATTGTGTAAAAACCTGTAATTAGCATGTTTTTGTGCAAAAATAAAAGAATAAAGAGTAAAAAGAAAAAGAGGGAAATATTTAGAATAAATATTGAGCAACCTAACCCAAGGGAGGGCTCAGCATGGGCCTGACCGCATAAAAGCCAAAGTAGAGGGAGATAGGAGCTCATGTGTATAGACTTTTGTAAATAAATAAAATTATATTTCCTCACCCAAAAATATGCTTGTACATATTTTGTATATATTTAGAAACTCCTAAAAACAAAATAAAAATTTAAAAATCAAAAATGCAAAAATATCCCTCCACCATGTGCATAGACCATCATCCTTTAACCCTATAAATAAATGTATTTATTTTCAAAACTTTTTGTGAATATTCTATGGCATATTTTGTAAATAACAGAAATAAAAAGAAACAAAACAAAAATCAATTAAAAATTATAAAATTAAAATTACAAAAATACATTGTATATATATACCATGTGTATAAATGTATATATCTATTTATTTTCACCTATGTGTATAAATATATAAAAATAAAATAAAAATAGCCTTTTATTCCTCATTTTATTCTATAAAATAAATAAAACATAAAATAGGAATAAAGGTGTATAAAAATAATAATAAAAAATCAAAAATAAAAAGCCTACATATTGTATATATCCCTATATAATGTACATACCTTATTCTTATTTCCAAAAAATTAATTAAAAATCACCAAAAATAGAAAAAAATAAAAGAAAAATATTTCATGTTGAAAGTTTTTTGCAAAATCGGCCATTTGCTGCCTCATTTTTAAGTGTCAAATCTTGTCCACGTGGCAGCATCCCACTGGTCCACGGGGAATGTTGACCCCGGTCAACTCCCCCGCGGACTCTTTCCTTTTTGAGAAGACGCGCGCCGCCCCGCCTTCGCCATTTTCTCCACGCGCCTCCAGCCTGTCGCACACGCAAACCCCGCGCCCGGATCCTTCGCCGATCATCCGACAA